>JAPTYQ010000019.1:31532482-31565929 GCA_029814465.1 Ostorhinchus cyanosoma
ACACACACACACACACACACACACACACACACACACACACACACACACACACACACACACACACAAAGACACACACAAAGACACACACAAAGACCTTCAAAAAGCATGAAGGAAAATGAGGAACTGGCAAAACTCTAAAAACATTTCATGAGCTTGCTTGGTTTTCCAAAAAAGTAATAAATCATAAAATCAATAATTCAGTCACAAAAAGAAGAGAGAATGTTAAGAGGAGAAAGGAGCAGCTGCCTGAGAAATATCCAGAACATTCTGTGCTGGAGCGGCAGTATTTGGCCTTCGAGTCCACCTGAAACTCAGGCATATGGTGACAGGTCTGTCTCTGGGTCATTACCACTAACCCGGACATAAACGAACCATTCTCTTAACCCTCACCCTAGACGATAAATCCCTATAGAAAATCTGTTTGATGTCGCTCCTATTTAAAGTTTTTAAAACCCCTTGGACAAGCCTATAAATAGTGATCAGGTAGTATGTGGACGGCTGTCAGAGCCAGTTAAACGCTGCCCTCCCCCAGCTGTCCCGTCACAGACTATGTTGTAACCCAGCAGGAGATTGATGGCTCACTCAGCCGGCACCAACTAACTGCGGTTTTGGGGCGATGGGCATGCGGCCAGTCACATCTTACAGTTTAACCCCAGGCTGTATGTCAACTCTTCACAGACACAGATGTCTGTGGACAACCAAGCTGATCTTATCGGGCAAACAGAGCCACTTATAGAAAGCAGTCACACAGATAAGACATACAGGAACCCCCTCCTTACAGACAGCACTGCCCCTGCACTGTGCCGACCACATGTGCCTAAATCCAACCACAGAAAACCTACAAAAAACAACCTCTTCAATTCAAATAAAATCTGGAGCCGCATGCAGGCCTTCTGTAGGATTTAACAAACTAAACTGAAGACTTTCAGACCATTTTTAAACTCATTATGAAAACAATTTCACACATTTTCCACATCCACAGTGGCAATAAATAGAAGAAAACCACAGTCCTGATATGCATTATGTGTAATGTAAAATACATTTATTCATATGCATAACACCTTTCATACTCACTGAACTTTCATTAACCGATATTAGATAAAAGTGACAGAAAAACTAAACCGTCTACTTCAAGAACTGGCTTTCTTCCTTTATATTTTTTTCATGAGTTGGCCCACAGAGCAGGTTGTGCTAGTAGTAGTGATAAGTTTCATGCTGATTTCTTTTATTAATTCTGTCATCGTATAATTAATACTTTGTCCCTAAAAAACACTTTTGTTAGACTGAAGTAAATGAAACTTCATAAATGTTTTGTAAACTTTATAATACAATCAAATTTATACTAGAAAATAAGATTACAACATAAGACACCCTAAAAATCCACACATAACAGTCTGTAGAGTTATATTTGTAAAAATTAAACACCAAGAAGAAAAAAAGAAAAGGCAAATTTCAAAGAAAGGTCTTGTTTATAACAGCAGGGTGAAACTCAGTGAGATTCCCCCTAATGAGAGCTTGGACACAGTTGAGTGGACAGGTCACCATAGGTTGGAGGAGGGCATCCAGAAGGTCAAGCCAAACAGACGAGAAAAGTATTAAGTACGTTGAGCAGCAAGTGTGTAATGTTGTGTATGAGTGTGTGTGAAAGTGCGTTCTTCCATGTTGATTCTACTAATAGAAAGCATGTGCAGCCAGAGGTACGGGTTTAAGGTGAGGTGTGACCCAAAGGAGAAATAAACACCAAGGAAGAATCAGAGTAGCTACTAGTTCTATTGAAAATCCACACCATCCTGCCAAACAAACACCATAAACATATTAATTGCTCGTCCCTCCTGGCTCTCCTCTTTCTCCTGATCCTCCTCCAGTTCTGTCCTTGTGAATGAACCCTTCAAAGCAAGAGTCAACTTTAAAGTTAATTCAGTGCGAGGGAAAACTCACCTGAATAGCCAAATGTGCATCTAATCTGCCCGCTTAGGTAATAAATGCACCTACTGGGGTCAACGCTGGTTTGAGATGATGTCAACAGCAACTGCTAAATATTGATATTATGCTGAGTGCAGAAAAAGGAGGTTTAGATGAGAGGGGCAGGTTGTGTATTTATTCTAGGCTGGGGGAAGTGAGGGGATGAGTCATGAAGTGATTGAAGAGAGTGTTGGGGGAATTGAGGGTCCTTATCTTGACAAGGTATGACAGACACACAGAAAGAGAGAAGGCCCAGTGTGAACTGGTGGACACCCCAAGAACAACAACGCTGTGTTTGTGCATTTGTGTTTGTGTGTGTGGCGTGTAAAAGAGGAAGCTTGGGAAACCGTTTTCCACAAAGGCCGATTGATTTCTAGGTCTGATGTGAGGGGAGGTGAGGGTGGGGGGGGTGAGGCGTAGAGGAAGGGTGGGGCTGCACCCTAATCCTGCACACTCACAGAGAACCTCATATGGAGACCTCTGACCCCAACATCAGCCCACATGTTTAGAGTTCCACTACAGAAGAGGGAAAACAGATGGGGGCCGCGGGGGCCTCAGGGGTTTTGGGGGCTCAGTCTTCAATAATATGCATCATGAAGTCAGACCAGTCACAGTAGGAAGAAGCCAAGGGGCCGGACCCTTATCTCCCAAATGCCTTTATCTCAACATGTCTTCGTTTTCCCTCCTCATCATTCATTTACATTCGTTGTTCTTTCCTTTTCGATGCTAGATTGCTTTCGATTGCTATGTCTGCTTGAAAGATGCTTGAATCACTATCTCATTTTTTACCCAATGATAATGAAGTATTGAATTGAATAGATTCATTTTTAAACACAGAGGAAAGGCAATGACCAGATCTTGCCCAGAGAGAAATTTCTATTCTACCATTTGGCATCTGCTTTTAATGAACACAGCACAATTACAAGTATAAAACAATTTCCTTTTCCATTGTAGTAGCAGTAGTTCATCATGTAAGATTTCTTTAATTTTCTTGATGAGGCTTTAATGAGATCTCCCTGTTTTTATTAGTGCTGGTTTCAGCGTACATGGATTCTGTTCTTATTTTTCATTAATTGTTTCAAAATGTCTGCTTTTTATGACTCTCCTTTACATGCTGCGATCACCTTTACAGCCCCTGTCTTCGATAATAGCCTCACATTGTGACTTTTCATGCCCTCTGATTTTTACTTCTTTCGATCTCAGCCTTTAAAACCTTCTTCATAATTTCCAAACCAACTTAGCCAACAGAGAGGATGAAAGAATAAGACTATTTGTTTGCTTAAGCAATCACGTAACTCAGCTTCACGGACATAAACAGTGGCTGGTGACATCTTGTATAGATGAAAGACAGGAAGGAAGCGCGTCTCTGGCTGCGCTCTAACAGCAGGACTGGCTGAGCTCCATGTTATCGTGTTAAACAGTGCTGCTGTTTATTGATGCTCGGTTCCTCACCTCCAAACCTTCTGCTGTCCTGTGCTCATCTCCATTTTTGTTTTTCTTTACTCTCCTCTCCGCTCTTAGTTCTGACCGCTGATGGATGTGTTGTGTGTTTCGGGGCATTTTGGACTTGCTGTGGGAAAGTCTGAGGGCCAGATGGGAGACTGGAAGCTAGGGATTTTAAGGCTGGGAAATACATTGGCTAAGAAAACATAAATATATTTTGTCCAAGTCTTTTTCTCCCCCACTTCTTGAACTGTAATCCATCAGGCTACAGACTGACACATCGCAATTGGTAAATCACAGCAAGAGACACGCTGCAACCGGGTTCTATGAAACCCACACAAAACAGTCAAAAGATACTTTTGGCAGTAACACGGTCTCAATCTAAATTTTACACTCTCAATGGATCTGGCTTATCCTCGTTACCATGAACGGTCCAGCACACAGGAATAAATGCATTAGCAGATCATATCAACAGACTCACACTCGTTTAGCACCTTTTTCAGCCAATTTGTGCTACCGTTTTCACAGACTAAGCTGCGAAGTATTTTATGGAAAACACACATAAGGATGGTAAATCTGACGACAACTGGATTCATCTGATTCATACCTCGTCTCTAACCTGACTTGAACCATCCACTTCTCTATGGCAGCAGTTTATGTAGTATATTAATCTGTTTATTTTGGACCTCATCACAAAATTGGGCTCGTGTTCAAAGACGGCTTCTGGCAAACGCAGAGTAACCCGAGGCCATGGGTATGACATATGCCTGTCTCTCTAAGGTAAAAGCCAACATTCATTACACTGTTACCTAATGAGGCAAAACATCATTTTCCTGTCTAGCGGTAGCATTAGCATCTGTCCTCCTTAATGAGAACTCTGGTCATTTCCCCTCTTAGGGCAGGCAGAATTATTTACTCTTACATGCAGAACAGCCATTAATGTGCAATATCAGTGCCCACAAAGTCTGACAAAAAACAGTCTTTCTCACAGAGAATGTGTGCAGGGAGCTGACACAATTAAAGCAAACTGAAAAAACCATTCAGTTGTGGACATTATCAAAGCAACAGGGACAGCATATGCAATAGTGAAGGGCTGACAGTATGGTCTACAGTACAGTGCATTTGTAGGAAAATACAAATAAAAGTAAATAAATCCAGATTAAGTTGTTTATTAGATGAAACAATCAAACCTTCTGCTGAGGTCTTACACCTGCATGAATTACTCCGATTTCAGACGGAGGACTCTGATGGAACCGTTAACAGTCTGAACAGATCAGCAGAAGCAGAACGCCTATTTTAAAGCTGCTCCAACCATCAAAACAGTGAAAGTATTGTGTCTTGTTCGATGGAAATCATTCCTGACAGACTATTCATTGTTTAGTTAGAAGGACAAAGGAAGAAGGTTAAATAATGTGTCCCAGGGCTGCTCTCATAACAGTTGTGAAAATATCGTTTTATGAAAACAAAAAGACAGTAGGGAGTGAGGACAATTAAAAAGTGGCATATGTCTCTTGACTATTAATGACTATTAGTAGGTGAGGACCTAGCGGCGCACTTAGGAAGACTTACGAAACTCATACTGTGGCCAAAATATATACAGCGGGCTGAGGTCCTACGCAAAAACCTTTTGTTCCACGCAAAGCCATCACCGGTTTAACAGCAGGACTAAGCCAACATAAATTTGGCGAGTTCTACCCATATTAAGTGGATATGGAAAAAGGGGCTCTTTCTTTTATCACATTAGCTTGACTTACAGCCCATTAATCTCATAGTTCTGTGCTATCGCATGTCTAAATGATTTAGCGATAGCCTAAAAAACATGAAGAGGGAAAAAAGGAGTGAAGACTGAATAAAAAAAAAAGGAAAAATGAGGAAAAATGATGTAAAGGAAACAACAAGGGGAAAGGGTGAAATGTGTCACGTTAGAGAAATATATAGGGATGGGAGTATGGTGTCAAGACTCTCTTCAGGATGCTGGGATGGAACGGTGACCCACCTCTAGTCCTATCAATCTCCATTTTAAAATCCCTACAGTCAGTGCTATCCTTAAATCTCCGTGTTTTGCTCACCCTGTACAGCCCGTCACCTGTACTTTGCCTGTTCTGTCTCTGTAGCATCTCTAAACTGATATTAATGCTTGGAAACTAGACAAAGCATCAACATTAGCTGTCAGCGGCATAATGGCCTCTTCCATCTGCTGAATCTGTTTGTAGGGCTGCAACAATTTTAAAAGCTGTACTGAAATGATACATGAAATTGACATTTACTGCATAGGGACGTGATGGTGATGAATGTAATCGCTATAACATAGGCTTTATAAATACAATGTATGTGAACTGATTGAGTGGACAGATTTTCCACCCCCCCAACCAAAAAAAAAAAAAATATGTCAAAGCACATTCGCAAACGTAAAAATTTTCTCCCACAGGTGAGCACTTTATGTTTTCCGCTCGATAGCCTCCATATTCCCCGGGCCTTTCAGCAGTGTTTGGTTTCGGTTTGTTGAGGAAGAAAAAAAGAAGCCGCTTTGCTTGTTCTGAGGAAACACTGTAAAACCTTGTACCTTCACGACACACTGGTGACCTCTCCACGTTCCCTGGAATGTCTTTGATATGCTGTGGTTCCATGAAAAGAAACTAGGCCCCTCATACTTAGAACCACCACCCAAAAGGAAAAACGGGGCTAAAATAGACAGGAAACGGAAAGACAAGAAGGAATGAAGGACACTGAGAAGGCTGAGATGGAAAAATGAAAGAGGTGACAGCTGATGGATTAGCTGTAAAGTTGCCTGATGTAATCACCCCCCCCAGTTCTCCTGAAGGGGGTTTTGAAGCAGGACTGGACGATAATGCTGAATAATCTTTGAGGCTCACAGAAAAAGCAGACAGACGCTCATACTTTGGACGCGAAGATGCACTCGAGGGCTGATCCCACTGATGCTGCTGCTAAAGCCATTAGCAGCTCTCACTGAGGTCAGCAAGGATACAGTACCTGGTAACGCTGTCATAGACACCGGCTGCTGGAAAAACACATGACCATGAAAATGAATAACGTCTCCGGATAGCCATGCACACAGTATTCAATCATATGGACGTACACACAAGCCACCACATCGCATTAAGTCTGCACACACACTCAACCAATCTGCAGTATTAGCTACAGGATAATGCTGTCGCTTTTCGATATTGTTCCAAGTGACAGAATTGCCAGAATTCCTGAAGAACCACAGTGGCGTCATATGGGAGACACACGGGGCCTGAGTTTCAGGGTGGAGGTAAAGACTTAATGATGTGGCACTGAGCAAAGCCCAAATGTGAACAGAGGAGGAGAAGTGGATTAGGGGGGCTAGAGAGCCTTAGTCTTGCATAGGCTCGGGCCAGTGTGTTAAAGGGAACAGTGTGTATGTGTTGTGCTGATGCATTGATGAGAAACAGAACTGGAACCAGCAGGGATAAGAACAGGGAGACAGAGAACGGGGGCAACTCCTTCAATTAGACATGGCTGAAAAGAAAGCATACATTATTTTATGCTTTTATTTTACACTCCTTGTGTGCCTTTCAACTGAAACACTAATATTACTGCCTACTAAACATTCTTATTATATGTATGGAATTATGTATAACAGTGAAAGCTCAACCATAAGTGCATGTATCCTGTGTTACAGGAGTCTGCATGAGAATGTGAGGTCAAACTGAAACTAAAGATCCAATTCCTACACTTGTTTTCTTTCTTAATTGACGGGCATCTTGGCGGACTGAGAAGCATTCACTCAGATCAATTAAATGTTAAACTGAAACTGAATAAAGTTTAAAAACAGAGATGATTGTTTATAAATTTATGAATCATTTGCATGTTGTCGGACATTGAACCTTCAGCTGCTCTGTTTTCCTGTTAGCGAAAATTTAGTTAGCCTGCTCATGACGGTCTGGCAGAAAAGCTCTACTTTCTCCCTCTGAGGAAGAAAAAAAAAAAACGCAAAACTTATTGGCAGAATTAATGGAGGAATATGGCCAATGTTGGTCCACGGTCCAATGGTGGTCCAGTCTTTCTGTTCGGCTCTATAACACTTTCTTTGCTGAGCTGGTATCTCCAGAGACTTAATTATTTTGCACAATACATCTCAAAAAAGCAGCCATTTTAAAGTTTAAAATGTGCAAGTTTAAACTTTTGATGCATAAGAAATAAACTGAAATGACATTTAAACCTAAACTTTATATTCATCTCACTGTAAGATTTGGCGAAATATAATTTACATGGTTTAACTGGGTTTATAAATGAATCCTTGTGGGTGTAACCCTCGCCTTATTGCTTATTTTAGACATGTCCAAAAGTGGCCGAATAATACTGCAGTTGGAAACACTTTCATAATATATGAAAAACATCACCATCCATCCCTGTTTTGACAGAATTTCATGTACATATAGTACATTATGGTAGTGATTCGGCTTTGTGTGAAAAAAAATAATTGAGAATAAGTTCATTCCAAAATAAATGTGTGTAAAGTCATCATCAAAACAGGTAAGACAAATAAAGCAACACCAGCAGCAACATATCAGACCTCTTAGCGAGGGGGAAAACCAACAAGACCTCAGAGAAATGGGGTGTATGTCAGCAGGGAAACTAACCGAGACAGAAAGCAGACTTCATCCTGTTAGCTGGAACGGAAAAAAATTGTTCTTGCTTTACTTTCAATTTTTCCACACAAAAACAACTCTATATGAAACAATGGCCTGACAAGCCTTGCAAATGCACACAGTCAAAAATTAAAATTACTGATTGCCTGTATATTTTTTTGAGGAGATGTCAATTACTTTTTCATTAAAACTCGTATGGTACTAATTTCCTTTGCTCTGGAAAATCATATAGTCAACACCCTATCTATATGCACTGACAAAGAAGTGGCTGTTTCTGAGTCTTAACCACTATGGTCTTGTATTTTCAGCAAAGCCTGGGGGGGATTTGGAGAAAGCACCAGTAGCTGTCCATCTATCCATCAAACCAGCGAGCAGCGATGCAGGGGCTGATGTGGAGCCTGTGCACCCTACTCTGCCTCTCCTTCTGGGAACAAAGTTACTGTAGGAGCTCCAGGGAAATCCAAAGAACCAAAGAGCCTTCTCTTCACAGGAGGAAGAGGGCTGCTCAGGACACTGATGCTAAAAAGTGCTCCTATACCTTCCTGGTACCCGAGCAGAGAATCACAGGTTCAAAAAACAGTTTCTTTTAGTAAAACCTCTTTCGTCTTCATTTTCAATGAATTTAACTGTCTTGATGTCATGTTTTTCTTTGTAACTTCCTTAATAATTCATGTCTGTCATCAGGTCCAATTTGTGCCAGTACAACGGGCCCTGAGCCAGACAAGGACAGAGTAACCCGTATGGACATTGCAGATGTGCGGGAGGTGCTCAACAAACAGCGGCGCGAGATTGAGACGCTGCAGCTGGTGGTGGATGTGGATGGTAACTTGGTGAATGAGATGAAGCTTCTAAGGAAAGAGAGCCGAAACATGAACTCCAGGGTGACCCAGCTCTATATGCAGCTGCTGCATGAGATCATCAGGAAGAGAGACAACTCTCTGGAGTTGGCCCAGCTGGAGAACCGTGTCCTCAACGTGACCTCGGAGATGATGCGACTAGCTTCCAGGTACAAGGAATTGGAGGCCCGTTTTGCCAACATGGCCGGGGTGGTCAACAATCAGTCCATTCTCATCAGTGCGCTGGAGGAGCAGTGTCTGCGGACCCTGGGGCGGAGTGAACTCCCTGCTGTACCCCCTCTGGTACAGGTGGTGCCTCAGAATATACCGGTTAACAGTCGTTTCACCAATGAGATACAGCGAGTCAATAATAACAATCGAGCCTTTCCCCGAGGATCTCGCATGGACTCCCCTACTGCCAGCCCATTTGGAATCGAGCCTCCTCCTCCACAGGGAACGCTCACATCAGACGGTATGTACCAACGGGGGACCAGGGGGGACGCTAACAACTCAGGCAGCCATTGAGGTTTTAGGAGGTAGGGCACAAAAAGCAAAAAAAATAATAATGATAAAAATAAAATAACTGTCTCTGCCAAGCAAGTTAAGCAATCATTTAAATTCAGTTAAATAATTGTGCAAACAATTACTTGACTGAAATAACTAATTTTATTCAACAGCTGGTACTGTTAACACACAGTTGGCTCATCCTTGGCATTGCTAAAAAGGCAGTGGAATCATACATTCCTATGAACTGGCAGCCTGCATTGAGCATGTGTATTAAATTAGTAGAACGTAGATGAAATCTCATTGAATAGCATTAAAATGACTTAGTATCTAATGCAAGGCATATGTGAGGCTAGAGAGGTGTAATGCAGAGAAAAGGAAAGACAAGGCCTTGTCAACCACACAACAAAAGATCTCAAAGCATAACATTAAGAAAATGATCAAGGATCATGAGACTTATCTGTATTTTTCTCACAAAGATAGCAGAGATTGGCTAATTCCGACATCTGAGAAGTATCATCTTCAATATGAGACCAATTTGTAAGGGTACCGCTAATGCTGGCTCCGAAAAAATTAGTCAGGGCTGCAGTATTTTGACTGGTGGTTTGACTACAGCGGGGAACGCTGGCAGAGGTTATGCAACCAGATGTGAAGAGGATAAAATCACTCATAACATCCTCCAGACAGAAGGAAGATTTTTTTGTTTGCTTTTTACAAAAGCCCTTTTGATTTGTGACAAGGTGATATGATGACATACTCTATACCTGCAGTACATGTTTATATTCTTTGATGTTTACTGAAGACAGTTCACAGAATGAAAGCTTGTTCTATTTAATAGTGAAACCTCTAGTCAAATGCATTTTAAACTCTGGTTAAAGATGCTTTCAGTGTTGCTGTTTGCCTTAACCTGGCTCCTTAGTCTCCTTGGGCATAAACATACTTAATGCATAATGGCCCTGGTTGTTTAATGAATAGAGCAGCAAGTGTGGTATTTTAAAACTGGCCTTAGAGACACAAAAAAACAAGTAAAGACATGGAGGATGTGGTTATGGAAGCTAAGTGGTAAGGGCTCAAACTATGAGAAATAAGTGTTCTCATGGCTATTTTTAGCAGTGTATAATAATTCTCCTCCTACCTCTAATGCATTATAATGCCTCTTCAGACCTGAGAGTTCAAGTACAAAACTCTGACTGCATATCCCCTACTACAACCGATATATTCAGTGCACAGCTCCTGCTTTACCAAAGTGCCTCAGCTTTTTTTCCCCTTCTTCGATGATGGCTGAAACAATGCTGTAGATCTGGACAAGTCCAGGCAATAAATGAAGAAAATAACGAAAAGCCTGGGATGGGTCGGTTTTGCTATAGAGCCGTCATAAAATTATGTTTCATCATTTAATTGTGAAGAAAACTATATCCATTAGCTCGAACAAAAATAATCACCTGTCTGTTCAGTGAATTGGGAGGTACTTCACTTTTCACCTTTACTTTCTATTAAAGTACCACTTAGAAGTATATCGGATTAATTTAGCTTTTCTAGGATTACACTGTGTATTTAAATCCACCAGGGAGATACATAAAGCTTAAAACCTAAAAGGCCAAAAGCACAATATAGTGTAGTTTGACCATTTCAAAACTATTACTGCTTCATTTAAAAGACCCTTACACACACATTTAAAGTCCTGACAGAAATATAGCCCTGTGCTGGACTGTGTTAGAGGTATCTGTACTGAAGCAGTACACTCAGCTGAGAAAACCATCTTCTGTAGACCACTGGTCCCTGGAGGCTCCCACACAATACCTGGGTTCATACCGCTTTGACTTATATGTTCACACATGGGAAAACAGGAAAAATGTTTCCCTTGTGTGGGTTTAGGATCACCCTCCTTAGTTTTAGGTGTAGTGCATCTGCATGGCTTCATTTGAAGGCCAATTCCTCTTGAATATTAATATAGTGACTTAAGCTCAGATATGTTTGCTTAACTTTGGACGATCCCAGCAAAAAGAATTGTTTTTCCAGAGAATGTGACCACAATGATACACTCAAAACATGGGGTCTATGTTCTTTCTCCTTTTTCTCTTGTTTGCTGTCAGCAGCCTCCAGAATAATGATGATGACTTTTGCATATGAGATAAAAAAGACACACATATCAATGTCAATTTGTAACACAGCATGGTATAGTTGTCAAGGTGACAAGGTTTGTTTGTAAAACAGGGAAAGGCTGTTTTTAGAACAATCAGGATTCAGTACCAAAAATAAAATTAATAAATCTATAATACCCTTCAGTTCTATAGTAAACTTTTTACTTGTGAGTACAATTCATTTCAACATTTTATTTCCCTTTGGACTATTATTTTTGTCTTTTACGATAGAAAGATAGATACATTTAAGAGGATTAGTCATATCATACTACAAATTACTTTACAATATGATGTGGATGTGATGCAATGTGACTTTGATGGGGTGATAGGATATCACATTTAGTCAAATAATACTCAGAACCCCAGACACAAATTCCGTCCATTCTGCTTCATTCTCATAACCCCAGGTCCCTTTAAGGACTGTTACCAGGTGCGACAGGCAGGACACACCACCAGTGGGATGTATCTGCTGAGGGCAGACGGCAGTGAGCGGCTGATTCAAGCCTGGTGTGAACACAGTCTGGACAACGGAGGATGGACGGTTTTGCAAAGGAGGAGAGATGGCTCTGTTAACTTCTTTCGGAACTGGGAGAACTACAAGGCAAGTCCAGGGATTCTCACAAACACACAATTTAAGACAGAAATGGTAGGGTTTAGTAAAATAAGTGAACCATGAGAAAAATCTGATTATTGTTTGATTCAAACAGTTAAAATATCTTTTACACAAAGACTGAACCATAATCGCAGCTCTTCATAAGTGATCCTCAGTTCAATTTGGGGCCACAAAGCCAGCACTTCCCTCATCAATGTAAACAGCTTAGCTGTGGATTTCCTCACACTGAAGTTAGAGCCAAGAACTCAAGCCAGGGATCCACATACAAATAAATGCAATCAGAGAGCAGTGGTGGGCTCTTCTGTCAAGCCTACTGGAAATTATCCCTTCATTCTCCTCCATCCCAGTTCAGCCTTTGCTATTGACATGAGATCCAGGACCAAACAGAGAGAATCACATGGATACATAGGCTGACCCAAAAAGGCCTCCATTTTCGCTGCATTAACCATGAAAACGTGTGAGATTTCCTCTCTGTCCCAAATTACATCTAGAAATCAATAGTTGGATGCTGGTTGGATCAGTGACAGGAAGCTTTGCACTCACTGGCTGCACTCAACTCTATCCAGTCTGAGCCAAATCACCACAACCCCTGCCATCTGGCCAATTCATTTTCAGTGAGAAACCACAGATCACAACCTTAAAGAATTATCATCTCAATAGGAAACAGATTTCATCCTCTTTTACACGACTGCAATCACTAGGCTCCTTTAAACTCAGCGTTCTGTTAAGCAATCATCTTACCTTCACTGAGCTTTAACGCTTGGATTTTTGGATCATTTACACTCACTCATGCAGAATAAAATCATGTAACGACCACAGCCATCAATATAATGGACACTGTGCGATATATCTATCACTGTCACCTCATAGATACTCCTCAACATTCATTCACCCCGTGCAATACTATCATTCCCACATGTAATACATATCTGTGAATAATAATCACAGTGTGTACTATAATTATTATATTCAACCATCTTGTGCAACACATTTTTACATTAATTTATATTCTCAATTTTATCCTCGTCATATTTGTGCGTAAAGCTTTCTTGTAGGACTTTATCTTGTACATATTTTGCACCTTATATTTTATAGTTACCTGTTTGCACTGAAAAAGGAGAAGCTCTTCAATCTCGTTGTATATTCAGTATAATGACAATAAAAGGCATTCTATTCCATTCTATTCTGTTGTATTCTGTGAAGACAGATATATTGGCTAAAACAGAGTGTCACGTAACTCAGATTGTCTTCACTTTGTTGGTCTGCACCACAGTGGGATGGTATTTTAACATAAAACTGTTCCTCCCCCCTATAGAGAGGCTTTGGTAACATTGACGGTGAGCACTGGCTGGGGCTCGACAACATCTACAACCTGGGGAAACAGGGCGATTATAAGCTGATGATAGAGCTGGAAGACTGGACGGGGAAGAAGGTGTACGCAGAATACAGCAGCTTCCGTCTGGAGTCTGAGAGTGAGGGTTACCGCCTGAGGCTGGGGACCTACCAGGGCAACGCAGGGGACTCGTTCAGCAGCCACAACGGCAAACAGTTCACCACACTAGACCGAGACAAGGACGCCTTTTCTGGTAGGGCCATGTACTGACTTTATATGAGTCTGATGTGGAATACTATATACTGATTTTTACTATGTACTACTGGTATGGATACTACTAGTTCTTTTTCATTCTAATTTTAACTAAAAGGAAATGACTGTATATGCTACAGTACAGATCAGTTCCTCTGCATTTTCATAAATTCAGACTATACAAAATATACTTATTTTTATAATTATTATTGTTGTTGTTATATATCTATTTATCACAAAGTGGTTTAACTTTAGTTCTGTCTCTGCTCAATAAATCAATTAGTTATCAAGTATTAAATTACTCAACAAATACTTTGATAAGCAATACATGTCGTTTTAAAACAAAATATAAATATTTTCCTGCTCCTTTCCTTCTCTGTGACACTAAACTGAATTATTCAGGGTTGTAAACCAACCAAGATATTTGAAGACATCGTCTTTTACTTTAAGAGTCACTTTTCCCACCATTTTATAAACCAAACACTTAATCCATTAACTAAGAAAATAATTTGACGACATCAAACATCAGGCATTTTTTGATACTCTAGTATTTTAGCAATCCGGTCAGTACAATGAGTTTGGAACCTTCCCTCCTAGTGGTTATGTAACAGAATGCTTTTGTTTTTCCATTTCACTGATGTTGTGTCTGTTTCACTAGGTAACTGTGCCCACTTCCACAAGGGTGGCTGGTGGTACAATGCTTGTGGCCAGACCAACCTGAACGGTGTTTGGTACAGCGGGGGAGTTTACCGCAGCAAATTTCAGGATGGAATCTTCTGGGCGGATTACGGAGGAGGTTTCTATTCCCTCAAGTCAGTTCGTCTGATGATCCGACCAATCGACTAAAACCCCTGACCCTGGATCCCTCAGGAGGATCTTCACACTCCTTCCTTATTATTATCTACACATCAATAAATCCCCGACTACGGAGGAAGAGACGGTGGCATGTGTTTATGGCCAGACAATAAACACTCCCACAGTCTGCACAGTGGCTCTCTGGAGTCAACTAACTGAGATGGAGATTGATGGCATTGCCTCTTGAAGTAACTGCTCTCCTGAGTCTGGACAGTAATAGCCCATCAAGCTCTCTGGGACCAATCAGTATAAGTCTTAACTGTCCTGTTTTACTTACTCTTGTTGAAACTCAGTATGCAATAAAGGGAAATGGTCATTTACTAAAGACATGAGATTTCTTCAGAGCAGCTAATGGCGACTTGTTGAACTTAGCAATATCCATTTCAAGGGGATGAACTGAGATGTTTAGCCTAATGTCCATGAAAAATGATCCAATTTAAATTTGTGTTGTCAATTACAATAGTGGACACCCAAACGGCTGGAAGACAGGCCTTGTTAAACTAACTTCTGGGTTCTTCTATGACCCCAAAAGAACATGAACTCATGCAACAATGTGCTGTTCAATGTGCAAATGGCTGAGATGGCTTTGGTATGTAAATATCTTTGGCTTTATTTGTGAAAGTTAATTTAAGAGGTGTGATTCTACTCAGGCCAAATGTTCACAATGTTGTCACTCTTGCCATTCTCTGTTATTTATCAGTGTATTTATGGAAAATGTAGTCTGGGGGCATTTTGTATTTTAGCCCTGAAATTTACAATTCTACTCTTGTTTTTTTTTTTTTTAATCCCATTAAAGTCATTGAAACAAGAATAGAACACACACATATGCACACATAAATCCAGTGTCCAGTGGTGTCTAGTTTACTAGATGATGGGGATATGCACTGCCAATTTTCATCCAAGTCAAATTAAACTCTTTTGTAAACGTTGGATTGTCTTTTACTCTTGACTCACTCTTATTGTCTGAGTGCTTTGAGCGCCTTTTCAATGGGAACATTTCCATCATGAATATAAACTTTATATGATTAACCCTGACCTGTTGCATGATCCAATGGATGGATGGAAATAATTCAAGTGGTCTGATTTATTATGGACTAGTAAAGGCCATGGGGATTCAATAATTACATAGAATGGGCAGAATAGAAATGAGCAGAGTGTGTTGTATTTAAAAATCACATTCACAAAGTACTGGAAGGAACAAGGCAGAGATAAGTACTCCTTAGAAAAAGAATGAATGCCAGGGGAAAAACAGAAGCAAAGGGAACTAAATCAAGTTAAAAGCAGAAAACAACAGTCAGCAAGGAACAGCATACAAAGGAGAATCAGAGACACAGTGGTGGTAGTAAAAGGTAAGACACATACAGGGAACAGGAGGATAACATTCCTTCCACATAAAAATGTTAAGCTTTTCTTATCCTAAAAAAACGCACGTATATTCTAAAATATGGTTCCCGTCTGGAGCATTCCCCCTGAGGAGCTGTAAGTCAGAACAGAAATAGGAATCAAACACACACACAAAACTCTTTTAAGCTCACACACTTGCGAGACACATCGAGCCAACCAAGACTGGCAGGTGGGCTTGCTGTCAGATATATAAAATACTGCAGTCCAAGTTAGAGTTAGAGCAGAATGGTCAGACTGGCAGTCACAGAAATCAATAAATACATGACAGCCTCAAAAAAAATGTACAAATAGAGGAGCCTCAGTTGGCTTTTCTGTTTGACACACAGGGCATCTTACCCCTGGTGCTGTTTGTGTCGCTCTACTTTCACAAAACTGAAGCATGCTGGAGCCGAAAGGACCCTAGGGCCTCTTTCTGGTCCTTGCACAGAAAATGCTGACACAGCATCCATTTAATAAGCACCATTAAAATATACTGGTGCCATTATAAATACTAATAAGCTCTTACTCGATAATACGCCGCTCAGATAAGGTTAACGCTCAACTCTCTTATACCTGTCTTGGTGGATGTTTCCGCTACATCTTTCGCACATGTGTGTTATGAGAGACAGACCGTTTTTATTTTAACTACTGCAACTTTACAACAGGTACCATTGTAAGCCTTAAATCAATGTTTTCTCTTGATACTTTAGTAACTATATGGGTGTGTGTAATGTTAAACCCTTTCTAGAAGCACAACAGAACATACCTGAACCAGCTTAGTATAGAAGCTAATGAATGACTGCACCTCCTTCTCTTACGTGGATGGTTTAGACAAGGTGAAAGGAGAACAGTTTAAATCATGTGTGTTTTGTCACGGTGGAGCCATGCCTTTCTGTGGGCTCTTTGTCTCTTACATGATTAGCTTGAAAACAGGAACAGGTTCATCTGAGCATATAACAGGGCAGTACTGTGGGGAGCACAGACAGGAGAGGGCTGTGTCTGCTGGGGTGTAATAGCAGGTCAGGGTTCACACAATCTCTCACACACACAATTTAGAACAAATGTATCACTGTGGAAAAACTAAAGCACGGTGACTGTGTGGCTGACACTGGGCTCTTTCTTCAGCCTTGTTATCAACGGAGATAACCATCACACCCACAAAGACGCAAATACGGCACAGACAGAGAAAAGCGAGACAGAAATGACAAAACTGTTACAAATACACGGTGTAAATTCAAATCTCTTGTGGCGTATTTTGTACACAGAAAAAACACACACGGTAATTTTACCCCTCTGCTGTGGGTTGAGATTCAATTCACACCTCGACCAGAGAGGGGAAACGCACCAGAGCAATCTTATAGTCATTACACACACACCCAACACTTACACTGGGAGTGATGCTCTGGAACGAATGCTGTGGTTTTGATTCATCAGCTCATTCATTTTCGCTTAATCTCAGGGGAATTTGTAGATTTACGTTCAAGGGGAATGTCCGAGAAGAAGAGAGTGGCGATTTCTCTCAAGTGTGCCAACTTGGCTCAGTCTAACCCTGGGATAGCCAGCTGGTCACACATCTCACATCCCCATACATCAGTCACAGGACCGAAAACTGAAAGGAAACACCGTCTCATTCGTTTTCCCAGAATCAAACACGAACAAAGAAAAGGCAGAAGAAAAGAAAAAAAAAGACTCCACATCATTTAAATGGTAACCTAATGGAAAGTATTTCCCTCTTATTTACACACACAATGACGTCATACAGTTAAACTGGATAATGTGTGCCATTTCACAGCATTAGCTATGCATTTGTCTCACAGTCTGTTATTACTTCAAAACTTCCATGACGGAGTGTGAGGGGGAAATGGGTGGCTAAAGGTTTCTTTAACCACTAACAGATTCTTGTGCATTGTGTTTGTGCTTAAGTCTCTGTTTGTTTCTATAAACTTTGTCTAAGTTTGAATCACACCGCAGTAGCTATGATACGAGCCGGATGGTCATAAAATAAGAAAAACACATCCATGGAATCAAAGAATTTCATGTCATCCAGTCATCATCAAGTCAAAGCAAGAACAAACAGTGCAACAACAAAACCACCCACATGCACAATGGTTTCACATCAGGGTGAGTGGTTTCCCTCACTAATCTCACGCAGGGACCTGTGTGATGTCAAACTCTGGAGGCTATTGTGATGCCAAGCTGCTTAGTGGGAAAACCAGCAAGGTAACAGATGATAAAACTTGACAGTCTAAAGAGTCTGGCTCCTGGGTTAATGATGTGAGGAAAACAAAACCCCACAGTAGGTTTCTTTAAGCCCAGATGCCTTTCATTAGATTAACCTTTAGCCCTTCAACACGAGTCTAAAGATAAGGGTCTGACAGCGAGAACGTAAGAGCATCCTGGTGTCTGTGTAAGTGTGTGTGTGTGCGCGTGTGTGTGTGTGTGTGTGTGTGTGTGTGTGTGTGTGTGTGTGTTTTATTACCTAGGTATGGTATACAAGAGACCATGCTCTGGCTGCTTATGTAGTCTCTCAGACGCTTATAGTTGTCTTCTTTGGACATCAGGTAGTCGAGACGATCAAATGTCGCCTTGTCCTTCCGACTCAGTAACTATGAGGTAAAAGGGGAAAGAAAATTGGGAATGTGAACAGAGTATAACCATTAAATCCAAACACACACCTACGACAGGCAATATAAATGAATTGCTGACTTTATTTAAAGGCAGCTCTTTTCAGTCATTGTTCAGGACACTGGTATGTGTCTATTTCCAAAGTGTGGTAAAATAATGCTCGATTGACAGCTCAGGTCATGTAGATATAGTCAGTAGTTATACAATAAAATGCAGAATTTAACTGCACAACAAGCTGCTAAGAGACAATAAATATAGAAAAGCCTGTAATTCATTATCTTGTATCGATGTGTTGAATTCATAGCTGCTAGTCAAGGCTGATGACTCGTTTTCTTCCAGAAAAGGTCAAGTTACATGTGCACAACTTAATAGGGAAAGACACACTTACTTGCAAAACCCAAGTAAACATCCAGATACAACATACCCCCAGAGTTTACAAACTAAAACAGGTCAGCAGCCTTGTCCAGATGAGTCTGTTTCCTATGCATCTTAAAGCACTTGAGTGTTTCTGTGTAGACACTAGGTCTAAACATGGTAAAAGTTACATATTTTGAAGGAATGACATATTAGTGTGGATGTAGCCACAGTATGACTGGATTTGTATTACTTTTAATGCTATGGCAATGCTGCTAATGCTGTGTATCATCTACTCCCTTCATTTAAGATCTAGTTGGTAAGAAGACTGTTGAAGACTACCAGCCCAGCACATCTACGGACAACACACTATCCTACAAGAAATGTGACAATGGCAGAAAGCCATAATAAAATCTGCCAGGATCATATGCCCTGGTGTGTTTTTGTGCCAGTCTGCCCCTCTGTCTTCATGGCAGGTGCATTTTTTTTTCGTGTGCAGCAACAGCCTTCCCCGACTGGTTAAAGAATCCTCTGTGGTTTTGCGGAGCTGAGAAATTTCCACCATTACATCAGAGCATCATTATGCTATTATGTAAGCTCTACAATTCCAATGAAAACACTGAAACAGTTTGGTTGTCCTTCACACGTTTGGAAGACAGACACTGATACTTGATTTCCGGTATAAATTGAATAATGACTTCAAAATGTCCCCATTACCCATGATCTGCTGAGGTCTGAATTTTGCTTAGACATTTCCCTGAGGCATGACTTACAGCAGGAGGAAATATCTGATTTTGTTTGGTAATACTGTCCACAGGGACTGGAGTTTGTGTCAATGTTCTAAATGTATTTGTTTCCCTGAACTCGTGCCATGTACACTGTCAATTGTATGATAGTTTTTTTATTAACTTTTGTCTCTGGTGTTCCAGAACAAATCCTTCACATCTCTGTTTATTGATGTCACTGTGATAACAAATTCAGTTTGTCTCAAAGTGGGCTTTAAATACTCACCGCCCATGTTTTGGTAAGTCTGAAGATGGGAGCACTTTGTAACCCTGACACCACGGCCATGACTGCATGGAGGTTGTTCATGTCACACAATTTCTATAAAAGATATAAATGGAAATATGAGTAGAAACAATCATATAGAAATGATGACTGTGTCAGACCGTGCTGTGTGTTACCGTACCTTGGCAGTGCGGATGTAAAGGCTCAGCACCTCAGCCCTGATCTTCAACGTCTGCGCATGGAGGATCTCTCGAACCACCCAAAAACTTGTCTAGGTAAAACACACAAACAGTTCACAACAATGAGCAAGGCTTAAAAACTCACCAAAAGCAAGCCCAGCTCTGCAGTATTGGGAGAAAATTACAAAATTGATTAAACGGAAAACTTTATATTGAATATGTCACATTCTTCAAAGTGCAATAAGGATTTCAGGTATGTTGAAAGATAAACAGAGAGCCCTTCCTTGTTAAATCTCCAGACATGTGAAGAGAGCCAAGACCTTCAGACAGTGGAGACAACTCTGGCTGAAACCAGAATCTAGCAGAGAAGGGGAGCACAGGGCAGACTGCGAACGGGAACGCTCCATTAGAGCCCGTTAAAAATGAGCTTTAGAGGAAAAACAAGAGCTTCAGAGAAAAATCCACTGGATTTCAACTGATTACACAACAGATAAACACAATAACTCCTAATATGTCAAGTGATAGAAGATGAGGAGGTGGACGTGTGTACGTGTATGTTCAGAGTACTTGGCCAGACTGAGAGTGATGTCGGAAATGTGACTCTTTAGGGAGAATACTGGAAAACCCAAGTTCTGATTACACATACACACACAGAGAGACAAGTCAGTGAATCAATCAGTGTTTAAGCTCTTGGGAGAGAGGCGATGGAAAGAGGAAAAGAAGAGTGAGAGAAGAGAGGAGGTAATGGGAGGGGAAGTTAGCTTCAACACTGCGGGGCTCTGAGGGTTTTCAAAGCCCACAGCTGTCTGCACATTGTGTCCTGATAAGACTGTCTGAGGCCGACTGACCATCAGCGCTTCCACTTTTTTCCTTCCCTCTGTTTCTCAATTACTATCTTTGCTCCATGACAGGTCTTCTGTGCTGTTGGGCTTTAGTGTGTTTAATCGTGGTTTTTCCAGTGTGGTCAGCACTCCAACACTAAATACAGCAGACCACAGGGTGTGCTCTTTGTATCTATAAATTAACAGTGTGTATGAGTGGGTATGTGTATCTACGTCTACATTCCTGATGTACACAACGCTAACCTACAGCTGGCTCTGCAGGATTCTTTCCTGGAACCAGCCTTAAGACTTGTTTTTGTTTCAGGGAAGTGGTGAAGAGCTGCAGAGTGAGGAAATAAATTCATCCAGCTCCTCGCTTACCTTCTTGCCATCCCTCCAATACACAACATGGAATTTATACAGGTAAGGTATCTCAAGCAAACAAAGCCATATGTGTTTAATTTTCACTATTCACAAAGAGTAGTCTGTAGAGATAATGACCGAGTGATGAAAATGGACTGAGGGGACTACGACACAGATGATGAACCTTGACCTCTATTGGCTTGGACTTTAATTACATCTTTGCCTTGAAACGGTTCCCTTGGTGGAAGCAGCAGCTCCCAATTTGATGATAAAAAGGGAAATGTTGTCACACTTATCCTCCACTTCAGTTCACTCCAGACAGATTTAGACATTTTAGTGAGTGTAAACTTCAGTCCAGTACATGCTGCAGTTCAAATCGTGTTACCTCAGGGCTCTGACTTTATATCTGAGGTCAATTTGGACAAAGCATGTCTCTCAAATTCACAGTACCAGTGGGGCTCATTACAGCATGTGTCCCCGGACTGCGCTGAACAGCAGAACGGTGATCTCACACAAGTTTGATGGCAGTGCTCCACATCAGTACATCCACAAGTGTGTGTGTGTGTGTGTGTGTGTGTGTGTGTGTGTGTGTGTGTGTGATGGCAGGGGACAGAGGGCCAGTGTAGACAAGGTTCTGTCATTATAAACCCCATATTATGTCCTGCAGCTCATCTTTGGAGCTGTGTTTATGAGTGTATCAAGGCCTCCAGATGGAGCTGTAAGGCCCCAGCGCTTCAATAATCAGAACTAAGCGGAAGCACATAGATCCAACCACATGCTGATACAGCTGTGGGTCAACCCTTTATTAACTGTGGGAAGAAAGGAATGGGATGGAGTTAAAGTAAAGATGTGGCCAAAGATGGGAAATTGTCTATTCACAAGTACAAAAAGAACCAACAACAGTAAAACACTCAGATCCCATTGCATGTAGGCTTTCAGAAGTTGCCCTTCTAGTTCTACATATCCTTATCCTTAAGTTTTTGATACTTTTTTGAGCATTCTTCCAGCATTTGCTATTAGTCTGTCTGAACACACTGTCATTCTGGATCATGCAGAACCACTCTCTGGTTTGTTGATGTTTCTTGAAACTAATCACAATTTTTGTGACCAACAGGATGCAACAACAGTGCAATTGTAAAGAGAATCCACCAAATAGGTTTTACCCATCAGCCCTTGCTGCTTCATGAAACACGGAGGGAAAAATACAGGTAGTATAAGGAAAAAGAATGCTGACTGAAACAGACAACTAATGGTGAAATTTTTGAAAAAGATGACAACCTGTGACAGTTTGCCCTTATATATGTAATTACTATTGCCCCTTAGATATTAAGTTAATGTGAATGATAATTTCTTCTCTCACTTAGTCATCTGTTTTTACTCATTATACCAATTCCACGTCTCCTGTTGTGGAAATAATATGTAGTCCGTCCTTGAAACTGCAGTACATTCTTCAATACACTGTAATTTCACAGCTAGATGCCACTAAATCCTACAGAGACTGCACCCAAAGGAATACTTCTCACCCTCTTCTTTCAGGCAGGTAGGTGAGCCTGCAGTGGGCACTGAAAGCTAAAGCACAAGGTAACAACAGTCCTTATTCTCAGGGGGCTATGCACTAATAAAAACATAATCATTAATATAATATACGATTTCTACAAGGAGACACTAAATCCAAGGCACCACACCTTTAATGTTCTCACTGTTTCATTGTAAGTCAAGGGCCTTTGTTTTACTTCTTTGTCTCTGCACACAACCTAATAAACCTGAAATCGCCGCCTTCTGCAATACAGAATGGCCAGTCCTCTTCTACATAACTGGCTCTTAGCGCATTGTGCCAGGGAACCGAGTGAAGGAAGAGGAATATGGCTTCATCCCATGCTAAGGAGCTTTCTGGGACTCTTCGTCCTCCCAATCCAAGTCCCATTATCCAAAAAGCTCATTTTCCTTGGCTTCTAAATGCTGAGTGTGTGCAGCTAACATCTTGAATCACCGTTTAGGATCTGCTATACATGGACAAAGTTTCCACTGAAACACATTCTTGTTAGATCATCTCATATTTATTCTGGAGGGCAGTAAA
This sequence comes from Ostorhinchus cyanosoma, assembly GCA_029814465.1. Taxonomy (NCBI): domain Eukaryota; kingdom Metazoa; phylum Chordata; class Actinopteri; order Kurtiformes; family Apogonidae; genus Ostorhinchus; species Ostorhinchus cyanosoma. Next base: position 31,555,866 of record JAPTYQ010000019.1, read on the forward strand.
GTGGGTCTTAAAGAAACCTGGCAAAAACACTGTCAGGGGCTTAAAGGGCATGGCTACCCCTTACATCATTACCCACAACTTCCTGTTGATGATTTCATAGGGTACTAAGGGAGGACGCCTTGCACTCTCCAGTACATACTGTAGGTACATCGGAAATTGTTCCTAGAAACATGAGAAAAGCCATGAGTAAGGTCTCTAATGACAGAACAAAGGACCAGCTGAGGACATTCTGCTGCAAAAAACATAGTTTCCATTCAGATCCGTTTCACCTGGGGACAATTAATGATGTATACGACTGGTAGGGAGGAGGCATGGAGATTATTATTAGCTGCCATGACAAACAAGGCTGCAAAAACAACCTTCTCTGAGAGAGGGGTGATGATTTGGTACTTGGAGGCGGAAGACATGATGGAAAGAGGAGCCACAATCTCTCCATTCCTAGCTGGCCAAAGCTCATAAATCTTTAACTCAGCAAAAGGGACTCTAGTCTTTCCCTTTATGATTTTTGAGGGAGAAACGTTAATGAGAAACAAGTAAAAACAGTGCATTTCTTACCTGGTTGAACCTGCGAGTGAAGGCCACCACATTTGGAGCAGAGCTGTGCTTTTCCTTTTTATTCCAGCCACAGCTAGACAGCTCCTGAAATAGAAACAAACGAGGATGTTTACTTTATGCACAGGGCAACAGTGTGTTTTACATACATCAAAATTCATACTAAATGTACTTAACAGTCTACTCAGAGGTCAGCCTGAGGGAAATGGAGAGGAGCAAAGGAGGAAGGTAAGAAGAACAGCTAGAGGGAATGAGGATTTGATCCAGTTAAAAGTTCAGATGGATTAATGGATAGTTACAAAAACAAAAACAGGAAAGGCTATACAGGAAAAGAGTCTGGCTTCACTGCAAAGTTCAACAACCACAGATCCTTTTAATTTCACTAAAAGGTAACGATGAAAATTTAACATTAGTTGTGGTGATGCTGAGAAACATTCTGATGAAAAGCTTCCTCTAATATTTTGGACAACTTCATTACCAAATTATCTTTCTAGCAGTGGAAATAGTGAATTGTAATGGTAAATGTACAGGTATAATAACCCTAGTGATGTGTAAGTTATAACACAGGAATTCTATGAGCTGAGGGGTGGGAGGGAAGTAGTGGCAGTGTAAAAAGTACTAATACCAAAATAAAACTGAAAAGGTAGTGGAATGATTTATGAATTTCTGGTTTGATCAAAGGATTGAATTCATTTTTTGGTAAGAATGTAAATAATGACAAGCCCACAGTACAACTATCAATCAGACCATTGTTATGATCAAATAATTGCAAAAAAGAAGAAACACAAACACTGACACAGACAATGGGTTCATTGAACTTGTAATCATCTAATTAAGAATCCCACGACTGTGACAAATACTGGTTTTACAAAGTTCAATTGAGAAGTACAGCAGCTGTGTGGGTAATGATCTCCGATCCCTTTCAAAATTAAATTAAATTTTTTATTTAGTTTTTTAAAAGTGATCTGAAAAATCCCACCAACACACAAATCTCTCGTTCTGAGTGCCAGGCTGGACTCTGTTTGGCCTTGTCTGCTGTCCTCAGAATGAGGTAAAGATGAAAGACCACACAGACACAGCAAAGGGAACCCAGACCCTCCTTTGGCCCCTGTAGACTGTCCAGCAGCCAGGGACACTGACGTAACAGAAGGAAAAATGTTGTGCAAGCTCTCCTCCTAATCCCTGCCAGCCCTGCCTGCTTGGGCTACAATATGAACAGCTGAATCAGGCAACGGTTTCCCCTTATAATACCCCCCGTGAGACTGTCAGTCTGGAAGCAACGGCTTCCACCCACTGCTTACACCTCCCTAAACCTAGACCGCATCAGGACAGGTCCTTGTAAAAAGACGCCATGCTCATTCAAAGTTGTGTCTACAGTGTATACAGTATTTGAGCAAATGTGTTCGAGGCAGCCAGCGGGGTTTAATAGGGAGCCTATCAAATACAGATGCTAAAAGCAGACATTCATGAGTGGGTGAGGTGATTCCTGTGGGTCCTGAATAAGAATTGGAATATAAGATGGCCAAAAAAGTGGATACTGAGGTAGGAAAGGGTTAACATTTTAGAAAGCAACTCTGAAAGGACAAAGTTTACCAGCCAATCTCCTCCTGATTTTTCAGGACGGCCAGGATACAGAGGTAGGAGGTTCTGACCCGTCTCACCAAAGAGAACCCATTGTTTATTTAACGTCTGTCCTTTTCAAATAAGCGCTTCCCTTTTTCCTGCCATCGTGTCAATCATCCTCCTCTACACCTTTCACACTGCTGCAGATGATTCTTCCACCAGGACGTTCCATAGTCGGTGGGAGCTGGGCATGTTTGTGAGTGTCACAGCTCAGACCTACAGCTGACCACCCAGGTAGGTAAGTCCTTCATCGTGTGTCTTCTTCACTCACCAAGACCACAATATTTCAACAATCTACCCTGAATCATCAACACCAGACCACCTGGACCTGTTTTGTGATGCCACTCAACCCGTCTATCTATTCATTTGAACTCAGCTTGAAGTAGAGCCTTGAGGCCATGTACATACTATTGTTTCTCTGTTGCTGCGTAATGTCCACAGCCCAGCTGCCTCGTGTGCATTAAAGCAGCGGGGATCCCACTGGCTCTCCAGAAACTATTAGGGATTTATTTCCTTTATTTTTCTAGTGCTTTTATAGTCTCGTTTCACACTCAGGCATTACAAACTACAGTCAACACTTAGAAATCTGACAACAGTTGAGTCTGAGGAGGAAGGCTTTGACGAGGCAGCTCTGGCAAGCAGAGGGTTTTAAATGCTGCAGTAAAAAACGTGCAGTAAAAAGCCTGCTTGGCCAAACCCCCGCCAGCCTGTCATTTCCACATGCTGGTCTGGCTGAGCAGTATTTTCATTAAAACACAGTCCAAGGGGCTTCTAGAAACTGGCTGTGTGCACATATGGTGAAAAAGGAGGGCTTCAAGGAAAACTAAGGCTGCTAACCTTAAATGTACCTGAAGTTTAACTTACCCATCACATATTTAATTATACATTCACTAAAACTAAATGTGAATCCTCTTCTGCTTTACAAATATACTGCTAGACGTAATATACAAAGACCACTACAGATAACCAGCTGCAGCTAAGCCACACATTAGGATGACCTCATCTGAGATACCGGAGCCATTATTTTCATTTTTATCTACATTGTATACAAAACCTGAAGTATTAGGATCCCAGATAAAATATTAAGGAGGCCATAAGCCAGGATAGGAAGAGTTGATGAAGATAGATATAAGGGAGGAATAAGAGGGACGATGGTGAAGGGAAGAAGGAATAGTGAGCGTTAAGTTGGCTCCAACTTGATACTCAGGATATAGATTAAGTGAGAATGATAGGAAGGAGTGCAAAGGAAATTCTGCATAGATCTGTTGATAACGGTACATCCACACAGACAAAAGGAATCCTGAACTAGTTCCCAGGTTATGGCCAATTTGCAGTGCCTGTAGTGGAGCAGATATACATGTTTTCTTGTGTTCAGCAAGAAAAAAAAGGAAAGGGTTAATTAAATGCATGCTTGTTTCAGTCAGACAGATCCAGACTATAAACTTTGACCAACGTCTCCTTACCTTTCTGCGCACATGATGGAAAGAATTACTATTCCAGGATTTCTCCTAGGACATGTACTATACGTGATTCTGACTGAAGTGCAGGCCAGCTGTCAACACTGGTAAAAACCAAGCCTAGACTGATGCACTGGCCAAATTGTAACCTACAGATCCCATCGGCTGGACCAGTTCAGCGTACGAAAGTAAGGGGTCCAGGTGAGTCAGGTCAAAAAAGACCAAAGCAGCACCCTAAATTATAAATAGCGGTGTTCTGTCTAGTGCATGCAGGTTTGTCTATCCCAAACACACACATATGCACACAGGGCACAGGTCCTCTTATGCCCTGACTGTCAATAACCTGATTAATGAACAATGAATCTAATCTCATGGACACATCTGAGGAGTTGAGCTGCTCTGACCTGCCTCTGTTCAATAGTCTGGTTAAGCACATGGACTAATAATTGTGGATTCTGTGAGGCAGACAATCTACAACGAAACAAAACGGGAAGGAAAAAAAAAAACACAAACTTTGTTTATGTCAAACTATGGGGAAAGTCCTGGAATTGGGCTCCACAAATGACATCCCAACCAATGTGGGCAAGCGGCCTCAACAGGTCAGTAGATGTAGAAATACAAAACAACGTTGCTGCTTTTTCAGGTTCTGTCAGTTTCAGGTGGTTGATAAATGAATATTGGGGCAGAGTAGGTTGGTTTTCTAAACAGGTCAGACTGGTGCTGATATAAAATAAAACTTTGCCCTGAGCACCAAGACAGGCTAGGTACTTAGTCTTAATCAAGGTTTTATAGCACAACTTTCTAAAGATATTTCAGAATATCATATAATCCAAGCAACTACTTCTGTAAAATGAATACGTATACACAAACAGAGACAAAGGCAAAGAAATGTATTATATTTATTATTTGTAATTTTTCTTTTGACCGGACAGGGAATGTGGATGGAATGTAGAAATTGGCTAATGTAGGCATGTTTGCATATACATTAATATGCACTGTCGCTTTAAATCAAATAAAAAATATATTAAAATCCCTTCTTAAGGTATACCTTTTTATACCGTATACAGACCTATACAGGTCTGAACTGTTCTGGCTAATTAATATATAAAGCCTGTATTTTCCAGAGACATAGTAATGATGAACAGGAGTACATCACCAATAGTTGATTGTAATCATTTGTTCTCTATGGATCGTATGCATTAGCTGATTAGCCAAGTCATGTACAATTGGGGTAGAACAATATCAATTTGGCTTCTTCCTACTCTTTTTTTAGACATAAATTATTGTTAGAGCCACAATGAAATAGTTATACATTTGTTTTTTCTTTTCTGGTTGATTTATTTCCATACATTGGAGTGTCCTGTTTAAACTGGAATTTTTATTTACCTACTTATGTTCAAAATAAAGTTTATCTATTGAGGAAGAATAAAAGAAAGCAAAACTCTCCTGGAACAGGTGCCATGGATGATGCACCATCTAGGGGTAAACAGGAGGGTGGGCTGGTCAAAGGAGGAATGGCCAACAGGCCATCACATACAAAGTATGATTTCGGACCCTGACACGATCACAAAGAGATAAAAAATACCTAATGGAGACGGGTGCAAGGAAGAGGGGAATTGAACAGGCAGGGCTCGAGATGCCCCGAGCCCCAACGAAAATGGCATAAAAGATAGGGGTTTTTCAGACTTTCCTCAGATTCTCCCGGGGTTGTCTATGTGTTTAACTAGTGCTTGTAAATAAACACATGTAAAGGCTCTGAAGACTGGCTGGCTTGACTCATCTTTGATCCTGAAGCATCAGTAGGTTCTTCAGTACTTAGAATCTAGCAGTATACAGTGTGTATGCCTAGAATATAGGTACCTGGATATCTATCTATCTATCTATCTATCTATCTATCTATCTATCTATCTATCTATCTATCTATCTATCTGCCCTAGAGATGATGCCTTATAGATGTGAGCATCATCTTCTTGGAAGACATCAATCCCAGCAGGATCATCCTGTGAATTTGTTGCTTGTCTGTATATATAAACTCTTTTTTGTGATATGATACAACAACATACTGTTTGACGGATTCCACTGGCAACTTTTCAGACACTGAAGCTCATACTTCAAAACAAACCCTTCTTTGACAAGGGGATCTGTTTTTTTTCTATGCTGTCAAAATATCACTTTCTTCACCTTTCAGAATGATAAATCAGTATTTTCCATCACGCTGACAGACTCGTGTAGGAGAGGTTCCCTTCTGCGTTTGTTGTGCAGCAATCATCGTCCAGTGCCAACCCTAGAAAAATAACATGTGCAGACCCCCGCAGAGATCTCTGTGCAACATTTTATGACTCTCTAACAGTGGCTGTTTGTGACAGAAAACATAATATTTTGAATCATCTATTTTTGCTCACAATGAAGGCTGGAAAACATTAAGACTACAGGGGGGAGGCAGGCCTGAATATATGAAACATTACCTGCCTTCGAGTCCATGACTCACTTTAACTCTGTTGGGAGAGTTTCTGCAGTGGGTGCTCAGACTTCTGAGGAGCTGACATACTTGTCAGTGGTATGCAAAATGCAATCTGATAACTATTCCCTATGAGCTGAAGAAAATCTTGCCAGCCAAAGCCACTAAATTACTCACTTGGCTGTTGTCATGACTGTGTTACAAACAAACGCAGCCCCCTCCTCCCTAATTCCCTCCTCATCACTCAGTCTCGCTGTTCCTTTCAGCCGTCATTCCATAAACTTTCAAAAACATCCATCAGCAGCTTTATGTCTGATCAGGAAATTAGAAATAACCCACAAAAAAGAAAAGGCACAAACAAAGAAAAATAGCTCAACAACTAAGTCTACACTTTTTCTTTACATCATGCTACTCTTTTTTCTTTTAAGGTTGAAAGTACGGTGAGTATCTAATGAATATAACTGACTTAAAGAAAGCAAATTTGTGTTTATTGATTTAGATTCGTAAACATTGTAAATATCATAAATTTTAAAAATGAGGACAATTCAGCCACAAGACTCTTGTATGCTGCCTTCTTCCCCCGCTCTATGATCCATCCTGTCATTTTAATGGCATGTTACTATGTAAACCAAGAGCCAAGAAATGGAGCATCAGCTGGGGACTGCAGATTAAACATTCATCTGCTCTGCAAAGATTATTTTACACTGAAAAAAAAAAAAAAAAAACTTCTGGTTTTTTAATCAGTTATAAATGTATTCCAAAATAGTTGCTGAAGATTCACAACTCAACAAATCAGCGGTCAGTTGTCTCGCCATCTTTTTGGACTCACAGACACGAACCATGAGTATTATCCAGGAAATAAATTAGTAGTCTGATGCAAAGCAAAGTCTTAGGATCAGTTACTTCTATATCATCAGAAACAGATGTATGTAAATTCTGTGTTTCTAGCTAGAACAGTACGTCTGTGCTTTTGAACCAGACTGTCTTGTGGCCTTTCAAACAACTTTTGCAATTACAAATGTGACTTTACAATGAAATAAGTGGGTTATTTAGAATTATCTGCATCTCCAATATACAGTGGTGGAAAAAAGTTTTTGGACACCCCGTGTAATTGTAATGTGTTGCATTGAGAAACACCCTTAAGTCACTGAACTCTGCCAAGTATTGTTCCATTCTCCAAACCCACATGCTCCCCTCTACATAGACACTGTTCTGTTGAGGTCAAAATTGGATGTTTCAGTAAGATAATGCCCTTTGAAACTCTTCTAGGGCATGACATGTTGGAATTGTCAAGAATCTTTTTAGTTGTGCTATTTTTTTCATGTTAACAAAAAAAAAATCATTTGCATTTGTTTGCGTCTGTCTGATGCATCCACACCTTTTGAAACAAAGATTTTTTTTTCTGCAAATATTTCATGATAATGTTTGAGATTATGTAAAATGTTGAGGGTATCCAAAAACTTTTTTCCACTACTGTATATTGTTTTTAATCGTATATATCCAGGGAAAGGCGGAGTGTGAAAGTACACTCTGCTTCCTGTTCCATCTCCTCACACTCTTTGCCATCTCCTCCACAGTTCCCATGTATTATTTTATTACTTATGTGATAGACAGTTGTCTTTTCTTCGTCTTCCAAAAGATTTGGCCACAACTTTCAGGCTCCTCTCCATACATCTGCTCCATGTCAGTGTTGGAATGAGATGATCTGTTTTACTGTGATGTTGTTTGGGGCAATTGTTAAGGCGCACGCCAGACTGTGTCGTACGCACATGTAAAAATGTTGTAAACACAAGTACACATAGCAGTATTTAGACATTCAGTCACTCTCACTACAGCTTTCCCTTCCTACCCACATATTATATTAAGACAGTTATGAAGTGTTTATGGAGAACGGAAAAAATTAAACCCTAAACACAGATACTACTAAGCCAAGTCATAGCTAGTTTATGGTCATTTCAGATATTTCAAGTTGTTATGGAAATGACTACAGTCTTGGAAGAACAGCAAAACACAGTCAGTTTGGAGCTGAAACTGATCCGAAACAGGACATCTGTACAATTAAACTAAAAGACAAACTTAGTTAAGCCATGGTTGCTCCGTTACAAGGAAATTCAGAGACCTGGCAACATTTTAAATCAACGCAACCGCAATCTAGGAACACTAAGGAAAAACTTATTGGAAAATTTGATCCTTCCTTGTTTGTTATTATTCAAGAAGGCAAAATATGTCTACTAGAAACAAGGTGAGGAACATCTGGAGCCCAGCAACACATTAAAAAGAACAAAATTCCAAACTGGATATATCTACCCAGATGTTCACACTGTCGTATTATCATAATAAATGAGAATTACAACATATGACATCATGGAAATTCATCCTTCAATCTTTATCCCCTTTTCACTCCCCTTCTCTTCTAAAAGTACATGATACTGGAAATATCAAAACATTTTTCCATAATAATATGCATTTTCACTCCAATTATAGTCGAATTGTTTGCCATTTATCAGCGCACACTGCATTTTAACTGCCATATGTTGCTAAATGGCATTTAAAGGGTGCTCAAGTTCTGAAAATGGGCCATATGTCAGTAAAAATATTATTGCACAACTCAAGGATTTGACCACATTATTCAATATTTTCCTATTCAGGCAGTTTACAAAGTGAAACAGCAGGCGAGCGACGGCACATGCACAGATTCACACACACCTGCTTTTCACATTATGTGTCTGTGAAGAGACTGACAGCACTGGAAACTCTAGTTGAGTTCAGTTTAGTCAAGGCTTTTTTTCGACAGGGATTTTGAGAAAAGCACTGAGAGCAGGAAAAGCCTCTCTAGCTCGCTCCGTCCCTGCCAGGACGCCGCTGGGTCACTCTGCATACGACACACTTTGCTCGCTCTCTCCCTCCAGCATTCATCTCCTCATCAGCCCGCCCACTGACTTTCGACCAGTGTGCACACAAAACACCCTTCCAATTGCCCCCACTTGCTCTCCTTCCCCCGCATTATCCTTATCCACACTGTTACTCCCTCCACAAATGTCATCTTGAAACTTCAGTAACTACTGAAACCATGTTCACGCCCACCTGACCCTGTAAATCTCCACCTGAAGCATTATTTTCCAAATTACATCGGCTCTACATGGATGGACATGTTTCATTAAGCATATAAACCCCACTTAGTTGGTCAGTCAGTCACCCTGTAGCCTTGAAATCATTCAAGCCAGACTGAACACAGCAGCATGTTTGCGTTTGTAAATCCCCCAGTAACCTCGGTGTGAACCTGTCCAAGTGCAGTTAAGGCAACAGGGAAGGAGTCCAGACAATGTCAGAGACTTTCGCCCTAGTGAAAACACTAATACTGCACAGACAAAACCTTATCAGAACTCCTATCTGCTTTTTTCTACAAACAATTCAGAGTCTGAATAATCTACAAAACATGTTTTTTTATCAGAGATGATATTGAAAATGAATTGAAAATGGTTTTGGTTATGATGCAAGGTGGGGTCTTGCCAGATGTATGTGTGTGCTGTTAGTTTAGGGAGTGTTGTACATGCAATACCAAGAGTCAAAACTGTACCACACTGCACCGAGTTGTGGTTTATATACTGCTTTTATAAGCCCACAGTGGCCAACCTTAAACACAGGTTACACAAGGCTGCTGTCAGAAAACGCCAGATGAGAAAAGACATGGGATCATGCTGACTTTCATTGAAGTAATGGATAAGGTGCTCAAGACCGAGCGAGACGGATTCTTTTTTTATGTAACTGTGATATGGAGCTCTGCGTGGGAGCTCTGATCATGGCTGCTAATAGCACAGCATGGTAGAGAATTATCAACTGCACAGAAATTTAGCAAAAAGAAAACTGAAAGAGGGAGGGCGAGAGAGGTAAAATTCATTTACATACACACACACACACACACACACACACACACACACACACACACACACACACACACACACACACACACACAC
>JAPTYQ010000019.1:31591581-31613697 GCA_029814465.1 Ostorhinchus cyanosoma
TTGTATTTAAAGGGCCAGCACTCAAAACGACCTTTCTCATGTCATTAGTCAGAAATAGGGTTGAAGATGGACCTGTGGAGTTAAATTAATAAAAAATTCAGATCCAAGCATAGCTTTTACAGATTATGTAGACCACAGGGAAATGCTTTAAAATGAAAAAGAATTTCATTTAAAAAAGCAAAACATCCCTCCTTTAATGAATTCGAGTGAGTCTGCATTGTGATACAAACATTCAAAAACCTGTTAAAAACATTATAAAAGATGTGGTTTTTGAATAGGCTTTTCAGTGTGTTTTTATTTGTCTGTGGATTTCTACCACAGCCTTCCAAATTGTTGAGGTTTTGGTATCAAACACACGAAACAGAAGATATACAGGGAAGAGGATGTGTGTTGTAACTGAAATGTCCAACTCGTGCTCCTATAACTTCAAAAATATCCCATGTGTCTCAGTAGGACTCTGCCATTTACATGACAAGTATCCACTTCAAAACCTTGTCATATTCCAAATACAAGTGGACTATTCATGCCAGTTAAAATATACAGAAGTCACCAACACAATGTGTATATTTTCTGCTTTAGCATTGTTGGTGGTTTAACTTCTCCAAAACCAGAACTGTGATTACAACACAGCAGGAAACACATGGTTAAAATGCTAATACATTAAGATGAGTTAGTGTTGCACTGCTTCCTCAAATGTAGTTCTGTGTACAACAAAAAAGGTACATTGCTCAATCTACATCATGAAATGTGGTGCCTGCCTCTGAGATTTCTCAAGTGAAAGCTAGGGAATGCATTATCCTAGCCTTTTATCTCTTTCAGTTAGTCAGCTGCCAACAAAGCTGACAATTCCAAACACCCACTTCAAGTAGCAGCAGCATCAGAAAGATGGCATATATTAATATATTGGAGCCTACAATTATTCAAAACAACTTATGTAATGCAAACACTTCTATTAGTCAGATGGTAACAAAGACATGGATGGTGTTATTAAGTTAACAGGAAAAAAAACACAGATAACTCACTGTGTATGTGTACTTATAGAAACAGAGCCAAGGCTGGGAAGGAATGGAAGGAGAGTGTGACGACATGTGACTTCGCAATTCCATCTGTGCTGAATGGATGTGCCAGACACACACATAAAGTTACCCTGGCAACTGAGCAACAGCATTAGTTGGAGGTCACACGGAGAAAGAGCTTGATACAGACAGAAACGCTTTCAGAATATGTATAGCACCCCAACAGAGGCGAAAAGATGACTGGTTTCTCACTGGGAAAAAGAAGGAAAAGAAACTGTATGCAGATTATAGTAACTATATATTTTTACACAGTGTACCGCAACTAAGAACGTTTCACATAAACGCTGTAGTGAATGTGATGTAATGCAGATCAGAGAAACATAACCTGAGAAAGACCAGGGGTTGCACTTGATGACGCAAAAGCCCTGCAGTGTTTTATCCCTTTCTCTTGTAAACACACGGCTCTGATTCGGAGAGGAGAGTTTTATTTCACACACACAGATGTAATCTCTAACTAATCACATTTGCAGGTCTTGGACAGCACAGTTACACCACAGTACTGAACAGATGGGCCCACATACACTTGGCATCTTTGGGATTAGCCTAGCTCGGAAGGTAGAGGTGGTATGTAGAATTACCGGGAGACAAGTTCAAGAAAATAGTCTGTGTTCACATTACACGGAGTGGAGTCTTTTCCAAGGGGGTTTAATCAGAGATGGAAAACTAAAATTGCCTTTGTGTGTAGTGAAGATACTCCCTCTAAAAAATGTTAGCTGCCTGGCTGCATCACAACTATACAACAGGATTTTCAATGAGGGACTGCTGCAATAACAAAGTATTAAGCCATAGATAATTATGTGTTATACATAAAGTGATGTCACCAGAAATAAAAACATCACTTCAGCCAAGTAAGCTTCAGCACATCCTCTAGGCACACAGTATTTCTGGCAAGCAACAGATATGCAAAGTGACGTTTTTGTTTACAGTCAGGAAGGGAGATAAAGTACAAGATAATTCAAGGCAGAATTTCTAAACATGTAAAGGGTTGGGTAATGTGTTACTTAAAACCAACGGGGAACATCTTGTCACTGAATAAAATACTGAATCAACTATATTTTATTGGATTAAGTTCTAAGCTCCAGTATTATGGCTACTTTGTAAACCTGACCACGGTCATATGGATGAAACACAGCCCCTGTCTGGACACAGTCTGACACCATCAATTACAAATAAAATCAGTAGGATTTACAGTTCAGATTCTTACATGCGGGGGACTGGGGTCCTCTGGCATTTCAAAAAAAAAATTCCATTTCCTACCAATTCTGAACTGAACTGTAGTTTCATCCAACCACTGTATCAAATAATGCTTTCAGAACTGGTATGCCTGCTAGTTTTAATGCTACACAATGAATAAATTCTGCATCTATTTAACGAGAGAATGCAGCTTGACTTAAATGAGATTTTTTTCAGTCTTTTCTGCATAATACGACACCACACTAGTGTAAAAGCATGCCAGTCATGAGTATGAACCGGTGACCTCTGGGTCATATGTTAAGTGTTGAGAACAGCAGCTCCACACAGCAACACGAAATATCAAAATGGAACATTCTTTAGAGCTCTTTAAAATTGGGCAAGAGGGGTGAGGAACAGCAATGTCACAGAGGACACAGGCAAAGAGTGCACGTTCCAGCAGAGGGAGGCTTTGTCTCTTTCTTGAAAACAAAGTAACTGATAAAAGCTACTATTTCAGCCTAAAACTACAACTGCTGATAGAATAAGTCCATTCAATATTGTAGGCTCCCAGAACAAGTACATATCTGTCAATATTCTTGGCTTTAATTACCCAGAAAAGGTGTGAGAGGGATTTTACTGAATAAATAATTATGGAATTATAGGATATAGTCAAGTCAGACTTGGACTGATTATGTGACACTGTTTGTTATCAGGTCTCCAATATTAATGATCCATTTATCAGTAAAAGTTACACATACACTCAGCTGCAAGTACAGCAGCGACTTACAACTTCAGTTTAGGAACGGTGTACTTTTTGGAACCGTTTGTTGTAGTTTCAATCACAAGAATGAAATTTCAACCATTTTTAAACATATATCGCTCATATGAAAACATGATGAAATCAATAGAAATTAAACAAATAGAAAAAATGGAGAACGGTGCTGATGAGACTCAAAGATGCTACTAAGGCCTAATCTGACAAACATCTCTCACATTTACTGGGAAACTCCTGTGGTTCATATTCATACTCTAACTTAAGCTTATTTAGATCTGACTTTAACAATAGCAGACTATCAGTGTCCACTCCTCTGCGTAAATGAGACCGGTGTTCGGAGCCTCAACAAAGATATACCATGACAAATCAAGGCAGGCAGTGGCTGTGCGCAGCATTGTTCGTGGGTGAGCCCACGCCACACCCAAAATCACTCCCCGGAGGGTAAACGTGCGTGGGGTTTCACCGCCAGTCAACTGTCCACGGCGGGGACCCCCGAGTGGGTATGACTGCTAACGAGCTCAGCTGGGCTAACAGCGGACAGCAGGAACGACCGGTGGACACAAAGTGCACCGGTGACGAAACAAAGGCAAACTATGATGCGAATATAGTAAACAAAGTAAGAATGCACGGGAGGAATCCGAATTTGCTAACTCACCCCGCTCTTTTTCAGACACTACGCATATTAGCATGTTGCAGTTCTTGCTAGCTTAACTACATTAGCTTGCTGAGGGAGCGCACGGCTTCATATTAGCATCATATCAAACTCCTCGGGGCTGCTTGTAGGTTCGTAGTAGGGGGACTGTGTTTTCACGTGTGCAGAGATGATAAAATAAAGTCTAAAACAGTAATGCAAGTAGCCACAGAGACTCTTTAGAACTAAACAAAGCCACATTCACTGTCTCCGGATTATCACTGCTGTGCGTATCTACTCTAGATGGATGCCGATTTAGTTTGATAAAGGAGCATCCTGCACATAAAAACAAACACACCCAAAACCGTGCGTGGGGCTTAACGCTGGGTTAGCTTGCTAACTCGACGGCTGAGGAGCCTCTACAGAACACTGAAAACAATAACAAACTTTGTTCGGTACCAAACTGAAACTCACCACCGAAGTGCGCCGTTCGCCGGTGTGTTGTCCCGGTATTCCAGCGGGTTCATGGGCAGACAGCGGCAGACAGTGGACCGCTAACCTACCGCTCAAGACACAACGATGCGCCCCGCAACAGCTGTGTTCTGTTTTGAATGAGGGCTGAGGAGGAGACGCACGGCCAACGGGCGGAGCTAACACCGTTCAAGCGGACCAGTCCGCCCATCATCATCCCCACGGGCTTACCGGACTTCATCTTTATTCAATCACAAACTTTTCCTCCAGCATTATGTGTACGATACTAATATACTGTTAATAAAACCCTGACAGATGGGACTGGCGTATGGTGTGTAGTTCCACAGATGATGATAAAGATAACCCGCGTCCCGGGTGATTGGAAAAGGGCGCAGAAGTCATGGGTTTGTTTCTGACTCCCTCTTGTGGTCTAAACACCGCTTTGACAAGAGCAAATACACAATAGAATGAAGCTCAGTAGACAAAGGTACTACAAAAAAGGCACATATTTATAAATATTGTGAGTGAATGTATGTAATGTATAAAAAGTAGGCCACGTGCCGTTAAATGTTCCCAGTTAATGTTACTATCCTTGGCCTCACTGTTCTTTACTAGTTGCCATGTTTTTGGATCCATGTCACTGCTGTGTTGGTGTATATGCGGCATTTGACAGCTGCAGATGGTTTAAGCTGAGCTCATTTGATCTACTTTACAATTTGTGGGTTCACAAATAGATTTGATTTCATATTTCAGCTTTGAGAGAATGCATTTTGCACTTTTTAAAGGGTTTACTCAGCTTAAGAAGTAAAAGAATTACCTTAACCCAGAAATTGATAATTCCTAGTCCTTCATCTGTCGACTCATGGTTTTCACTGAGTTTAGGGTATAGAAAAACTGTAGTCTGAAGCATAACAAAAGCTATCACACAAATGTAGTAAAAATTTTAATATTTGCCTTTCACATGTAGTCAAGCAGAAAGATAGAGCTGCATAAAATGGAAATAAATCCACTCCTTAAGGTAATGCAGCCACATATTCCAATTGTTGGCAATTAAAATATTTTATCCAACTAGAAAATAGACCATTGATTTGGTAATCTTCTCCCTGGTTTGCAGTTTTATAAGAAATTGATATATAGAAATGTAGAAGCATATAGTACACACAGCATATAGAACAACCTTTTACCACTGACTTACATTGTATTTTATGACAACAATGAGGCACAAAATAATCTGAAGGTGATGTGATGACAGTTAAAACTAAAGACTTTCAAAAGCATCACAGATTACATAAGAATTATGATATTTTTTTTTATTTTACATGTATTATGTAGTCATTACAATTTAACTACATTTACACACAAAAATAGACAAGACTTGCTCTCTTAGACTTTGACAAACACCTTAATATAACTAATCTTATCAAACATGAACCCTCTGCATCTCAAAGCAGCGTTTGCTTCTGCATACAAAGTCATTCAAGTACACACAACCACATCAAAGCAACCCCAAAAAAATTATTTGGACTTATGTTTTCACTCCCCAAATTTAAGTTGCTTTTCCATCGCCGCACCATGAAGCGCTTTTGCACGATTCTTCAGTTCTTCTGCTTTCTTCTCATCCTTCTCTGTTCCATCACCAAATTTGTACATCCGACTTGCATTGGCACAGCCCCACGCATGTCCCAGTTCACAAGCCCTGTTGGCATACTTCAAAGCTAGAGTCATATCAGGCGCCAGCTCTTTGGAATTGCCCTCAATATAGAGAGCACTGAGGTTAAAACAGGAAGGAGCAAAGCCACCAGCACAGGCTTTCTCATAGTACTGACGAGCTGTTCCAAGGTCAGGTCCTCCTTCCAGAGCTCGTCCATCGTGGGCTAAAACGCCTACATTATGACAAGCATCTACAGACCTCTTTCCTCCAGTACTACAGGATTGCAGAAAAAGGGAATTGGCTGTTTTTAGACATTGAGTTACTCCACCTAGTGAGAAGATTTAGAATGCAGACAGAAATTTAAAAGGATTTCAGGGAAGTAATATGATAAAATACAAAAATCACTCATTTAAATACAAAGACTGGTTAGCTTTAGAGCTGATCCTTTATGTACACAATTGGACAGATTCTTATAATCGTTATTTAAACTCTTAACACTAGTGTATAACAGTAATACGAATCTCAATATGTGTAAAATTTGACAGCTTACAGTCTTCATGTGTGAACTTGAAAAATAAAAATCTGAGTTTGCATGTATAAATTTTTCTTCATATAAAATATTAATTAATTTGGGGTGAATTTTGAGTCTCAGAATACAAAACAGAACATGTGAGAGCTTGTAGAAACGTGAACTCACATCACTCCGTTTTCACAGTGAAAATATTTACATTCCATCAGTATGAAAATAAATTAATCCCACATTTAGGAACTTGCGGTGATGAATTCAAGAGGCTAGATGAGAGAGCTCCAAATTTGCAACTGTGAATGCAGATTTCAATATTAAAGTTCACTTTCTTTCTACAAGCTCTAACCCTTTATCGAGCAAATGACTATTT
This sequence comes from Ostorhinchus cyanosoma, assembly GCA_029814465.1. Classification (NCBI taxonomy): domain Eukaryota; kingdom Metazoa; phylum Chordata; class Actinopteri; order Kurtiformes; family Apogonidae; genus Ostorhinchus; species Ostorhinchus cyanosoma. Next base: position 31,598,255 of record JAPTYQ010000019.1, read on the forward strand.
TTAACTAATTTCCACATACATTACAAGAGAGTGACAGTAACAGTTACAAAGAATCAACAAATTCAGGTCCAATGTGGTCTGCAAGGTCCACCTCTGCATGAACAGTGAGTGTACCTGTTTTGTTAGGTACCATGAAGTAATGGTACTAATGTAAGGAATGATGTTCAAAAGGATCATGTGTATGTTGACAGGAGTTTGGATCAGCACTTATGTTGCTGTAATGTTCTAAAAGTGATGTCTTAATGCTCTAAAATACATGTTACTTTCACCTTGCATGTGTTTTTTTCTTGTATTTGTTATACAAACTTCTTGGAGTTTTTTGGGGCACTTTCTGGTAAGGAACCAAATATGGTAACTTCATTGACCTTGATTTTCTACATAACATAAAATTTTGACAAATTTCACAACAGTAATAAAGTCTTCTTAGGCCCTCCAATAATATGCTATGGTTGAAAATGTAACTTTCAGAGTATTTCTATGAGTGCCCAATAAAGGGTAATTGTGCGCACCCCCCCACACACACACACACTTCAAATTCCGCCCACATGTTTGAATATTTGATATGAGTGAAAATTTAACCCATAAAGACCCAAATATCCACCATCAACCAAAACTATCTACTGCTGTAAAATGTTTAATACCTGTTGTTCCACTATTCCTATCAATCCATGTAAATAACTGGTGTAGAATGCAGTTTGTCATTTTTTCATGGTCATCAGATATGACCCATTTGGACATTCAGGGGCTCCATAGTGAATGTGGAAACACCGTCATCTTCTATAACCAGTGAAACCCATGGAGTTTGATAAATGACAGTGGATGGAGACACCTGGTTTATGTTCAGTTAATAATAAATTTGACTGAAAAAGTCACTTTTTCTTGAGTTTTCTCTGTTTTTGCTTTAATAACCCTGAAACATAATGTAAGCGTGATGATTAAAAGTACATGATCAATAAATTAAATACAGGAAAAAACCTGATTTGCACTGAAAAAATGCAAAATAGAGAGTATTATATTTTGATAAATGGCGATAAACCACTTAAGAAAGGTTCAATAGAGAGAAAAAATAATTTGGGAACTGAAACAGAAGTTGGGTTTTTATGGGTTAAACAGAGATGTTGAGATGGCAATTCTTCGGGTTCTCACACTGTCTACAATTACTGTCATTCACATACCGTGCATACATACCTTTGCCTGTGACATGATAAGCTCCCAATTTATAGCAGCTTTCTCCGTGTCCGTATGTTTCACAGTTAAATTTGAAAATTTGTGCCGTGGATTTATAGTCTTTCTTCATCCCTTCCATATAGTCGGCAAGCCTTTGGCATCCTAAGAAAAGACATGGGACAAGACAAACAGTATGAGGTGTATGTCGTGTTTCAGCCCCACTGATCTGTGAACAGCGCAGGTCTTTACCTTCAGGGTCCTTCTCTTTGTAGCACTGGAAGCTATATTCAATTTTCAAGTTATCCAAAAACTCCTTCACTTCATTCTCGTCTTCAAAGTTTACGAGCCCGGCCATGTTTATATCAGCAATTCAGTCTTTTTACCTCAATACTGATTCACGAGTTACAGGAGTCAGTCCCACCACATCCTACCAGTGTTACTGATGACCTTGCTGTTTAGTACATTACTCAATGAGCCGAATTATGAAACGCTTAACTTTCAAAATATCGAAATTCCGTAAATTGCGCAATTATATATAGTTCCACTATTCTAACGGTACTATTATTACTCATAAATATTTCCCAGTAAGTATGAGATAATGTAGCATATCCACACAGAAATCCACGCGTGTCCCCCTTGATCGCAAACACTTCCTGGATTCAGAGCCCTTTCCAACGGGCTTCCGTAGCCCCGCCCCCTCACTAATGTACTTCCGGTGTGATGACCTTTGTTTACTGTCTGGTCAGTCCAGTCAAAAATAGACTTAACTGTACTCAAGGAAAAACTATACTCTCAACGCAGTTCCTAAATCAAGGGTGGTGGTTGCAACAGTGATTGGTCGATATCTTTTCAACATGAATTCCAGCACGGCCGACAGCTCTCAACACATTTGCAGGGAAAGCGATTTTCCTGAACGGAGGCAACAACAAGTGAGCTAGCTAGCTTGTTCATAGCTAATAATCGTTGGTGCTCGCCCGTCGCCTTTCCCCCTCATTTGTCAAACGGATTAGTGGAACACCAGGTTTTCAGACAGGTGACCAGTGCAAACTTAAATCGAGAAAAATTGAGCCGCTCGACGACAATAACGTAGAGGCAGCGTTGCGTGCAGAAAAATACTTCATTTGCATAAGCTAAAACTTCAGTTGGTTTAAACCATGGCCATGGCCGCTAGTTTTCTCAACACGGTAAGTGGATTTATAATGTGTTTTATTCACTGAAGTGCTCTCGCTTAGTTGCGTAAATAAGCGGCATATTAGATATTTATTTAACTTACCAGACAATGTTATTCATCCCATTCTTCAGGATGAGGCGTGCCCAGCGGCTCTGACAGACCTGTGCTTGACTTATGTCAGCCAGAACCTGGAGTGTTTCTGTGTGAAGCGCCCTGATGGCTCTCTGTGCTTCAGAGAGGCTGTACTCTTCCCGCAGGAGCTTGCAGACCAGCTGCTGGCTAAGATGGCCACTGAAGGTAAAAGGAGAGCTGGATTGAAAGATTTAGCGAAGTTTAAACATGTATAATAAATATAATGTAGATCTATGTTTAAGTTCAACAACTTGGGAATATATCTGGTCTTAAATCTTCACTTAATCTAATATCCAATCTGAACCCAACCCTCAGTAAACAGAAAACACAAAAGATTTGTATAAGGCTTAATCTTGTTCAGTCCTCCGGTGATCTGTAAGATAAAGTTCAATGTGTTATGCTTTGGACCACAGGTCTGCTGAATGACAGTACAGTGGGTGTATTCCGAAACTGTGAATACTTGCGGCTGAGGCGAGCATGCATACGTACAGCACGTATCTCTGCAGAGGCCTTTCAGAGAGCCCTCTGTCCTCACAGACTGTTGGAGTTGGATGCAGCCAGGGTGAACGCAGACCTCACCATCCCTGATATTCTTCAGGGACTGGCCACCAATAAATACTGTCAGGTAAAATGAACATACATCATTATTTAAACACAAACACGCCCTGTTAAAATACCATTCTTAAATTAATTAAAACATTTAATTATCCAATTTTCCACAGGAGTCTCTCCAACGACTTGTCTTAACGGGTCTCACAATGTCTTCCCTGGAGGAACCAATCCGGTATCGCTTCAGCTCCCTCCAGGCTCTACGTTCTCTCTCCCTCGCCAATGTAGATTTCTATGACTCTGGTTTGGTTGACGTATGTTCCCTGCCTCGTCTGGAGAGCCTCGACCTCTCCAACACTTCTGTCACTAACCTGAGCCCACTGCTGGGCCTAAAGGAGCGATTACGCTCACTAACTCTACATCAGCTGAAAAGACTAGAGATGAGCACTGCCCAGCTGCTGGGGGTCATCGGCCAGTTGGACGTGCTGCAGGTTAGTTGAAGCTGAGTTTCCTCGATGCAAATTAGCACAGAATTTGTGCATGTAGATTAGCATAAAGGCTTAGTATGTCTTGAATTTGTCATCAGTCCATCTGTCACATGCTTTCCCTTATATATTATGAAAATGTGTTTTGCAATATGAAATTATAAAAAAAAAAACAGCATTGAGAAATCAAATGGTCAACACTTCAAGCCCCACCCTCTAAGTTCCTCACTTGTCAGGAGGTACTATGTCCTGACTGAGCAGAAACGTTTTTGGAAATAAAAGTCCTTGGCACTAAATTTAGACTCTGGTACCTCTACTGAGTTCTTCCAAAGGGTCTTTGTTGTTTATGTGGATACCTGACTCATATATCAACTGTCATAAAACTCATTTGTGTTATACTAAAAGTGCCCTTGTGTAATTCCATGCTTAAATCAGCACCTGGACATTAGTGATGATAAGCAGTTTACCTCTGATGTGGCTCGTCAGCTGCTTGGACACCCAGGGATCCTGCCTGCTCTTGTGTCTCTGGATGTTTCAGGGAGGAAACAGGTATGCATTAATCTATGTGTATTTACCTTAATGTTAACAGAATTTTTGGGGGAAGTAGGTGCAAGTCAATATATGTCGTTCACTGTAGACAAGAAATGTAAACATACACACACGTGCCAAGACATTAAGCAAGATATAACTCACAAAAATAAATAATAGATATATGTCTAACCACATATACACACACATACAGTAGTACGCATTACAATTGACAGTCATATTTAAAACAATAAAAGAAAAATGACACAAAACACCTGTGTATTTTATAGCCCTTTAAGCCTAACCAACCCCATCCCACAGATCTTTTTGTAAATTTCATAACATGCTGGGTATTTCAAATAAATACATAAAAATACAAAATAATAATAAAGCATTAGATCATAGCTTGAACTGCATCGTATGCCTCCTTCCTAGCTTTGAGCACACGCTGGTCTGCTCCTAAACAGAATAATTTTAGACTATAATGCCTAGTTGCTGAATTATGTTTGTGTGGATGTTGCAGGTGACAGATGCAGCTGTCAAGGCATTTGTCGAGGAGAGACCAGGGATGACATTTGTGGGACTTTTGGCCACAGATGCAGGGTTTTCTGACTTCCTTTCTGGAGAAGGAAATCTAAAAGTAGGTATAACTGCATACTACAATCATTTAACTGCATACAGAGTTGCAGTTGTGCAAAACTGTGTTTGTGTTTGTGTGTGAACAGGTAACTGGAGAAGCCAATGAGACCCAGATCTGTGAGGCTCTGCGTCGCTACAGTGAGAGGGAAGGTTTCGTGAGAGAAGCTCTGTTTCATCTGTTCAGCCTGACACATGTCATGGAGAAACCACGACCCGACATCCTCAAGGTTTGCCTACGTAGTTTTATTTTTTAGTTCTGTCACTTTCCAGATTCCATGATTTAAGTGTGGCTTCTTTCCCAAATGAACCCTAGACATATGTTTTTAATAATCATTTAAATATCATGCTATTTTATCTTCATCATTTCTTTCTTTTAATGTTTAAATGCTAGGATTAACTCTTTTAACGTTAAACACTTTGTGCAACATTGTACAAATGAATTATACATCATAAATAAAATGTATTATTATTATTATTTTAAGCAAATAATCTATACTATTTCATTATACATATGGCCACAGTCTAAACCACATATCATATAAACATGAGAAAGTCTCAGAAACCTCTAAGAAATAATTATGTCCTCTTACTCCACACTAGTCTACGAGTTTCAACAACTTCTCTCTTCTCCTGGCTTTTATAGCTGGTTGTTTTGGGCATGAGAAATCATCCTGCCACTCTGAATGTCCAGCTGGCTGCCAGTGCCTGTGTGTTCAATCTTACAAAGCAGGACTTGGCAGCAGGAATGCCAGTGCGACTGTTAAGCACCGTTACTCAGCTTCTACTGGAGGCCATGAGGACTTTCCCAAACCACCAACAGGTAGCTTTGTGTTCAGTCTGCTTTTCTAGAGAAAATACGTAAAGCATGGTATGTCAGTCACAGTCAATAAGAGCAACATATGTGTTCAAGATGAATTACATCTGAAAAGGTGTGATTTCTTTCAGCCAGACGGGAGGAAATATATTAAATAGTTATTATATATTAACTTTCTATAAATGTAGTGCAATTACACCATACCTTTGGTTACGATCAAAGTTATCATAGCTTGTTCAGACATTAGGTTCCATAGCAATTTATATAACTCAGAAATATTAGAATAGTTGCAGTATGATCGACAACGAAGTTTTTTAACTGTCATTGTTTTTAACATGGAGCTTCAGTGTAGAGAATGATTCTATTTATAGCCATTAACTACCCCTCAATATTTACAGTTGTAGTTAATGCTTGAACATGACCTGTAACCTAAAGATAGCAAGCTGTTGACTCGTCCACATGCTACAGTTGATCTCAAAATAAGCTGACTGCTCCTCACACCTGACACATAGTGTCCTTACTTAAATTTTGTATTACACAGACAATAAGTAGAAAAAAAACAAGCAGTTTCCCTTTTTGTTTTGTTTTTTCTGTCCTGCACAAGCTCCAAATCAGAAATGTGAAAATGTTTCTGTATTGTACTGACATGTAAAACAAACAAACTCATAGAACTAATAAGAGGAGGGGTTTGTTCAGTCATCACTAATGTCAATCTGGTTTCTCTCTTCAGCTGCAGAAAAATTGCCTGCTATCACTGTGCAGTGATCGCATTCTGCAGGAGGTTCCATTTAACAGGTAACACACCTTTTCTAGACACTTCAGCATTTTTTATTTAATTGTAACATTTGGTTGTACGTAGATGTGAAAACAATAGCTTACACTTGGCATTGATTCAATGTCACCAAAGTGGGAAACCTGAACAGAAAACTGATAAGCACATGATAACCTGATTATAACTGGCATTGTTTACAGTAGAAATGTTTCTGCTTCCTGTCCCTGTTTAAGGTTTGAAGCTGCCAAACTTGTGATGCAGTGGCTCTGCAACCATGAAGACCAGAACATGCAGAGGATGGCTGTGGCCATTATTTCTATACTTGCTGCAAAGGTATATGTTGTTATACACAAATGGTGTATGTGATGGATTATTCTTAGAAGTTAACAAGAAAATGTTTGTCCTTTCAAGTTGTCCACAGAGCAGACAGCTCAGCTGGGAGCAGAGCTGTTCATAGTGAAGGTAAAGTTCCTTCAGCTGTATTCTCCTCTATCATCACTAATTCACCAGGAAAGCAAATAATCATGCTGATATGCCCTCTTCCTCCTGCAGCAACTGCTTCACATAGTGCGTCAGAAGGCAACTCAGGGTGTGGTGGACGCCACCCTCAAGTTTACACTAAGTGCACTGTGGAATCTCACTGACGAATCTCCAACAACCTGCCGCCACTTTATTGAAAACCAGGGGCTGGACCTGTTTATCAAAGTTCTAGAGGTACACCCAGCATCCGTGTACATAAGCAAATATACAGTATGCCAGCACAGCATATTAAACATCTCCAGGTTGATTATCACACTAGCTAATCTTCCAACTTAATCACATATTGTTCTGCAAAAATATGTATGCCTGTGGGGCAGAATGACTCACTGGTTTCGTATCCATACCACCCCCTCCTCCACATCCACTCTTTGCAGTCCTTTCCCAATGAGTCCTCGATTCAGCAGAAGGTTCTGGGCTTGCTGGTGAGTTAACTCATTTTCAGAATCATAAATACTTTAAAGGTTTCAGGGGAAATTGCTTATATTAAAACTTCACAAAACCACAGTCTGAAATTTTAATACATTTAAGATAGTAGGACATTATTATTCCCTGTCCACCTTTTGTTGTGAAGAACAACATAGCGGAAGTTGGAGAGCTGCATGGAGAGCTCATGGTGCAGGGGTTCCTGGACCACATTAGCAATCTGCTGCACAGTCCAGAAGTGGAGGTCAGCTACTTCGCTGCAGGCATTCTGGCACATTTGACATCCAGAGGGGAAGAGGCCTGGACGCTCAGCCCGAGTCTTCGATCATCACTTCTCGAGCAACTGGTAAGAATGAGCAAAACTACTCCTGAGTTCATATGAAATTATTATGAAAAGGTCTATTAAGTTTGTTGGTTTGTTTTTCCCTTTAGCATGACGTCATTACAAAGTGGCCCACACCAGATTGTGAAATGGTGGCCTACAGGTGAGATCCAGCCTTTTTACAAGAAACGAGACTCCTTAAAGTTTATGCTTAATTGTAGAACAGTTGCTTTATAGTATAATAGCATGAAAGTAATGCCATATTTTTTTTATAGTGACCTGTACTGTAGGTCTGTAGGAGTTGAAAAAATCATTTCAGTCTAATTTGTCTTATTAGCCAGGAGATGTGACATACACTGTAAAATAAATACTGTTCTTCTTGTCCTGTAGGTCATTTAACCCCTTCTTTCCTCTGTTGGAGTGCTTTCACACCCCTGGTGTCCAGCTGTGGGCGGCCTGGGCCATGCAGCATGTCTGCAGCAAGAACGGTAAGGATCACATCCATACAAATTAATGAACATCCCGGAGTCTCATCCCATCGGCAGTTCCTGCATTCATAGGGTATGATGGGATGTTGATTAATAAAATGATGTAAATCATATAATCTTATGCTGTCACCATATTCTAACCCAGTTGAACATGACATGACCAGTGAACACATAAAGTACTCAGACTACTATCAGAGTAGCACTGCAGCACTAGGCTTCCACCACAATCAATGAAACGAGTTACACCAGGATGGAAGTGGTGTACATGCAGCACTGACATCCACTCTGCAAATGGACAAGTACGCCAGGCTTTTACTTATATTTTATGCAAAATACTTAACATGTAAATGCATCAAAATGGTGTATTATATATATATTTTTTTAATTGAACTTGCACTATATTCTTACCAACTGTCTGTTGCTTAGTAACTGTAGTCCACTGTAGTCTGTATATTTTAATTTATGTTAACATACATTTCAAAGTGATATCCTACATGTCCTCCAAATACTGAAGACACGAGGCACTTTCAAACCTAAAGCTTCTTTTGTTGCAGTCTTGTTTTGTTGTTAGCGACTTTTGTAGTACATGCTCCAGGCATAGCTAGGAAAAAGTTACATGAATTTGCCTGTTCACATGGTTTTCCTGGCACCTTAAATCATGATTCGACATATTATTGTGTGTCTGCAGCCTCTCGATACTGCAGTATGCTGTTGGAGGAGGGTGGCCTGCAGCAGCTTGAGCATGTTCATGCACACCCACAGACCCACAAAGACGTCAAAATGCTGGCTGAGAGCATTCTGGACAGCCTCCAGCGCCACCGAGCACGCACCGGCCAGCCAGCAAACACACACATAAGCCGCCGCCCGCCAACACAATAACCTCACAGAGGTGAAGACACATTTAATGTGTATATACATCACTGGCTGGTGAAGAGCTAGAGTATTGAGTTTAGAGATGATCCAGCCAGGGGGGAGTAGAGGTCACAGTGACAACAGGCAGATCAGATTAGATCTATGTTAAAAGTCCTATTTTACATCTTCCATCTTCTCTTTCAGAAAACAAGACAGAGGACTTAACCTGGGTGCCACTACACATGGGTTCTTCTTTGTGTGTGTTACTTACTCCATGCACTTGATCAAGAATCCCTAAATTGTACACAACAAAGGACAGAAACTACGCAGCTCTTTGCACACACTACATCCTTATTTATTTTCATTTGTTTCAAATAAAAATACTTTGTGTGCTAATCTTGTGATGAAAAATGCAATTATGAGAAGAAAAGATGGTTAGTTCATATCTTAGTCTGGCATGGACATCATGATGACTTTCCTACCAAAAACGCATCAGTGCACACACATGGAAATCTCAGTTGGGGACCGAACCCTAAACACTCATAAGCTCAAACTTGATTGTTCGGTTTAATGCTTCTGGTCGTCCAAATTGGTCAAATAGCTCATTATCTATACGCATGTCGCTGCTGTGAGCTCAAGCATGCTGGAGTTTGTCTGAATGCTTGTACAGTTCATTTTAGGAATGCCTGCTTGTTTGTTTAGAGCAGTGTTCTGGTCACTGAAACTCAACGCCTGTGGCTCTGCAATACTACTGTTGCTCTTCTCTTCATTTAGTCTTTTTATCAGCTAATGCCTTTGATTTGATGTGACAGGACACTTGCCTTGGGTGTATTCAGTGGGTTCAAATGTACCAAACATTACAGATGGAATCCTAAATTATGAAGAGGTTCTCTTTTCTAAAGGTTTGTCAGCCCTGAATAAGTCATATTGGATTTGTGCTGTACTTCAGAGGATCCAGAGGAGAACTCCGTTAACTAGTTGAAGTCATAGAGTAAGTCTGGGAAGTGCAAATGGCCTTTCTAGACACAAATGGCAATAAAGATGGAGTCATTATAGTCAAGATGGACATACAGTATATGTGTATTGAGTCTCATGTTTTCACTTTGATCAAAGTGTGTATATAACATTACGTTCACTGTGAGTTAAGTGTCAGAGAAAGCACTTAAGTATGAGCATGTATGTCTGTACAATTATCAGCATTTTAAGAGTGTATGTTACATGTAAATAACAGAAAACGAGTGAAAAAGTACCTGCTTAGGCCTGGTTGAATTGGCTGCATGCATATTATTACATTGTTTTCCTTCAGCTTGTCTGATGAAGCATTTATATTGAGAAAAGAGAGAAGAATATTATCAAAAATTAAACTGTTCTGAAACAACTGACATTGAAATATATAACCTCCAGGATGCTATTATTGCACATACTTGTCAGAGAAGCCACCGTCTAATAATTGTAACAATAGGATTCTGCTTATTTTAATCAAAACTCCTGATTCTTGTCAAGGCCCCGTGTCGCTACTCTATGCAAGTGTAAGTGATGTTGCAGTGAATTGTGCAACACTGACGGTACAAGTATTGTGCAGGTAAAGTGGATTTTTGATTCAGCATGAATAACTGACAAAAGGTGTGTAAATAACTTGTTTGTTTATAGAGGTCAAGATAATATATGATACTCTGAAATAGGTAAATTGTCCACCCTTCACCTCATCTGCTGGCTTTACTGGGCGAAGAGAAGCACATGACAGAAACCTGTGTTGAATCTTTTTCTTTTTCTGTTGCTTGGGATAGCTTGGATTGTTTATTTGAGCCCCTGAACATCATTCTAGTTGAAGGCCAGTTTCATTTATTATAATGTGGAAAAAAGAAAAAAAAAAGTCAACATACTGTTGTGTGTGCTATGACTGTGCCATGTTGCTGCTGAGAGTCATGTTTTCAAGTTTGGAAAATAAAGAATGTACATTCCCATAAACTGGACTGGTAGTTGTGTTGATCGTTCCTAAAGAAGAAGTTCCTATCACTTGTCAGACATGAAATATATACGTTAATAAAGGGTTCAATCAAGTAAAAGTGAACATTATGAAAAAGTACATTTGCACAAATCATTTATCAAGTGGGCTCATTTTTTAGCGAAAGATCTCTTTTTCTGGACCCGTTACCACTTACACAGTACAGGAGAAGTTCCGAACCTTCTGCTAGGCTGCATCAAATTAACAAAAAGACTATTTGAGAAATGACTGTAAATTTTGAATGATTAAGTTTGTGAATTCATACACTGGTCACATTTAAAAAGACTATCTGTGTGAACTATTACTGAAAAATTACTCTGTAATTTACCTATATCAGTATGAACCACCACAAGTAGTAAAAAACAAAAACACTGTGTTAGTATTAAATAAAACATTGTGATTATATCTGCCATGTTTTTATAAAATAAGTCAACATTTTGGGTGATGCACACAACGGTAAAGTGTCATCCACGTATTACTATGGCAACCTGTCCACGTGTTATCACATTCTCATATTAATAAAACAGAGACTTTAATATTTTACTCCAAAATCTATTTTCAGCATAACTGAACATAATATCTAAAAGGTTTTGTCCTACTTGATATCAATTTCTGTCAAGATCCACAGGTTTTCAATGTTTGCCTAAAACTTCAAAAATATGCCAGTTTCAAGTCCATATGTTATCGAGAAGTAATTTGACATTTTTCACCTAAAAATTTTAGCTCCCCAAATTTTCTTATAATGTTCAAGCGCTTATAAATGCCTACTCAAATATGTGTAATATATGCATATAAGTTACTCTGCTTACATGACAGAGACTGTTGAACATGAAATGTGTCGTGTTATCGCTTGATCGAACCCTAAAGTAACTATTGGGGGAAAAAAATCTTAATGTACACATTTATTGTAATTTTACGTATTGTTACAGCATGGATCAAGTTCAGATGAGTTGTTAATGGTTTAGTCTCACAAAAGCACACAGTCAGGAATGAGTTTACTGAACTTTACTATTGTATTGACACTGGCTGGACTGCACACAGAAAATCAATGGGTGTTAACTGTGTATCAGACATGAGGTTACAGACAGCAGGGTACATGTGACGGACACATTCAATAAGTCTGTTTATTCTCCTGTGTACCGCGGGGGTCTCTTTTCTATAAAGGCTGCCATACCCTCCTGTCTGTCCCGCGTTGGGATGACCTAGAAAGGACAACAAGGGATGAACCAACCAAGTCTTCCAAAGCTGAATGTTACTTAAATTTCATGCTCTGCAAATAAGATGCCCTCCTAATAGGATTTTCTGCTCTTACCCGGGCATAGCACATTCTTTCTATTGCCATTGCTGAAGTGATGTCAACCTGGAAGAGACAGATTTCAGTGACTACTTAAAAGTGTTATTTGAAAAAAAAAAAAAAAATTATAAAATAAGAATCATGAGTCACCTCAACACCTCTGTTCATTGCTTCTTTTGCCATTCGCACAGCTATAGGAGCCTGAAAAAAGACAGAAAACACATGAAGGAGCAGGAGACTGATACGTTTTATTAGAGGACCCTTTTGGATACACAGGCATCGTGGCTTTTACTTCACAAAGTAGTTTGAACCAGTGCCAAAAACAATATGCATATTGATATATATACATTTTATCATGATGGACAAGGTAGGATGAACAAACTGGACGAAATGCAAACGTCACCAGCAGACGTTAGAGCCAAGCCAGTGGGTGCTAACACTGATAACCGCCACTAGGGAGCGCTGAGGTTAGTCATGCAGACCAGTTATTGAGGGGTCAGTGGAGTGCTCTGTGGACCTAAACTAGTCTCCCATTCCTGGCTGTGTAAGCTGAATACATCACCACTAACAGAAATAACAATCCTCACATGTTTTTGTTACAGTGCACCCTAAAATTTGCAGTTTGTGTGAATAGATAGTAATAAATCTGCTGTGGATTTTACATTTATGTTCAAGAATTTGGCATATGCTGCTTGTTGGACCTATCTTGGCCACTGAATACTCACAAATTTACTGTGAGTCAGTATCACAGCGGAAAAATTCATATTAATAAGACATTTAATCATAAGGTCATAAGGTTTAAGTCGAGTAGCTTTGCACGTAGAGGTTTCCAAGTCCCATTAGAAAACAAGTGCTTGTGTGCTTCATCTAAGGGGCCTCACTTAGCTTAGAACCATGCATGGAGTCAGCTGAATGCCCCCCTCCTCACCCTCCCCTCGGGTGGTCACAAATAAGCATAAGGGTCATGTTGGTGCTGCGCTTTGTTTTTTTCTGTTTTTTTTTTTTTTTTTTTTTTTTAGGATAATGAATATTTGCTGCAGTCCACACACACACATATAATGCTTTTTATTGGATGTCACTCTTACAAAAGAGAAAAAAGAGATTAAGACATCACTTCTGAACGACTATAGAAACATGGTCCGCATGTTCATTCCAAGATAACAAAAACACAATAATTATCGTTAATCCAACATAGATTCAATTGGAAGTATTTCATCCATTTCTTTAATTAATCCTAAATCCCCCACAATCTTCCACAATGAATGTTTACTTGAATAGATTCTAAAAAGCCAAACACATCCCACACACATCCACAGCTTTAGACCGCCTATTATCACCTACTTCACTTCCATTCATTCACTCATCCACACCAGCAGCATCATGTGTCTGTTGTGCTATTTGTGGTCCATTTCTCCACTTGACTGCCACTCTGGCCCTGCCGACTACGGGCATCTGAACTGGAGTGAAAGAAATATGGAACGACAGAAGCCCCGAGAGAGGGAAGAGAGGAGGGAGAGATGGTGACGGAGGGAGGAGAAGGGAAGGTGGGAAGAAAACTGCAAGAGAGGAGGGAACAGAGAGAGATGAATAAAGCTGCTTTCACGTGCTATTGGAAGACGATCATTTCCGCTTATGAATTAGAAATTGCCAGTGTGTTGAGTTCAAGTGCTTTTGTTGCTGTAGGGAAATGAAAAATGGCTGATGCACAATTTACCTGATACTTGGGTAAAACAGTTTTGGACATGTTAATTCATTTGCTACAGCATTTTTCATCTTCTGAACTTTATCCTTGAGGGTCACAGGGACATGTATGCACTGACACATACAGAGACGAACAACCAGTCACTCTCACATTCACACCTATGACCAATAAACTATTAAACTATTAATGCGTGTCTTTGGAAGCTGGAGCAACCAGAGAGAACCCACTCACACAAGGAGAACATGCAAACTCTACTTCTTTTTTTTTTTGCAAATTGTACATACAATAAATGTGCAAAATCATCAGCTAAACAGAAGCAGTATGTTAATAACAGCAGTTTATCATCTGCGATTAATCCCTTGTTCCTCTCTGCCATGTTCAAAAGTTCATAGGTTATTTTTCACCTCAGGAACTTGATTATCAAAATGTTTTCCCAGTTCCCCAATGGAAAATATGACATGAGTGGACATTTATGTACAATGTTCGAGTATGTAAGTAGCATTTACCATAGTTCCCATAGCACATGAAGGCAACATTAGAAGCAGAGCCAATTGGGTTGTAGAAAAATGGGGAAATAATAAAGAGGGAGAAGTAAGAGAGCTGGTCCCTGCCTGGAGGAGATGGAGGAGGAGGAGGGAAAATGCATCAGTATGTGAGCTGTAGCAGAGAGAAAAAGTGTTTTTGTATTCTAACCTGGGGCAGTATGTCTCTGGCCAGGCTGAGTGCCTCTCTGTAGGCAGCGTCTCCTGTCTGGTTCTGTTCTACAGCTCTGTTTACGAGCCCTATCTCCAGAGCTGTCTGCCCTCCCACACGCCTACCTGATAACAGACACAGAGAGAGAGAGAGAGAGTGATACACAAAAGCCTCGCCAAAGGATAGGCATCCTATACGACGCCTGTAATAACATGTCACTGTGTTTGCGATTCCACCTGTGAAGATGAGCTCTTTGGCCAGAGTGACGCCGACCATCCGTGGCAGACGCTGACTGCCACCTGCAGGACAAACCACTTCAAGGTCAGCCTCCTGCAGACCATTTATCTCAATACTACACTCAGGACTGTGCAAGGGCATTTGGGTGTGCATGTGTGACCTCTGGTTTTCTTACCGGCCCCTGGGAGCAGACCCCGTGTCGTCTCAATCAGACCCATCTGTGCAGAGTACGCTGAAACACACACACACACAGAGGACAGTTGAAGGTCTGCTGCATGCCATTAAACTGTGCGGGGCGTTAACTCTGACTGATGCCTCTGTCAAAGCGCTACAGACAAACACCTGCTCACCTAGCCCGTCAGAGCTCAGCCAATCGCAGAGCAGCTAGAAATGATCGGAACAATCACATGCAGATTTAAAAACACGAACAGCTGGGCAGAAGTGTGTGACCTCAGCGCCTCTCATTAGCCCAAGCTCATCAAAAGAACATCATGTCTCAAAAATGTCAACTTCTTGGCAGCTAGAAGACGTTACTGTACTTCTGTGGCATATTTACATTGTTTAATAACTTTAGGCCCTTAGACATTTTTATGAACAACTATTTCCAAAAAAAAAAAATCATCCTGAGTT
>JAPTYQ010000019.1:31675087-31685189 GCA_029814465.1 Ostorhinchus cyanosoma
TGTGTGTGTGTGTGTGTGTGGCATGTGCAGCCATCCATGTTTATAGCTATTTATGCTTAGTTTATGACGGTGACAGTCCATCTTTATGTGGAAGCAGGGAAGTGACAGTATGCGTCTTTTTTTTTTTTTTAATAAGGTAATCTGCAGTCAGAATCCGTCACAAATTATACAAACTCTCACACGCACACACATGGACTCATCCCCATGCTCAATAAATCTCAAGGGCACAGCTAAAGTCAGATCCGCAGGCCCGCGGACATTAACACCCCTGTTTTGGTCTCTCTTACCGTGCATCACTTCATCCTCTCATCCTCCCCTTCATCCTCAATCTGACACTGTCATCACCATTTGCACAATGCAGGCACACACTCAAAGACACACACCTGGGCCTATAATTTATCTGTTAAATCTTTAGGCTGTCATTATCAGATCATTTGTTCAAAGGGACACGCTCGCAGGCATACAGGCTTTAAAGATTGCTGCTGTCAATCCTTCTTATGTTACATCACGTTCATGACCTACAAGAGTGTGACCTCCTGTCAGCATACTTGAATATACTTAAATACAATGTTTCCTGTTTGGATCATTCACTCAGCAAGCAGCTATTCAGTGGCTTTTTTTTTCTCGGCTGAATGTCATTTTTACACTGCTGACAAATATAGAGCCGTTTAGCAGACAGAAAATGTCTGTCCTTTACCAGCAGTAGGTCAGAGGACAGGGGAGTCAGTTAGTGTGCCAAAAGGATGAGTGTGTGTTTATTTGTGTTTATGTGGGGTACTACCCCGGTGTTAACGCGCCACAGGACAGAACATGGGACAAAGTAAAAATATCACTGATCTGTCTTGTGATTTGTTCATGGTCACGCATGTAGGAGGTGTCAAACGGTGGATCAGGTGCGAACGGGAATGCAACTCAGCCAGAAAGACATTAACGGACATTAATGTGGTGTGAAGTTGTACGCATTTGTGGTGGTTTACATTAATCAGTTTGTTGGAATTGGTGGCTGTGGAGTTCACGTGAATTTCTCTGAAAATCATTGCCATGGGCGGTGTCCTGCAGTGTTGAATAACAGGAACGGGCTTCTTTGTAACTCCAATCCTCCTCCTGTCACTTCTGGGAACATGAATATGGATGTGTGTGTATGTGTGTGTGTGTGTGTGTGTGTGTGTGTGTGCGTGCGTGCGGTTCATTCATACATTCATGTGCAGAGGAGAAAACATGATTAGTTTGCTGATCAGAGATCAGAAGTGCTGTGCTGGCTTACTGTCAGAGCTGCAGTTTGCACACATTCTCAAAGGTGGAAGAAACAACAGTCGTCTTTGTGTGTGATTGTGTGCGAGTATGTCTGTGTGTTTTCGTCTGATATGAGATTTCTGTTATTGATACAGATACAGGTTCCAATATAGTTGCTGATTTATATTATACACTATGTTTGTCTTTGTTTTGGAGTTTCTTTAGTTTTGTACATCATGAATCATAAGCAATAAAAACCTTGTGGATGAAGAGTGGATGAAAAACAGTTTTCTAAGATTTCAAAATGATTTGAATTCTTGTGTTACCAGCCAGGAATTCTTGGACCTGAGTAAAAAATACTTAAATATAGCTGAGAAAATAATGTAATGATTAGCAGCTATGTGACAGATGCAAGTTTATCCGCAGATGTCCCCACATAGTTTTCTGTGCATTTTGCTCAAGCTAAGTTTCCCAGATCTCTTTTCTCTTAGTCTTTTCATCACACAAATACACACATGCTGGATCTGCACTGATATAAGAACTAAACACTGTTTTTTGGCTAATGCCAACCATGTTGACTTACACCAGCTTATTAGAAAATAATACACCATTGAAAGGCAGCGACCAATCTGTTCATCGTCGTCATCATCATCATCATCATCATTCAAACATGAAAGATAGTAAAGGTTCAATATGTAGAGTTCTGATGTGTTCATGTGATGTTTGTGTTAGAGTCTTCATTATGCCAAAGCTGATCTTTTGTTAATATGAGCTTTTTGTAATGGAAGCTTTACAGTGTTTCTGCTGTAGAGGAGCAAAAGAGATGAAGAACTCCAGAGCAAGTGTGAGGGTTTTTGTAGAAATCAATGGACAGATTTAAAAACTGAGAAAGTTTACATCAACAAATGACCAGCTTTCAACATACAACAGGCTCCAACACAAACTCAAGCATATGTGCAGTGTTTAACATCATTACATATTTTTTATCTATTTATTTATTTTGTTTTTGTTTTTTTTTTGGGGGGGGGGGGCTTTAATGCAGATCGCTTACATGGGGTAAAAAAGCAGGTTTTTTTTTTTTTAAGAGCTTTCCCAGTATGAAAAACTGCATCCAGTCATTTGTGTATAGCAAATGTTTAGCTACAGTGTTTTGTATGAAACACATAAATGATCATAAATTTATGCAGTGAATTACAACATGTGGACCAACATCAACAAACAACTCAACTTCTGTTACATGGATGTCAGATGAATCCAATGCAGCTGCAGATGAATATTTCACACTTTGGTGTTTTTCTTTTTTATTGTCATTGTGTTAACATATTGAACCAGTTCAAAATTGAGAATAACTAACAACAAAAACAAACCAAAAACTACTGTCAGTCAAATTGGTATTTTATATTTCTCTATTGCATCTACATACGTGTTGCCGTGTGTTTACAGTCAGAAATACTGAACACAAGCACACACTCAGAACTGACAAACCTGACTCTCCCATGAACCTCAGCTGTTTTTTAGAACAAATATCTGATTGTGTAAATTGATTTTTTTGGGATATTGGACACTTTGTCTGTCTGTCTGTCTGTCTGTCTGTCTGTCATGCATGGCTCTTCATCTTTCACAGAGCAGACCCCACACATGTTCACAGTATGAAACACCCACTGGGCTGTGGGGCTTAGATCAGGAAGCAGAAGCTCACTGATGACTTCAGTGAATGCGCCCATGAAGGTTTTGTCTCCCCTCTCTCCCCTCGTCCTCTCCCTCTTTATCCCTCCTCACCCTCCTGCTCCCACCTGCTTGGCTCAAAGCACAAACCCACTCCACCCCACTCTACCCTTCCCTCTTCCACTTTGTCTTTCTTTCCACTCCCTCCTCCTCCTCATTGCAGTTGTGCTGCCAACTGCTCAGCCACTCCTCTCACACCACAGCCACATAGCGGGCTCTAATCCTTCACACGGCCCTTGAAACTCTGCCTGGTTTGAACGCTGCTGCTGCTGCTGCTGGATGTTACCGCTTTGGAGCCTCTAGAAGCTCAATGAAAGAGACAGGGAAGATATACGACAGACAGATGGACACACACAGAGAAAACAACATACTCTCAAGCCTGCAGACAGATAGACACAAACAGACCACTGCTAAGAACACAAAACCCCAAAAGCACAATAGCAGCACTAGAGACGAAACATTTCGTGTTCACACAACCATTACTGCATGTGTGTGTATGTGTGTGTGTGTGTGGGTCTGTGTGTGCTAGTGCGAGGTTGTGTGCTCAGTCTGATCCTGTTATTTGTCTAAGGGTGATGTTAGAGCGTGAGCATGAAGCACAGAGACCATCTAATGCAATAAGTCAATAACACATCCCATCATTGCACACACACACATACACACAGAGCACAAAACAGCCTGCAAGGGGGAAACATGAGCATTTTCTTCTTTGTAAATCTTTCTTTTTGAGCCACTTCAAGTCTGTACATTCTCCTTGGCTTCCTCTGAGCTCACTATTGACAGCAGCGCCACAGCGAGCCGCGCTCTAGTAGAGATTATACTCCACTCATTTATCCAACGAGGCAATAATCATGTATACAATATTCAAATAAGGTGAAAAGCCAAAACTCAACAACTGTTTATGCATCACTTTCAGCGTGACCCCACACACATGCACATGTACACACACACACACACACACACACACACACACACACACACACACACACACACACACACACTTTTGAGCATAAAAGCCTTTCTGTAGATGACATTGTGTGGGAGCAGAGGAGAGTGTGGCTGTCAGCAGGATTCCCTCTGCTTGCTTGCCCTTGAATGGTGTTAAGAGGAGCTGAAGAAGTGAAGAGCAAGGGCCGAATAGATAGTTAACCCACAGACTGAGATGTTTCTAGAAGGCCCCGCTGAAACAGATAAAAGTCCGATTTAATACGGGCTGTTATATTCAACAACAGGGTTTTGATAACATGACTGGTTTTCTAGAACGAGACCTTAGTTTCCCTAGATGTGGGGTGCATTGTGTGCTGTACGTAGTAGAGGCCAGTCATTAAAAGACTAGATTTCCGTGCTATTAAAGTCATTATGTAAGCGACAATGTACAGCGAGCCGGTCATTGTTGTAAAATGAACCTGGAAAGGAGGCTTTTTTCACAATAATGACTGGCCCGATCAGAAATAATCTGACAAAACATATGTTATTTGGCTTGATTTGAACAGATTTTATTGCTTCTGCTAAATGAACTAGTCCATTAGATTCTATGACTGACACTGTGTATAGAATAGCAATGGTCTGTTATTCATAGCAAACCGTATGACCATAGAACGACGTCTTGACAGATCAGATTCAACAACTCGACCAAGCTGTGTAATCAGATATTTTTCAAACTTGAAGTGAAAACAGTATTTATACACCTGTACTTATCTGAGCCAGAACTACTGTAGTTCTTGTTCATGCTTCACGCTATGGTTTTAAAAGCTTTGACAGAAGTGATTTTTTTAAAAATAAATGACTATATACTTAGATCAAATGTGAAAAGCGACAAACAAGCGCCTTTCGAACCTGCCCAGATTGTGACAAGCAGAGGAGAGAGAGACACAAAGGTCAGAGGTCAGAGGTCACAAACGGGCTAGAGACAGATGCTTCATAATAACCACAACATGACACTTTTTTTTTTTTTACATTAATGATAAAACATCTGCGCTCAACATACGTAAACACAGAAATGTGCAGGATGGCACCTGAGGGTCTCTGACCTATATAGGACCTACGCACACATTAACACATAAAGCATGTTCAACAAACAATCACTGGCCTATAATTCTTGGTTTGTCTGACTTACAGTAGCTTTCCTCATCCTTTTCTCTTTCTAAACTCCCACTTTTGGCTTTAGGCACTGACACACACACACGCACACACAAGCACTCACACATATACTTTATTATTGTATGAATCTACACAGAACTTGCTTCTGTATGACTAGCGGTTCTGGCTATTTAAAACTGCAGTAACTTATATTAAGTAACATTTTATCTTTTACTATTATTAAAAAGATAGACTGATGTTTAACCAATGGCTGTGGTTTCATTCTTTCTGAAGCGTGTCTGGTTTTGTTCCATGTCCTGCTGTGATATTACTGCTGTATCTCCCATGTCAGCACAATATGTGGGTTGTAGGATTAAGAGAAGGGCAGAGGGGTGATTTAGCCTCTGCACCAAGACCCTGACACTTGAGAAGGGATGAAACGATGGAGGGATACGAAAAAAAAAAAAAAAAGCAATACATCCCACTGCACCTGCAAACTGACATGAAGCATATCGAGTCAACATTACAGCTTGCTTTTTCTTTTCTTTTCTTCCTCTGCTCCAGTGTTTCCTCCCTTATTTTCCCTTCCTTGTCTCTCTCCTGATTTGTCCTGTCTTGTGCTCTCTTTTACTTTACCTCCCTCCTTTATCTCCTCTTGTCTTTTTGGCAGGAACAGCGGTTTTATTATCCAACCTCACCTCTGCCAGGATGGGTCAGATACTGCAGTGGAGCAGTCTTCACTTGGCACCTAACGTACGTAGGGAAAGAGTGAAAAAAAAAAAAAAAAAAAAGCAGAGCCAAAGAATCTAGCGAGTGTAGCATCGTAGCTTATCCATGTGCAGAGTATGTGTTAGGGGGTGAGGATGGTTACCCAGTCCATATTTGTTTGTATGTAAAGTGGGTAAAGTGCTTGGCTTGGTGAGCAGTGCATTGCTGTAGATGTGGCGTGGTGATGCCAGGATGCCAGGCCCAGTCTCTGCTGCCAGCTCGGAGGAGCCTCTATCGATCCTGACAGCTCAGTGTGTCACCAGGTCATGCTGGCACGCTGAGGCAGAAAAACAAGGACAAGTACGCATCTCAGTTGGCTGAAAATTACTCCTGTAAGAAAGCAACCTGATACAGTAACACAGTAAAGGGTGTACGCTGACAACTGAACATTCTGCAGTAGTTCCATAACATATATTTACCCAGTGTCCTCCATCTATGCAGGGCAGTATGACTCAGCTTATCTGAGAGTTTCTACACTTCAATTTATGCCTCCTTTTGGATGGATAATGATGACACTCAAACATCTTTTGGTACCATTTTTCAATAATAGCAAATTCACCAAGTTTTTAATTTGTAACTGATGACTTTATTAATTGTTAAAAACATCCACTCCTACCACATAGAATAATAAGCCATGAATAACAGCAACAAATTGCATGTTTTACACACAGCAAGACAGTTTACATTAAGCTTTTAAATAACTGACAACCCACTTTATTCCTGCATATGTAAAGAATTTATGTTAATCTGAAGGGGAATGTTTCTTTTACCCAAATGAGATGCAGTGTTGAAATATATAAGAAGACACAGAGAACCTAAGCTGGTATTATAACAACAGCTGAATTACAAAGCTTAGAGATAGAAGAAGCAGCATGATGGAAAATGACAGAAATGTTTGTGCCCTGGGCTTGAACGAAATGATAAACAAACATCCCCTCGACCAAACGTTCCTCTAGGGCTGAACCTGTGAACCTGAGAGCTGGTTTAGAGACACCAAAGACCTGCTAAAAGAGCAGAACAGAGTTAGAGGATGAGGGAAAAAAACCAGGCGAAGGCTGAGAGAGAAATGTAGGAGTTGGTGGAACAGGAAAACAAATGTGAAGAAGTGAAGAAAAAAGGAAAATTACATCACACTAAGATAAAACTCCAACAGTAAGTACCGTCCTTTATCTTGACCTGATGCACTCTGGCGGTCTAAAGATCCCTTTTTATCCTAAACTCAAATATCTTCTGAAGACTTCCTGCCCTTACATTCAGCAGGTTGTCAAAGGACGAGTGTGTATCTGTGCTGAGAAGGATGAGAAGGTGAACCGGCGTCTCACAGCGATCCTTTCTTCCCTGTGCCTCAGATTAAACCTCAGAATAGCAGCTCAGTGTTCCTGTAATAGAGTTCGCCTTCCTCTGAGACTAACAGCTCATTACCACAGGACCGCCCCCCAAGGACCACCACCCCAGCCACCCGCCATCCGCCCACCTCGTCACCAGCACCTCGCCATTCTCAGCACGACCTCACCCCTGACACGACACCCCTGAGAGGGAGCCCCCACATCCTGACGCACGTCACGTAAATACACTGTTTCCTCCTGGTCCTCCTCCATTGGATTTCACCTTTCTCTCTAGGTATTCTCACCATCACCTCAAACCTCTGATCTGTCTGTTTCCCAACTTAACACCCCCCCCCCCTTCCCCTTATACACATACACACATGCACATAACAACCACACACATGCACAGACACACATTCCATTCCTCTGTTCCCCTCCGTCCCCTTGCAAGGTGGCTCTTGTCGACACCTTTCCTGATTTGGACATTTTTGATGAGAATTCCCCACCTCAATCTCTCCTGTTTCCCTACTTAACCCTCCCAAGGGCTCTTTAGATCTGCTCTGACTGACACACACACACACACACACACACACACAGACACACACACACACACACACACACAAATGACTGGATCCTGTTCAGCGGATTGCACACACAGACACATAAGCATGCACACGCACACACACACGCACACTCCTTGCTTCGTTGTAGCCTTAATGAGGTCTCATCATGTCTCTTACTCTCTCGCCTCCTCTCTCTGCCTTCTCTTTTTCTCTTAGTCAATGTCATAATTTTCATTCTGGTGCTCTACAGAGGTGTCAGATTAATACATTAGCAGAGGCAAGTAATTGAACTCCTTTTGGAATTTAGACCAGCGTAATAAACTATTTTCTGAGTCCTGTTTTGACAGACACACAGTCCCCAAAGACACGCGTAAAAGAGCTTTGTGTAGTCACTAAATAGGTCTGTGAACATAAAAGGATTTTTGCAATAAAGTGCACCAGCAGTAGAAAAACGTTCTGTAGCTGTGTGTGTGTGTGTGTGTGTGTGTGCGTGCGTGCGTGTGTGTGTGTGTGTGTGTGTGTGTGCATGCGTGTGTGTGTGAGCCCAACTGTGAAGCAGAAATCATCCTTTTAAGAGGAAAAGGTGGATTACACATATACACTGTCTGCCAAAACAAGTCACTATCTGGATTTAACTAAGCAAATAGTTCAGATCCTTCTATTGGATATTTACTGCAGCGGTTAAAGCGTTTCAGCTCCAACATTTTTGTTTTTTTTTAATCTAACTGATGCAGTGAGCAGCTTCTCATTTCTGAATCAAACGTCACTTTGCTAGAAGCATAAAGATTGAACTGTGTTTCAGTGAAAAAAGTCATGTGATCTGATGAGTCCACACTGACCCTGTTCCAGAGTGATGAATGCATCAGTATAAGAAGAGAGATGGATGACGTGATTACCCATCATGCCTAGTGGCTAGAGTACAAGCCTGTAGGGGCAGTGTTAAGATCCGGGGTGGGTTCGAGTGTCAGATCTAGATTCAGTAACGTGTGTCCGTAAAAGGAGGTCAGCTGGACCTGAACATCAGAGGATTTTTGCTTCCTGATGACACAGACATATTTCAAGAAGACAATGTTAAGATTCATTAGGATCAAATTATGAAAGAGTCGTTCAGGAACCTGAGACATCATTTTCACACATGGATTGGAAACCACAGAGTCCAGACCGGAACCACACTGAGAATCTGTGGGACATGACTTTATCCAGAGATCTGGCTCTCCCATCATCGATATCTGGGACAAACATCAATATGACTCTGAACAGAAATATATGTGACATGACATTTATTGTGATATTGCATAAGCATTAAATGGCGTAAATGATGCATCCCATAGAGAAAGGTAAAGGTGATCAGAAGAAATACAGTTGTGGAAAAAATTATTAGACTTCAATTTCTTGTTCATTTTAATGCCTAGTACAACTAAAAGTACATTTTTTTGGACAAATCTATCCATTTTCCATATTTTCTTGATAATAACCGAAATCATTTCAGTTCTTACATCAATAACTGTGGCGTTGACAAAAACAATGCTTTTATTCATTCCATGTTTTCTTTTCTGTCTGTATTAGTCACATGATACACACAGGAGTTAGGACTTGATTGCATAACCATTGTTTTGGATTACTTTTGATGGTCTAATAATTTTTTCCATGACTAGTGTGTGTGTTTGTGTGTGTGTGTGTGCGTGTGTGTGTGTGTGTGTGTGTGTGTGTGTGTGTGTGTGTGTTACTGCTGGGAAGTATACATATATACACATATATACTGCTCAAAAAAATAAAGCTAAGACTAAAATAACACATCCTAGATCTGAATGAATGAAATATTCTTTTTAAATACTTTGTTCTTTCATGGTTGAATGTGACAACAGCATGTGAAACTGATTGTCAATCAGTGTTGCTTCCTAAGTGGACAGTTTGATTTCGATTGACTTGGAGTTACATTGTGTTGCTTAAGGGTTCCCTTTTTTTTTTTTTTTTGAGCAGTATATATTATATTGTGTATTTTAAAAAAGATAAACATCAGACTAAACCGAACCAGTGTTCAGTTCATGTGCATGTCACAAACTAAAAGGTTGTGGATGTGGACTAAGGAGATTCCCCTCAGATTTGATCAAGGCAAGGATTTGGGCAGAAGCAGAGCCATGAGTGTAGGGAAGGGCATCCCATGATTGAAAAGGGACTCTGGGCATTGAAAGAGGCAGCCAGCGAGGGGTCACCTGTTCAACCTCAGGCAAAATATAGAACTTACGCTTACCCCGCATTTTTGTCAAAACACAAATAAAGGATACATTTCTCTCATGCCCTTTCTCACAAAGCGCTGGCTCAGCACTTTGAGCGCCTGGTTATAGTAGTTGTGCTGGTGTGATGGATGGCCTCTTGATCCTGTTCCAGGTAGAAGTGTAGTCTGTCTCT
>JAPTYQ010000019.1:31712003-31722650 GCA_029814465.1 Ostorhinchus cyanosoma
AGACACACTTGTGTTTCTACTCCGACCTGGTTGATGTCACACATGCTTGACACCATCTGAACTAAATAAGTTTATTTAGTCTCATCAGACCACAGGACATGGTTCCACTAATCCATGTCCTTAGTCTGCTTGTCTTTAGGAAACTTTTTGGCTTTGTTGTTCATCATCTTTGGTTCAGATGGTATTTACAGAAATGTGAGGGGTGGACTCACTTTTGTGAGATACTGTACATGTGTCTTAATAAGGACAAATCATAGGTGTGTGGCTGCATGTAATTACAAAAATATTTATTTATATTAGGTTTGCATACCCTTGTCTGATATAAAGCACCTGTATTTATATCATTGTGCTTTTATTTTTAGTTTCTATTAAATGCACTTTAGTCAATTTCTACCATGATAGCTTCATAATTTCACTTTCACATAAGCTTATCACAGGGGAGACAGAGGAGAGTGGGATTAGTAGAAGAATCCTCACTACATAAGGAAGAGGTTTTATGGGAAATGGGGTCTGCTACTGCATTACATTAGTTAAACCTAAGTGCTATATTTTATTTCTTCCATGATGTACTTGGATTGTATATTTGTACTTGACATTATAGAGACAAAAAATGTCAACTAATTTTAGGTAAATATGTATTGAAACAATTTGAATATACAGTTTTTACTTTTATCCCAAGTAAAACACAGTCATCTAGATTTAAATCAACGGTAATGATGTTAAATTATTTAAATGTTTCCACTAAGCTGCTAACTGGAAAAATGTCTTCCTACTTCTTTTCCAGAAGAGGTTCAGAGGCTGCGTGAAGATTTAAGGGAGAGGGAGAGGGACAACTCGAGTCCAGCGGCGGAGCGAAGGATGGAGCAGTGGAAGAGAGAGGTGGGACGTGAGTTGAGTAGTCTGCGGGGACACATCACAAGAGCCACGTCGCTAGGCAACCTGGAGGAGAGGTGCATTAGGGGCGGAGCTTGGATGGGTATAATTGCAATGTAAACTGATGACTGACTGACATAAAAATGTTGTCAACTCAAAGAGCTCACTGTGTGCCATGTCGAAAGACAGGTGTGAAAGAAAAGATGTGACAAGGTAGTTTTTCTTTTGTGTTTTTCAGTTTCAGTTCAAAGCTCCGTCGAGAGGAGTTGGAACACCTGCGGAGAGAGGTGGACTTATTGAAAACACAGATAAGTGAGTCACATACACACACCATACCCTTGCACTGGTTCTGCAGGACTGCACATGTCTTAAGCCTGTGCTGGTGTTTAAATCATGGGCAAGCTCAGTCTCGTATTCAACATCAGCTCTGTCTTTCCCCTTTGACAGGAAGACAGGAGGAGGATGTGTTCCTCCAGCAGGCAGAAGCGAGAGAGACCAGGAGACAGTATGAGCGTAACTGCAAGGTACATGCACGGTTGCATCTGTTTGCAAATGTGTGGTTTTGTCTACTTTCGTGTACTTAACCTTTCCATTGTGTGCTTTGATCAGACATTAGAGGAACTGACAGACAGTTACAGAACTCACAGCTCAGATCTGGCCAAAACAGTCTCCCAGTATTCTCTCACACAACAAGAAGTCCGTCAGATCAGGTACTTGCGTAAATGTTTGTCTGGGGCTTGGTATGGCATCTGTCTACAGATTACTTTATGTTGTAATTAATTTGTTACAACAGAGCGACTGTGTCAGAGATAAAGGATGAAGTCAGGGGTCTTGTTCTTCGAGAACGTGAAACCACACCTTTATTGTCTGCACACACATCAAGTAAGTCTTTCTAAAACAAGTACAAGTAAAGTATAAGAAAACAATCTGACTATGTTTTTGTGTTTTCTGATCCAGGGGCATCGCCGCTGCCGCTGCCACTCCCTCGCAGCCATAACAGAGGGCTCAGAGTTGAAGAATCGCAGCCGGACTCTGACTCAGAAGACTTTAGCCCAACTCCAAGCTTAGCTGAAATTAGTTCAGATGATCTCTCATGGCTGGATGACAAAGACCCTGGTGAGGATAAATGTTTTCCAAAAGAACAAATAGGAAGGTGCCCCTCCATTAATAAGGCTAATAAAGTAAGCATCTCGATGCATTGCAGACGACCTGATACATTAAAGGTATAATGAAGCAACTACCAATGTGATGTGAAACAATTATGCCCTACCGTGATGCAGAAGAGATTCATCTCAGTACAATACCATGGAACAAAGAGGATTCAGTGCAGTTCAGTGGTTTGTGTTATGGATCATTTGATTCCTTTAGTTCGCAAGCAGACAGCAAATCCAAAGATAACAAAAAAGTGAATTCATGTGTTTGTTTCTCTAATACTGCACATAGTATCTCATTTATGCCGGCTGTATTTGACCACTCAAAAACCACTTAAAATAAAATCAGGCATATACCTCATCATAAACAGTCCTCCCTCCCTGATCTGTATATCCTCAATTACTCTTTTATAGCAAACTTTCTTTATACTTAGCTGTGAGACTTTACCAAGACTTGAATGAGGTATGCTAGACAACATAGAGGAGGAATCAATTTGCTGATAAATTATTTATCACATTTCTAAATAATGAAGGCATAGGGTGTTGGCTAATAACCATGTATGAAATAAACAGAATTGTAAAATTGCAAAGATGATGGAAACAATGCAGTCTCAACAGTAATCTCAGTTGTATCCGGTGGCCTTTCAATCACATCTTGAGCTTTTATGCCAATACACCAAGTTCTCCTGCCAAATAAACATCATCTGCCGCCTCTACATACATGTACAACATGGAGTACGTCAACATCACGTGTTTCTTTCATATCTTTTTCACAAGCCTTCTGTCCACCTAAATATACCCTACTGCAGACATTCTCACAGTTGGCTCAATTGCAGAAAACGTTAACACACGACACCAGATGGGAACACAATGATGACGGTTTTAGCAAGATGGGACGTGCAGTGCCCCCACCCCTTTCCTCCCCCTCACATCTGTCTCAACCTTTGCTGTGATTCATCTCATTACTCACTTTAGTACTCAACCCTTCTGAATACTGAATTCAGAATTAGTTCACTATTGTATAAATGGTTCCATGATGAAGACAGCAAAGAAGTGCAAAGATATAAATGAGAACTGGGAAAGTTGGAAATGAGAGTGAGGGATACATTTTGGCAATATACAGCAGCCAGTGAGTACTCCAGATAACGCAGTGAAGTGTTCTTTTCTCCGCTGACAGTATCTGGAAGGCCAAGTTGTTTCCTGGGAAATTTGGTGCATTGTGTTTGTGTGCGTGTGCATACACCACTTGCTTTAGAGACTTGCTGTAACAGAAGGTCGATGTTCCCGGAGGAGATTACAATCGGTGCTCTAAATGTTTCCCAGAATAATTTGGGCTCATGAAAGCCAGGCTAATTTGACAATTGCATACACATACACTCAGTCATATTGGCGCTCTCTTGTTTTGAGAAAACATTTGAATGCCTTCCAATCTAATCCCACATGATAATACAACAAAGAGGTACTCAGTCAGTCACACATACAAATTAACTGGCCCTACTCTGCTTTTCACCTTCGCCAGCTCTTCATCAGAAGCCTCGAGTGCGTTTAAGCGTCCAATCCAGACGGAGCAACTTCGACGGCCTGGGAACTGACTTGGAAGAGGACGACGAGGATGTCGACGGTGATGATGGGGACGACGGTGACGAGGGTGATGATGATCTTGATGATGAAGTGAACCCAGATTTAGGATCAGACCTAAGTCTTGATGACCTCTGACATCAAGCCATAAAGACTCAACAGAAATAAATTCATTTTGACTCCTTTAACACACTACCAGAGATGTATTAGAAGTCAGTTTAACCCAGTAACAGTTTATAACCACAGCTCTTGTGAAAGCCTTTTCATAGAGACATGGTTAGGATAACACAAACAACCATATGGCCTATTTCCTCTGTGGTCCCCAGAGAAATGGAAACGAAAGAAGAGATGGTGATAGGAGGACTTGGTTTGGCATTAGAGGAACATGCATATAACAACAAAGATAAAGATCAAACTGACCTATTTTAATGCTGTTACCTGAAAGACCTGCCTGCATCTGCATCAACTAGAGATTGTCTTTCAGTTTAACACATTCCTAGATGTTAACATGTAACATTTAGGAGATTGACTCAGGACAGATTGTGTTGGCAAACTTTTAAACAACTTAATCCCTTTATTAATTCATTGCTTGTTTAACTATTGCTTAAAAAGTAGGTTCATGTGACACAGCATGATCTATAAAACCACTAAAAGAATCAGTGAATAGTTTGTCTCTTCTGTTCATTAGTGTTTTTCCATCAGTGTGTTCAGAGCTGTGGGACAGTGTGGCTGTTACAGTCTGATTGTAACCGTCAAAGCCACAAATTCTCCTTAATCAGCTCTAACTGTCTCCACATGTACTGCTGATAGGATCCTGAGAACAAACTGAATAGACATAGAGTCGTTAAAAAAACCACAATCCTTTGTGCGAGCTTTGCTTTCAGGCAGGATGACATGTGCAGGGTTATTTTTCACTGTGAACTTGGTTGCTGTTGAAGTTTGGCCATGAAATACCTAAAGTCAGTCACCATTCAAAGAATATAATGCTTTAATTGTTGCCACACCTTCTGTGTTCATAATGTGCTTTGCTGATAAATAATGTTTGCTAGGGTTGTGTGCAGCAGCATTGTGAGTGGCCTGTCAGACCTGGTTTAGACAAGATTTTACAAAGGTGATTGTTCCTACAATCAAGAGGTTAATGGCATATAAACTACACTCCCCCAGTTTTGATTTATGGCCCAGTCTTTAACAACAAAGTTAAAGCACCAGTATTTAGTTCTTAGTGCTGTTCAAGTGACAGATTACAACCAAATATCAACATAAAAAGGTGAAAGGACTTTATTCGTCTGTGTTTCTGTATTATGTTTTGTCCCATGGTCCCTTTGGTAATGAAAGTCCTGGAATTTTACAAATTTGTAAAACATTTTGGGAAAAGTCATGGGATCTGATACTCCTCAGCTTTAGGCTACTTTCTCTGATAAAATATTGTCCACAAACATTCAGAAAGATGGGATGTTAAATCACATTTAAGTGCAGATTTCACATCCTGTAAAAGGAATGACAAGATGAAGCTGCTGTAAGAACATGGTGGTGCACCACTGTGGTCTCATGTCACCGTGGTGGGTAACCTGCTCCCTCTGTAGATCTAAACAGATTATATAGTAATGAAAACTTGATTATAAGTATTACATACCATCTTTGTAATTACACCCCCCATAAATCTCACACAGTGGACGTTTCAAACTAAAAATGTTTGATCTGATCTCTGAAATCCAGTTTTCAAGGGTTGATGTGTTGGTTGACAAAATGTTTGGGTATTATACTTACTTTGATCTTGACTCACACAACATGTGATGCATAGGAACACATCTAATCTCTGTAGATGAAGCCCATATTGAATTAAATGGAAAAGTTTCTGTTTTCTTCTATATGTGTGTTTTAATGATACAAGATCAGTTCTGCAAAATTAAATTTCATACAGTTTTTTAAAAAGCTTTGGGCATATACTAAAAGCATTGATTACCTAAGCCATTTAGCTTTAAAAGTGGTGAAGATCATGAGGTTTCTAATGCTACGCTGGTGTACAGCAGAGTAATGGAAATTTAATGGGTTTTTATTTCTGGCATAATGGACTCTTGAGTCCGTGAGAAATGTGATGAGAGATGGGTTTCACTTCCTGGCAATACAGACGAAGCTAAGAAAATTCAAAAGCCATTAACGTTATCAAGTTCCTGACACTATCCACCTCCACTCCAGCGTCCATACACAGTACAGTACACACAGCTCCAGACACTTTAGAGCCCCTTTATGTCTCCTGTCTGACATGAGTCACACTGTGCAAGGCTTGATGTCAAGCTGTTAAATATTTCAGCATCTGGACACCGCCCATCGAGGATCCCAGACCACAGTACAGGGGGAGCTGATAGGAAGGTGGCGTATTGAGTGGATGTGGATGTGGAAGCTGTGCTGAATTTGACAGACTCAATGTAACACATTTGAAGGAACAATTGTCTGACTCGTCCATTGTCAGTAATAAAAGACCTTCTAGAAAGCTGTAAATGGCACATAGCACTACACAACAGTATTGATACAAATGTCTTCTTACACACTCTTCTTTGTGTAGCTGTTATTGTGGTTGTGGGAACATTTAACAAACAAATGCCTCATCTATTTATTTTCATCGCCAGATAATGGCTGATGAATCAGAGCTTTCTAGTGCAGTTTTATTGCATTTGCCAAGTATTGTGCAGTGGTGCTGCAGTAAAGCAGCACACTGATTTACTTCATTTGTAATGTTTTTGTCTCCAACAATAAAAGTCTGTGTAAAAGTTGAAAGGGAGAGGATCTTTACTCTTTGTGGTCACTCCTCTGGATCTGGATCAGCCTGATTTCTTACTGCAAGGTCAAACAGCTTTAACAGCAGAATCAGATTCAGAAAATGGTTTTAAAATAACCTTTAATCAATCGTAAAACGCCAACAATCTATAATCCACATCTGGCAGCAAAGTCGCTCTCAAAATACTTTTTACACTTAAAGAAAGGGACAATTGTAGGCCATCACAGAAAATGTTACATCAGAAATGAACAGAGTGTGAATCTGCAGAAAGGTGAAAAACAAAAAACCTAAGAGGTTGTTGTGAACACTGTTGGTCATCTGTGGGACATTTTAGACCCTCCTGTTAAGACAACAATCACTAGCACAAATGAGGAAGGGTATTTTAAATGAAAAGCGCTCATCTTTTCATTTCTAAGGTGGAAAGAGAAGGAGAAGTGAAGCAGTTCCAACATTGTAGGTTTGTTTTTCCTTCAACTTGTCACCCATGTGTAGTTGGTCATGGCACAAATTTGGTAAACATTCACTGCAAGTGCCAGCTTTGATTTAAATCAAAATCCACCTCCTCTTTTAGTCCATCAGAGGATCTAAATCTTTCTGGCAGTCTGATTTGTTCTGTTGTCCTAAGTCTCACTTTCACCTACGTCTCCTGCATAAAACATACAAAGCCTTATAAAGTATAATATTGAATATTTGTGAATTTGCCAACTAAGAAACAAGGTGCTTGTCAGTCAGTGTAACATGTTTAATATGTTTGTTTGGTGAATGCTAAAGCGGCAACTAAGATGACGAGTTTATGGAGCTGTCTTTGCATGGCGCAATCATCAGTAGTATTTACGACACACAGGACAATACTAACATTGTATGGTAAAGCCACTGGCCAATTTCAGTTCACAGCAGCTGTCATCGTGTGAAAGATCGGCTCATAGTGAGGACGCTCAAGGCAAGTCTTCAAACACAGGCAAGTCAGAGCAGCTACCTGGGTGCAAGTGTGTATTTAAACAGGATTCACACAAAGCACTGGGAATGACTGGGAAATATGGACATGAATTGTTTGAAATAAAACTAGTAAAACAATTAACAATGGTTCCTACAATGGGTAAGGCACTCTCCTGGACTACAGATTGCAGGAAAGAAACAAATTAACAAAAAAAAACAGCACATTAAAAGCTAACCACAGCAGGACCTTCAATACAAAAAAAAAAAAAACCAACAAAAAAAGACTTCTTAAATAACCTCTGCCGAAACAATACGTGCACCTTTAAAAGACTAACACACCTACCAACAAACACTGCCTAAACTGGCACTTATGCAAACAACCCTCAATTTTATGCATACACAAAAATATTTGTCGATTTTTTTTTCTACCCCTGAAAAAAATAAAGTGCAACCTCATTAACACTATAATCAGGCCATTTGGTATTTTGGTTTTTCTTCTCTGGCCTCAGTCAGTCATACTGCTAGACTCTTTTTCTTTTCTTTTTTAGCTGATAAACCGATAACAGGAAAAATCGACCGGTGCCCTCAGGTAAGAGCAGGAGACGCTGAATCTGTGCTCATGCGTGAACCGTTCAAGTGAAGTGATCCAGCTGCCTGCTTTCCACCTAAATCCAAATACACAACCCCCATATCTTAGGAAATGGGCTGAAAAATCCTAGGGGTATAAGCACTGAGCAGAGGTGTCCTAAATTTTGATTACAGATACCAAAATAACCTTTTACTTAAGGGACCCAGACATGGGCGATGTCTTCATTGTCCTTTGCAGCTTCCATCTTGTCCTTTTTCCACATGTCAAGGATCTGGATAAATAAAAGCAAGCCATGTGTTTGCTTCCAGTTACCCAGGTTTCTTTAGGTTTGGTGCAAATTAAGGAGGAAAGACCAGGTTTGATCGCTGCAACATAATCCTGGGTTGAAGAAAAGTATTTGGCCATCAAAAGTTCAGTCCTGCTTCCTTCAATAGCTGTACATGGACAGGGGCGTGTCCTCCATATCATCCTGCAAAAAAGGAAAAAAGAACAAATATTACACGTATCCCTCAAACAGTCGGTTACACATCAAGGGCTCCATTCTTATCGGGCAAGTGACTGTTTTTGGTCATTTCAATACAGTTCCAAAGAATCCACAATCTCAGGTCCAATGTGGTCTCCAGGGTCTGGAAGGTCCACCTCTGCATGAACAGTGAGTGGACCTGCTTTGTTCGGTTCCAGGAAGTAACGGTACTAATGTAAGAAATGCTGTTCAAAGGGATAATGTGGAAGTGGACAGGGGTCTACAGCAGCTCTAATGTTTTCTTTTTTTTGTGATTAAATGTTTTTTTATTTAAAAAGTGGAAGGCTACAACAATGTGACAATACATCAGCTCTTATTATAGCCAACAATAACAGCCAAAAAATATCAGTGACCAAGTGATATAAAACAACCCCCCTCCAAAAAAAAAGAAAATCAAAATAACCTCGCTCCCACTCTGTTTTTCTTGTATTTTTACATTTACTTGGATATTTTTCTTTTGCCACTTATTGGCAAAGAACCAAATACGGTAACTTCAATGACATGACAACAAAATTTGATAAAATTCACCAAAGTAATAAGGTCTTGTTATACCCTCCAATAACACATTAAGGTTTCATTTCTCTGAGTGCCTTTTAAAGGGTTAAGTTCATGTCCCCCTCGACTCAAAAACAATTATGTTGTCATGTTCACTGCTCAGACTGACGTTGATGTGGAGTTTGAGACTGTCAGAATGTTTCACAGGCTGCAGGTTTCCCTAAACTCACCTCAAATCTGAAGTTTCTGGAGAGAAAGAGGCATATGTTACCTAACAATAATACTTTTAAAATGAATATGTTCAGAGATATTACACATTTTTCTGCGTTGGAGGAAATGCTTTGTATTGTCATAACAATTTTTAGAAACAGAAGGGGATCTTTAATAAGACTGTATTTTTGGCTGGTATGTTTATAAAAATCTCCTCGCTGTAATTTATAATCACATACTTAAAAAAAAAAAAGAAAGTCCATTAATTCTGCAGTTATAAGTGTGATTAATTCAGGACTGTATGTTTATCACTGTCAAATAAACAAGCAGCAAATGTGGATCCATCATGTCGAATTCTAAAAAGCACTTTTGTTAATACGACACAATTCAATGCTTTAAAGCTGCAGTGTTTGAAAGTCTTTTAGCATCACTGAGCTAAATTCCTTGATTCCCTGTCAGTATATTATAATTTAAGTGGTCTGACAAGAACAAGAATTCTAACCAACTCTGTTTTCAAGCTATAAAAATTCTACCCAATGACATGAAGTTTTGCTATTTTCAGAGGAGTAGGCACAAAAATGCAGAAGTGTGTAAAAGTCTTATGCCACCTTTACGTTTACTGTTTTCTTCGGACTGAAATGAGCATCTACAATGGTGGATTTACCCCCAGTCCCACGTATATAACCTTGAAAAACTCATAAAAAGCTGACTTAAATGGATTGATATGGATAAAGTTACTCTTCAGTGTGACTCCTGACCCCATGACAAGACTCACATACAGTTAGAAGTATTTGATGTGTTGAATGAAACCTGATATTAAACATCAGAAAATCGGATATTGTCTGAACAAAAGGGTTAAAGACATGTTAAAGTACAAATGGAGGTCACACTAAATACAAGCACTGGTTTATAGAAGCGTTTTTTTCACTGCAACCTGTTTTTACTGCTGGATGTACTTCACACACATCCAGATTGGATCTTAATACAGAGACTCAGAAATGCATGTGTGTGATCATTAGAATTTCATTACACCAACAAAGCCTATGTTGGCCTAGGACTTCTGCACAGTACTGTATATGACCAAGCACTGTAATTTACGCTTAATGTTCAAATTCATTTACTTTTCCATAATGATATGAAACAGTGTCAGGTTAAAGACCCATAAAGACCCAGCGCTATTTTTTCAGCAGATACCAAATGATTTTTTCTTTATTTTGAACTTTTCTTAAGTGATTTGTCACCATTTATTCAAATATCATGCTCAGTATTTTACATTCTTAAGTGAAAATCTGTTATTTCCTTATATTTAATTCAATGATCATGTAGATGTTCATAAAAGTTCAAATTACAGTTAAGGGTTATTATATCAAAAATGGAGAAAACAGATGAAAAAGTCACTTTTTTGGTCAAATCTATCATTAACTGAACATAAATAAGTGTCTCCATCCACTGTCATTGATCCAACTCCATGGGTTTTACTAGTGAATCAATGTTGTAGAAGATGACAGTGTTTCCA
>JAPTYQ010000019.1:31735138-31751525 GCA_029814465.1 Ostorhinchus cyanosoma
CGCCCCCCCCCCCCCCCCCCCCCCCCCCCCTAGGCTGGGAAAGATTATTTGTAGCGCTGTTTAAACAAAAAGCAAAGGCTGACAAGAAGAAATGAAAATAGGTATCAAAGCTGTGATTACACACTGGGAGCCAGGTAACTGAATAATGGCTTGGCTGGAGTTTGATAAACAGAAAAATGTTCACACTCAACTGCCTTCACACACTGTAATGAAGAGGAAGTGTGACAGTTACTTTACTGGAAATATAATAGAAAGAGAGAGAGAGAGAGAGAGAGAGAGAGAGAGAGAGAGAGAATTTACAGAGATGTAAATCTGTTAGGTGACCTATCTTTTAAGAAAATAAATAGATTCAATTCTAATGTTTTTAGAGAGCTCAGAGTTAAGATAAAGGCTGAGTAAAAGTTAAGGGTTTAGGGCAAGTCTTCGGGAAATTGATGCAAGTCAATGCAATGTCTGTAAGAGAGAGGGGGGAGGAGTGAAAGGTGTGGTGTTCCACAGAAAACCACTTTCCCACATAAATCCATGGTGTTAACTCCAAATAATCCAGCTGACAGTTGGAAATCTGAATAAACACAGACAAATGAACCTACCATGCGTGGCCGATGCTATGTTCAGGAGCAGCACAAGCGCACAAAAGCCAATCCAGAGTTTGCTCTCCATCATCTGTGGACTCTGAAGAAAATGAACAACAAATAACCGTCCAGTCGTCCTGTCTTCTCTGACTGAGGCTCTCCTCTTCCTGTCGTTCACTGTCCGAGTCCAGACTTTACTAAAGGAGGAGTTTCCACAAAGCAAAGGGGGAGATGAAGCGTCTCCGACCGGCGCAGATAGAGCCGTGTGCGTGGCTGAAGGGACTGAAGGAGGAGTGTGTGTGTGTGCGTGTGTGTGTGTGTTGTCCCGAGTAGAGTGGGTTCTCTCTCTCTCTCTCTCTCTCTCTCTCTCTCTCTCTCTCTCTCTCTCTCTCAGAAACAGTGCCACGTGTTCCCTGTTCTAAATAGTCAGTGTGTCTGAATCTGTGCCATGTCTCTCTTCAGTAGCCTGGACAATAAAACACTCAGGCTACCTGACAAACTATGATTTGTACTGAGTTTATTTTAAACTATAAATGCTCACACTGTCTTGGTTATATTTCATGTTATGTGGAAATCAGAAAGGTGTTAGTTTATATGATGTTATTTCCATCATCTGAAATTTAAGGACAGAGCCTCCTTGTTTGTTTTGTGTTATAAATGGATCTTACAGTCAGTCCATTAGACTATAGTATAGTGTCAATGACTGATCATGTTGAGACGACATGTGGTGGCTTAAAAACGTATTTTTAATATCTGAATTAATTAAGTACTCTAATTATGCAACTAATTAATGAATTACCAAGTTACTTTTCAAATGTTTTCTGAAACCTATATTGTGTGTTTGAACAAGTGCGATTGTGCATTTACTTTACCGAAAACCTTTTACGATTTAAGTGTGCTTTCAGATCTTTCATTTCATTCTAGAGCTTAAATATATCATGTTTTGGCTGGACTTGCTGACAAATTACAGCCCACAGGGCGACTGCTTCCAGTGTGATGTCTTCACTGTCCCACAGTGTGGCGCCGTTGCTCTACAGCTCATTTGTACCTTATGAAACTCCTAATATTTGGATGGGGAAAATGGCCAAACCAAGAATAAATTGATTATTTTCTCTCCAATTATTATTATTATTATTATTATTATCATTATTATCATTATTATTATTATTATTATTATTATTATTATTATTATTATTACTACTACTAATAATAATAACAATAAGAAGAATAATGTTTTTTTTATTGCTTTATGTTCTCTATTTCATTAAAAATATAAGTACATTCTTACTATATCAAAACAAAAAAGTAATGAAAATAAAGTTGCTGTTTATTGTTTTTTTTAAGAAATATGGATCTGAAGACTATTAAACTTAACTAAACTATTAAAGTGATCTTGGGTATAATTAAAATAAGCACAGGCTCCCAGAGAAAAGGAGAACATGAAGTAAGCCAGATAATGGAGATTTAGATGAATATTTCTTTTCATAGTACATATGTTCGTTTGTTCTGTAAGGTATAAGACTTTGATATGGAAACTGCATTTCCTATATTTACTGTCAACAATAGTGCTCATATTTGGAAGAAGCGATGGATTATGTTGCTGCTAAATGTAGCCAATCAATGCAGATTTGAAACACATTGTTTGTCTGATTTGAGTTTAAGCCTAATGCAAAAAAGACGCGATTCTGTTAAGTGGATGATCTATCATGTTTTCATTTTTTGAAAGCGTATTCTGACGGAATTTCCTTTTCCCATTTGTAGAATGGTCAATGACCGGTTACGCTGATTACGATTTTTCCCACAGAACATGAATGTAGCAAAACCCTCCTGGTGACGGAGCAGAGGCAGAATAGCGGCAGGAGCTGACAGCATCGTCACATACCGTAGCAGGACAGAAAGGTGTGGAAATATCGGTCTTAAACTCAGCCCGCAAATAATACGCGTAAACAGCATCGTTTTCGTGGTGCTGTCATAGTCGTAAAATGCTACCATTGTTACCTCACTCGATTGAATTTGGCACTAGTATAGCTTCAAGTTACAAACATTGCTACGTTAGCGACTTAGCATAGAAGCTAGCCGTCGGCATAGTGTTTTTCTATAGTGGAGGTTAGCCTCAGCTAGCTTCTCCTACATAAACAAGCTAGCGTTAGCTTGCCGGTTAGCATCTCGTGTCATCTTCCAACCGTAATTTGTTATTGCCGCCGAGTTATCTTATACTTTCCTATTGCTACTGTGTAAATAATCCGGATTTGACATTATGTAGAAAGCTACGTTCAGCTCTAGCAATTTGCACCTGAATGTTTTGCTCATCTTTGATTATTTGACAGCTCCGTGCCAGCGGAGATATGGAGACGCCGGGGAGGATAGCGGCCACACCGGACGCCCTGGATTTCACGGTGGAAAACGTTGAGAAGGTTAGTTTTATTATGTTTTCAGCTTATGTAGTTGATAACAGAGCTCCGTGGAAAAAAAGTGCAATGGATTTTTCAAAGTAGACAAATGGCGTGTGTAGCAAATGAGAATGGCTTTATGCGCCTGGTACCCATACCATAAATCATTATCAGCCCTGATTTGGTCTCAAGAAATATTTCTGTTGCTTGTAAACAATGATATGTTCAAATAACATCTGTCGAAATATCTTCAAATATTTATATTTGTTCACTCGATTTTCTACACTTAAGTCAGCTGTGAGCAGAATAACAAGTCTCCATACCAGGTTCATATGTAATTATAACAGCTTGTCGGGAACTTGTTTTTCTGTGTTGCACAGATAGTGTGTGTGTGTGTGTGTGTGTGTGTGTGTGTGTGTGTGTGTGTGTGTGTGTGTGTGTGTGTGTGTGTGTGTGTCTCGCCCGCCCGCCAGTGTTGCCTGTGACTGCTAGGTTGCTGTGATGAAGCTCCCTATTGGGTGGCCACTGACTGGGGCACAAGGGGCTGGGTGGGGAGACAAAGGATCGGAAGGAGAGATAGCAGGGAAAGGTGGCCTGTGGAGGAGCAGAGCGCAGCTGATGTGATGAGATGGATTGAGGGGTGAGGTGTAGGAGGGGTGGGACAGGGTCGATGTCTGTGACAGTGCCAGTTAAGAAAGAGGGGGGGGGTTGCGGGGAGCCTTGGCAATGCGACGGATATGACTAGAGGCAGGTTTGAGGGAGGGAAGCACATTCCACTGGGGACATGGTTTGTCCATATACACAGGTCTGTGTAATTAAGGATGAGGATGAATGAATGACAGACAATGAGCAGTCCTGTCTCCCTGTAGATATTCATTTATCCATTTGATTATGTTATGTTTCTACAGGGGAAGCAATTGGTTTGTGTATGAGGAAAATGTAGTCTGCAGTTATAATTTACTGGTAGATGAATTAAGAAAAGGTAGCACTTCTAGTCTGGGCAATAACCAAATTGAAGAAGGGTTTGTATCTTAGTAAATCTAAAATGACAGTAAACTAGAAAGTGATTTCTGATATTGCATCTGATTGTAATTTATTGATAAAATATA
Source organism: Ostorhinchus cyanosoma (assembly GCA_029814465.1). NCBI lineage: Eukaryota > Metazoa > Chordata > Actinopteri > Kurtiformes > Apogonidae > Ostorhinchus > Ostorhinchus cyanosoma. Next base: position 31,739,210 of record JAPTYQ010000019.1, read on the forward strand.
GTGTTGAGCATTGCATGTAGGCTTGTATTAGTTTTTTTTTTTTTTAAGGCTTTTTGTAGGTAGCCATTTCATGCAAAATCAAAATCTGTTAAAATTCAGAATGTGAAAAAAATAAAGATACCTCATCATATTATAACAAAGAAGCAATTAAAGATTAGATAACAATGTAGTGATTACTCAATACGAAATAAACAAATATTTATGCAGGGACTCCTGACCTTCAGATCAACCTGTTTTCTTTTGGTAACATTAGAAAACAGTCCAGTGCAGCTGATCTACAAAATGTCAGGATCTTCTGTTCACATCTTTTTTGTTTGTGTGGGTTTACAGTTTATGATACATTTTATTATCTTGTTAAAGCTTGCATCAGTATTCAGTTAGATCCAAAAGGTACACTGCTATCCATAATCTCATTAACTGATAAAACACAACAAACAGCAACTGAAGCATCATTTCCCATGAAAGCTTCGAACACTTTTGTAATTACACAGCATTTGCATTTCAAAACAGATTAGATAATGTACCTCTAAGACTCATCTATAATTAGAAAGCTTATTTAGCTTATTTGATTTCATTTGCCTTAGCATATATTTTTATTCTTTATCTTTTGCTATAGATTATTTTGGATAGGATATTTGGTGCTAATAAATTATGCATTAAGCAGGTTGCTGTGTATGCACTTAAATAAAATGCTGGTTTTTGTGCACAAAACAGTACAGTGGTAGTGTCAGACTGTCTTGCCTAACACTTCTGAGATGTTGCTTTTACCAGTAATTTTGTTTTTCTCTCTTCTGAGCAATGACAGTAGCAGGTAACTGTAAACATATGCCTACACCTGGCAGACATGTCTCAGGAACCAAAAAAAAAGGAAATTTGTGCTTCCTGTACGGCGGTAATGAATGCAGAATTTTTTGTACAGTAGTTTGTTGAAGATTGTGCACTCCTTGTAAATACAGTACATGGTGGTGGAGATGATGGTTCCTGGCCCACTGTTTAGTGTCAAATAGAAAGACCGTTGTTCAGTCTTCTGTCTTAAAACAAAGTATCACATTGTGACTATCTTTGAGAGCATAATGAATGGGTATGTATACCGCCTTACATTTCCTCTCAACTGTGATTAGCCTTGTCTGCCATCACCATCTACCAAGCAAATGGATTTTTAGATGAAATTGAGACTACTCTGCTACACTGTTAAACATGATAGTTGGAATTTTGCCATCTTATATTTCTCTCTTGGGACAAACTGCTACTATATCACCAAAAGGAAGCTCAAGGGCACTTTCATAAAGGTGGATTTACCTCTAACTCTGGACACCCATGCCTAAATATGCTCCTGTTGAGACACTTTCAGTAGTGCTTTGCCTTCACTTTTGCCTTTTGAAAATTTCATCCCAGTTAATTTGAGATAAGATGTATGTCACAGCGAGTACCTTCTTTTACTGAAGAGTTTTATTCCATTTAAAATAGGAGATGATGAATCAGCAGGCCGGCAAAAGCGTCATAAAACATTGTAGGTCAGTGGAATTTGAGAAGCAGTGCGTGGTGTATTGAGTAGTTGTCTGACGGCCAAAGGGGCTATTTCAGAAGTAAAAGAGAAATCATAGGGAGTATTGGCATCCATCATGCAGGTTACATGATGCATACATGTCTTACTGTCAGCTTGTTTTAATCATATATAACATACTGTTATATACTGTTGTTATATTCTCTTTATATCTTATGCATTCAGTCAGCGACTGTAGATAATTAGCCATTTAACTTATGTAGGGTAATGGGAAAGTCTGCTGCATCAAGGCATTTGGTGCAAGGGTTTATTTTCTGCTCATGTGCTAAGATTTTATCACTAGTGGCAACATGGTATTCTTAATTTCTTTCTTGGCGGTATGCCATGAACAACCACCCGCGCACACTCTCACATGAACTGTTCTTTGTTCTCTTATTAATCACCATACCTCTGCATGTTTTTATTTTTCACAGTTATATCACAGTGGCTTGGTCAGGTCAGTGGCGTGTTGGCGCCTTCCGTAGCACAGCACAAAAACTGACCTCCCATCAATGACTTTGTGCATGATGCTTTTTGTGGACAGGTGGCTCCAAAACACAGTGAACCTATGGCAGAGAGATGCCATTACCTGATATATGTTCCACCACTTATGCCCAGTAAGCATAAATACAGGTGCACGTAGACATAGGGACAAGGCACTGTACTGATAATGCCAAATAAAAGTGACAATGACAAAATAATTATTTAGCTTAAGTAATTACAGTTAGGTGATTATGTAGTAATTGAGACAGGCTTAATAAGGACATTCTTGTGACATTAAGTAGAAGTCTTCTTTATGACTCATTTGCGTTTTGATTTTCATCTTCTTCCTCCCCTTGATACTGATTCTCTTACTAACAAGTTAAATCTTTTATTAGAAATGGGAATAATGGGTTCCAACTTCATTGATGTCTTTTTTTTTTCATTAGAGACATTGAAGTTTTGTCAGCTCTTGACATTTCACTATAGTTCTTCTCCTGGGCTCATTAGTGAGTAAGTGCATACTGACTACAGTAAATCTGTGGTTGTGTGTGAGAGCAGATGGTGACTGTGCAACAAAGCAAAGCTTTTTCGAAGGCATTTCCATTCCCTTCCTCCTGTTGGAATAGTGAAGTGATGCCAGTGACCTTTGACAGTGGCTGCCAAGAGCCAGCCATTCTCAGGTGAAACCAGGTGGTTTAGGCAGGTTGCCACCATCTGTATATACAATTAGTTGCTTCAGCTGCAAATAAAATCTACCAGTTCTAGAGGTGTGTCCTTTTGAAAGCTAATTAATAGTGGACAATCAGAGTTAGTTATCTGAGATAACGGCTACATGTCTGGCAGGAGACTACCAGTGGTTCTTTGTCTGAAGATTAAAGCAGCAAAATGAACAGACTGTTTTGTGTCTTTGGCTTTGATAATAAACCTAGGAAGGACAGACATGCTCAAACAGAGACTTGGCGCTGTTCAGAGTTGGATGAGGAAAGGTCTGCGATCACGCGGTGGACTGCATTAATGATCTGCTTCTGCTTTGAACTCAATATCACAGTCTCATTTACAAAAAGCGAACAGTGGAGCAGACAACCAAAATTCACCCTCACTTTACTTTTATACACCAAAACATTGTGCCAAATCACAACACAATAATCTCCATTTCTATTAATCCACTTCTGTCTTATTACATATATAGGTTTTCATTTTCACGTGGGTTTTATCAAACTGCACTGAAAGTTACTGAGAAGTAAAAAGCAATGCTGAGGTCAAGTAAACATTCCTTACAGCTAAGAAAAGGTGAGATCCACGAACATACTATAGCAACTGCACATATAGCTTCTGCATCTGTGAGTCTGTCAGATATATGAAATCCCACCTGTCTTCCTGTGAACAATCAGCTCATTAACACCCAGCAAACCATGTTCAGAGTCCCATACACTAAGGTGGGACAGATTAATTGTGCTGCAGAATGGCAGACAGGGAGAGAACACCACCTGAGACTCCCTGCTTCCAGTAGGCATTGATGTACTATTGATATTCATCTCTTCAGCTACAATTGCATCACCATACTTGCCCCATCACAGTTTCTGTGTAGTATTATTCATCCACCTTGTTAGACAGCCTAAACCTCCATAACGAGGGGATGGGGGAAGAATGTTGATTGTAAAAGGAAACAAAGATGAAGATACAGCAGACACATGGAGCAAAATTGTATGGACAGTTGGAGCTGTAGGGGAGTGAAGAAGAGAATGAAATAACAGGGAAGAAAGAGGAGAAGACAGCTGCCAGGGGAAGAATTGATGTGTGCTGGCTTCAGGGGTAGAGACAAGGATCAGAGTCTCACCGAATAGATTTTTTTCTTCCTGTGTTGCTTGTCAGACACTTAGTGCTGGCTGCCAGTGGTTTTAGTTCGGTGAGCATGTGTGTGGAAATGTGTTTGTGTGAGACAGACAGAAAGAGAGGGAAAACAGGCTTATTTGCAGAGTGGAGTCTAAACCTCTTTTCTGGCACTGCTAGGATTAGAGGTGTCTGTTTAATTAATGCTCCCTTTTCCCCTTCTTTTATTTCTTTCTCCCACACCCGTCCCTTATCTGCTTTCTCTGAGTTTGATCCTTCTTGTTCTTCCAGCACTCAAGTACTCAAATTACTCAGAGCTGTACTTCACAGAGTGCTCTTTTCAGGTCATTGCTTTGCTCCATTGTTCAGGTTTTCGAGGTAAACTGTCCACCTTGTCTATAGGTGCCTGTTTAAGCTGTCCTTGTTTTGTTTTTTTTTCAAGGTAACCAGTTCTTTTCACTAAACAAGAACTCAAAAGATTGCCAGTTTTTCTTCATGGCTGGTCTGTTACCTCCGACACCCACAGATATTTGTTCATGAAGTGTATTATTACAAAATATTACAACCATTTGCAAACTGTACATAATATTTCTTAGTTGCATTTGTATACCTCTGCACTAGCAGCAGGGGTTGGATTTTTGCATTTTTTTTGGGTTGTCCATTTCTTTGTGAAAACACATCCCATTCTTGTGAATTAGGGCTGTGCGATTAATCGCTTTTAAATTGAAATCGGATTTTTTAATTAGGACAATTTTTTAAAAAGGGAAATTGTCAAATCGATTTCATCTCTCTGGTGTCCCTTGAGCCGTGTGCCTCCGGGCTACTGTAGGCTCCTCCTTCTAACTGTGAGAGAGGTCTTTTGCAGAAGTCCATGTAATGACCATGGACCTTAAATCTGTGATGGGCCTGCATTAATAATACCCATGTAAGGCGCGATCCACGTACGGATCCCCCAATTCAAATATAACTGCATGGGGCTGACTCATCGTATGTGGTCCACACCTGCACGCATGACTGATGCCTGTCACTGACTTACATTGGTATAACTTCTGTGGGCACATCATGGAATTTTCTGGGATTTCGTAATACCATCACAGATTTGAGGTAGGGAGCATTGTCTTGCCTTATGGGCTGCTCACAAAAAAGACATGCCGACTTCTGTTGTCTTTGGTAGTTTGACCCAAAAATCTAAAAAGAAAATCAAGTTTTTGGAGGAAAAAAATCGGGTTTTTATTTTTGGATTTATTGCGATTTATTATATTTATTGCAGGAAACTGTTTTAACTTCTTCAGACTTTTCAATCAATCTTGATTCAATCTTTATTTATTTACTTTTGGTACCAAAATCTTCTCAGGCTTGAAGATGAATTGATTAGAATTTGGTTGCTACAAGTCAACGGTGTAGGTCACTGTGATTTCTCAAAAAACTCAACGATAATTAGAGATGTATTGTAGGGTTAAAATGCTGACCAGATGACATTTACATCCAATTAACTCTGTAAAGCCTTGTGAGATAATCTTGTTGTGATATAGGGACCTACAAATAAAATTGAATTGAATTTAGTATCCAACAGACCACAGGTCACCCTGATGTGATGATCTTGTGCAAAAAGACTTCCAACACCATCTTAAATAGGACACAGAAACCTCTCCATGTCTTTATCGGTATGTCGTGGTTTAACAGGTTTCCACATAATCAGTGGTATAATAAATGCATATAATACAATGTAGACTCAGCTAACTTGGAACTGCTACCAAAGGTACCAATGACGCGCTTGGAGAATGCAAACACTTCTTTCCTAAGAGCATATCCACCACAATGAATAATTCCGCTGTGCTGAATCGACATGGGATAATATGGGATGATAATACGGTTGCAAATCATTTGAAAATTATACAGTCTCATCTGGGCTGTCTTCAAGAACAGTAACAAAGACATGGGTTAGACATGCAGCTGCAAGGAAGTAATTCCATCTTTTTCTCTTTTTTTATCTGTAGGCCCTCCACCAGTTGTACTATGATCCAAATATAGACAACAAGAATCTGGCCCAGAAATGGCTGATGCAGGCCCAGGTCTCACCTCAGGCTTGGCAGTTTTGCTGGGCACTTCTGAGCCCAGACAAGGTAAATTATATACGTGCACTAACACACATCTACACACACACTGAAAAAACACTTGGTCATTTGCATCTGTCTTGTCTTCATTTTACAGGTACCAGAGATCCAGTACTTTGGTGCCAGCGCACTCCACACCAAGATTTCTCGGTACTGGTCAGACATCCCTACAGACCAGTATGAGTCTCTTAAGAGCCAGCTGTTTTCCCAGATAGCCTGCTTCTCCTCTGGCTCCAAGATGGTGCTCACCCGACTGTGTGTTGCCCTGGCCTCACTGGCACTCAACACAATGCCTGAAGCCTGGCCTGGCGCTGTGGCAGAAATGGTGCGGGTGTTTCAGGAGGAAGGGGGAGGGGTGGATGGGCGGGCACGCTGCCTGGCGTTACTGGAACTGCTCACTGTCCTTCCTGAGGAGTTTCAGACAAGCAGACTGCCACAATACAGAAAGGGACAGGTATGTGCACAAATGATAACATGCATTATTGCACAAACTCTAGAGTTGGATTCTAAAATGTGTTATTTCTAAATAACAGACTTGTTTATAAGGTTCGAGAGCTCATCAGCAGTTCATATCATGGAGTTATTTTTAATTGTCCTTGAAAAAAACGGATTAATTTCTTTACTACATAACTATACTTTAAGCAAGATGCCTGGTCAGGGCTTTTTATTTAATGACCAGCAGACATTAGATTATGCTTTAAATGTATGAGTGGATCTAAGCCCTGAAATAAGAAAAAGTTGAGATGGCATGGAAAATGGAAATTAAAAAAGAAAGCAGTCTTACTGATCCTGGACAAGTTGACAATCCTTGTGGATATAATTAAAACTAAAAAAGCACTTGGAGAGCGCAGACACCCCCTGACCCCCTCCCTGGATCACCACCAAAAATGTCCTTGTGTCAGTATCAACATTTCCTGAACATTTCATCAAAATCCTTCCCTACCATTTTGAGTTATCTTGCTTAACAGTCACAGACAAACAAACAGGCAAACCCCGATGAAAACATAACCTCCTTGGCGGAGGTAATAAGGCTTCCTTTTGATTCACAAAATTTTGATGTGACATGGGTGCATGCAACTCTGTTCTGTTGTGTTTGTCACAGTAATCCTGAGCTCGTGGTTCTATTAACTCTAAATGAATGATCTAATGAATGAATGTCAGAGGGATCAGAGATCCCTGTGCTCAGTTTAGGTTTGAACCCTGACTTTTTACGCACTAAATCTTTTAATCCAGTTTTCTGCTGTAAATGGTCAAATAACCAATTTCCTTTATATTTTTAAAAAAAACAGGATGTTCTTAAACATTTCAGTAGTCTTCTCATGCATTTGCTAGACTTTTATTAGATGCAGCGTTTATACCTAATTATGATTAAAATCTTTTTTTACATCCCCTGATTCAGATTATACTGTTATTTATTGATATCATTATTAGCCTGAATTGTCCCTGTTTCAATTGCTTCTTGAGTGTGTTGCATTCTTAATGTGGGGAATGGATATATTTTATATTTATGAATAAAATTAGGTTGATTAGACAAAGCATGAAATACGTTGTTGGCAATACTGACAATGAAATACAAGTCAAGGGACTTTTTGTTTTTAATAAATATCACTGCTTCCTATATGCATTTTTAAATCAATCCAAACTGTTTCTTATGTGGGACTGTTGACTGGTTTCTGATGTCTGATTGTTTGCATCCATTTGTTATTCATCAGGTGTTAAATTAATACTTTAAGCACCATGGATATTGATTTATGGATAGAAATAATAGTTTTCTTTTTTAGACTTTTTAAATAGAAGTTGCTCAAGAGTTACTTGTATAACCAAAAAAAGTACCTGCAAGTTTGTTGAATTTTTTTACATAAATGAAATGTATTCTTTGGAAAACTTTTGTTTATATTCCTTGAAGGCAACAAAAACTGCATCATTTTAATGTCAGTGTCAAAATACAGTTTTGTTTTGGTTTTTTTTTATCTGAACTTGCAGAGGGAAAAAAAACCAAACAGAAGCAAATACCCAGTCCAACTCAAGCAGGCACATTGAACATACTGCACATTAATGATACAGTAGCGGTCTAATCCTGGTTTCCATGATTCCTCTAGGTTCGGGGAGCCTTGGGCAGAGAGTGGGGGTCAGTGTGTCCCCTGCTTCAGCAACTGTTGCGCAGGACGGACAGCCCCGGGGCAGTGAAAGCTCGCGTGCTGCGCTGCCTGTCATCCTGGGTGCTGCTGGATGTGCCTCTCAGCGAGAGCGAAAGCCTGGTGCACGACTGCTTCAGTGCCCTGCCAGACCCAGAGCTCTTTGACACTGCGGTAGAGGCAATAGTCAACGCCATCTCACAACCCGACTCCCAAAGGTGTGTGCATATATGTGCTAGTGTTTACAAAAAAAAGCAAAGAGAAATAAGTGTACTATGTCATAAAAGCTTGACGTGTTAATGACTGGAGCAGAAATTGGAAATTTGAGGGCAAATCAGAGGGGGGAGAGTAAAAAAGAGGAAGAACAAGGGCAGGGAACCGGCAGGGTGGGCACTGGGAGGGCATCAGGGAGGGATGGAGCCAGGGAGGGATGGAGCCAGGGCTAGTTGACAGCCAGGGGGAGGAGAGCACCATTTCTCGGTTGGCTGGCGTTGCTATGGTTACAGAGCTAGGGAGAGATGTCATCATGCCCTGGTTGATTCAGACATGGCAGGCACCCATTACCCCTCCCCTGGAGAGGGGGGGTGGGGGGTGGAGATGACGGGACTATGAGAGAAGAAAAGGTGTTAAGAGAAGGAGGGGGGCAGTGCAAGGTGTGAAAGCCTAATAAAAAAACATTCCTTCCTTTACTGCATCTTACACAGAAGGGTCATATCTGTGAAGTTGCTGCTGACAAGACAGTTTAAACGCACTGATGCTATGCTGGGCAGATTGTGGGAAGGCAGTTAATGGTAGTTGAGTTGGAAGTGTACAGCTTCAGCCAGTGTTACCGTGTTTCAACAATGACAAGTACTTCAACTTGAGTACCTGAGAGATCAGGTTGTTCTTATTTTTTCATTAATACAAGTGCCTTTATGCAGTTTATTGGTAAAATATATTGATATAATGGATTTTTAATGAATAGTTGTCATGTGAAATCCAAGACAGAAATTCAATCCTTTTTTTAAAAAACCCAATTTCTATCCTTTTTGTGGTATGTTCTTTACATTATGGTATTTCGCTTAAATTAAATTTAAAAATTGCTCTGTATTACCTTGCTAATAATATCGCAGTACTTTGCAATATGTCGAGTCTGAATCCTTGTATATTGCATCGCCAAATTCTTGCCAATACACTGCCCCAACATTTCTAGTGCCTGATAGGCTGATGTGTTCATAGATAAATATGGAGACTAATGTAAAAAGTTGTTCTTTATTTCTTGCATTTAGAAAGTGGATGAATAATTGAAAAGTATAAAAATTTTTAGATTTCTGTATTTGGGATGAGTTAGCCACTGTATTGTTTCTTGGTAATTGTGTATGCTTGAGTTACTTTTTACACTCATTATATAAGGTGGAAGCTGATTTTTTTTCCTCTTGTGTCTTTTTTTGGATGTGTCAGGAGTCTGATGTAGTGAAAGAAAGTGAACTTACCCTGTTTTTTGATTCTTGGTCTCCTCTTTCTTTAGCAGCTAATTTGATAACACTCTAATGGGCAGTCACATTAAATGAGAATCAAGCTAAGGCTTCATTAATTGAAGTTGAACAATTAAATGGGCCAGTTTTATTTGCTACACTTTTTCCTTTATTCTTCACTTTTTTTGTGTGGCATCCAGCACTGTGTAAAGCATCATGCTGAGTCTGTTTAGTGTGTTTGGCTGCTACATTTCAGCAGCTATTTAGTGTTTGAATCAGTTTGATAGCCTGATATATATTGTCTTTTATTTCCAGAAACTCATAGGCTACCTTTTTCCTTCTGTACATTCTGCCAGTTTTTCTGATTTTATCTATTTATATCTTCTCTCCCACTCTGCCTCTGTTTCTTTGTGCTTTCCCTTTTTCTTTTCTCTCATCACTACTAAGCCCTCCTCCCTGTCTCTTGTTCCTTTCCTCTGTTTAAACACATTACAGTCAACTCATTTGGGGGAATGCTATTGGTCCAGCTGCATCCTGTTGCCAGGCAACCCATTTCCCCAGCCTCTGAGTGCATTGCAGTAATTGCAGAGGGGATCATGGGTGGGGGGTGTGGTGGGGTGAGGGAGGTGAGGGAGAGAATAAAGGAGGAGTCAGGAAGGAGGCAGAAAGTGTGTAATAGCAGGGCAGGGAGCAAGAAAGGAGAGGAGACAACTGTGAGTTAGACGACTGCAGCATAGTCTCTCAGAGGAATCAGCATAATGTCATGTTTTATGAGAGAAATGGGGAAAAGAATACAAATCCACTTAGGTCTTTTAATCTTGTAACACACAGTCCCCTTTTCCTAAGCAAAGAGTGCATGACCTGCATTTCTAAAGCACCTTGTTAAAAATGAATGATGTTTGAGTGCAAGAGTACAATCTGCCACTCATATGCGCGCACACAAACAGTTACATGACGGAGGTTCCAGCACTGCTCTCATACAGTTCCACAGACAGCCAAACACATTGGATGTAGAGCAACATGCACCGTTATGAGCTTATTAGACAGAGTCCAGATTCATACACATCAGATCTCAGCAGGGTGGAGCCCTCGTCAGAGAAGGCTGAATCAGCGTGGGCTGTTATGTAGGGGCACTAGACTCCTTGGCTCATAAGAGGACCTGAGGGGAATTAGAATAAAAATGCTTTACTGCTTCATGGTAGGAAATGCTTTTGACATGCTGAATAGGGGCTCTACAAATGTTTATTTGTTTCTGGCCACTTTGTATTCTTAAGGAGCGACATTAACAGTGTAATAATTAGTGTTTACGGTGGACAAAGAATTTATGGTCTTTGCAGTGTAAGGATTTGTTTTCAAAGATGAATTTATGTTGGTGGTGAAGTCATGCAACCTTGCGATGTCATTGATTAATATTCAACATATACATTTATTGACTGAAAGACCAAGCACTTCCTACATACAATAAACCCCCCGGGACTGGAACATGTTACAGGGTTTATATTCACAGATGAACAGAATAGCCTCAGTGACATTCACACACACATGCAGCTTCTCCTCCAAATGTCACCCCTTCACTTGCTGTCAGTAAGTTGGACAGGGAGATGCTCTGTGATATTTTGACTTGAGTATATCTGACCCTGTGCTGAGGAGTGTGTGCCTGTATGTGTGTACATGTGTAAATTTTTATGCGTCAGCAAATGCATGTGTTTGAGCTGGAGTGAGGGGATGTTAAAGATGGCTGACACAGCAGGAAGAAGACAGAATAATAACTGACAGCAGCACAGCTCCAAGCGGGAGCTTTGAACAGTTTCTGATTATCTGGTAGGTGTATGTTTTTGGGGAGGTGGGTGGGAGTCCAGATCTCAGATTGAACTGTCTTGGTCTACCGTTTTATTTGACATAAACACTTGTCTCGAGAAACAGCAATAAATACAACTTAGCCTTGAGCAATGTGAGTCAGGTTTATATTCTCCAGTGTAGCATCCCTGCTTGTGCATGTTGTGTTAGATTTACACTTTTGTGATGAGTGTGACTGTTAACTGTTACCTCTATATTTCTTATGTTTATTTTGTGTGGTTGTGTTTCCCTGTGTAGATATGTGAACACCTTGCTGAAACTAGTTCCTCAAGTGCTGGCCCTCCAAGATCAGCTCCGAGAAGCTGTTCAGAATGGAGACATGGAGACTTGCCATGGTATTTGCCGCATTGCCGTCACACTGGGAGAAAACCACTCCAGGTGTGTGTTTGCAGTGACATGACTTTCTGTGTGATTTGTAAAAACAGTGGCCAGTGATTTCCATGAACAGTATGTGTTTTATTGATTATAAGATTATAAAAATATAATTAAATCAAATTAAATCATCTTGAACTCATGAAAGTTGTTTTGTTTTATACTAACTTCAAGTCATTTTTGTATCATACCAGAAAAATACTCTGCATTGGATAACTTTAAGTTTAATATGTAACTGAAATGATTGAAAATGAAGAATTATGAAAATTAAATCAAGTGAAAAAAGTGCTGGATTGGCATTTTCTTTTTAAAAAATTATGAATCTCTACATATGCAAATATCAGTTTTATCTGCTGAGCAGTAGATGTTTCCTGTTTCATCAAAAGTCCACTCATAATCTTTTTGCAGTAATGGTTTCAAAATTTCACATCACACATCTAAGTGTGCATTATATGTATGTATGTATAGATAGATAGATAGATAGATAGATAGATAGATAGATAGATAGATAGATAGATAGATAGATAG
>JAPTYQ010000019.1:31755108-31770186 GCA_029814465.1 Ostorhinchus cyanosoma
ACACACACACACACACACACACACACACACACACACACACACACACACACACACACACACACACACACATATACCCCGTAGCAAGAGAAAACAAATAGAGTTCAGAAAATGAGAACGGTGTCTACACAGAGGTACTTACAGTAGGGCATGCTTTTACACATGCATGCACACAGTCATGCAGAGGAACTGTTTTTGTGTACCCTACTCCAATGATAGATGTAGTGGAACCTGGATTTCTAGATTGTCACGCTGGAAGACACAAATACTAAGCTGACATAATCTAAAAATACACAGTTTGATATCTATTGTATGTAGAATGGAGAAAAATGTCTCTCAGTTGCTTGTTCTGTCATCAGTCAAGACCATGTGTGGGGTGAATAGAGGTGTCAGCTTAGATGAAGCTTTTCATTTCTCTCTGCGCATCTGTCTCACCTTCCACACAACACACCCATACCCCTGCTGTCTTGTCGATCTTTTCTCACTTCCTCCCTTTCTTATTGTTTTGTGTCTGGCTTTTTGATATATTGCCATTACATCAGACTAGGAAATTGGGTGCTCTGTCTTGGACCTGATAAATAGTGGCACCTAGTGGGCAGACCTTGAGGTTACATTATATCAGAGGTGAATGACCATGAAGCCTGAAGAGGCCGACTGCAAAATATGATGGAGCTACTCTGTGCTGATGTTATTGCTGCTGTGCAGTTAAAGCACTAACACTGGTACTGAGATCAGTGTTGAAGAATGAGTCGAAGATTCATCAGTTAGAGGGTGTGGCAGTCGTGTTTGTCTTCTTTGTTCTTGTCTTTTGACACTGACACATCACCGTGGAATCAGAGCATTAATTAACACTGTCACGATCTTTCTGTTCTATTTTCTGTGTTTTTGGGAAATGATTATTGCTTATGGGGTTGATTTATGTTGTATATTTTATTAACAAGCCTTAAGGACTGGTATATAATTTTGTTTTTTGTTAATCTAGCCTCAGGTTTTCTATTTAAATTAAAAACCTGCTTTCCTTAAGTATTTTATATAATTATGATTTTCACTTATACAGTTACTATCTGGTTTAGCACTGCGTAATACGAGGAGATACGTTGAGGTAATTTCTGTCTTTTCACGCATACGCTCTTAAATCTTGTGTTACATAGCTGACATTTAGGCGGTAAATGTTTCTGTTGGACTGTAGATTATACTGCAAGTGAATTCAAAATTAAGGTAATTACATGTAATTTTCCTATTTCTTCCTTCAGCCTAATCCTTCAAATAAACTAGCAATCATCCACATCTTGGGGCTGCTGTCCAACCTGTTCACTACGCTGGACATCAGCAAGCAGGATGATGAGTCAGTGGAAGGGTCTGCACCACCTGTCAAAGCCACCCCTCCATCACCTGGACCAAACCCGGTCAGTCACCACATGATGTGCCTTTCACTCTCATTTTGTGTCATTTGGCTACTTTGCAATCCAGAATGCTGCAGCTGTAGTGCAATGCAGTGGGGCTCTTAGTGCTTGCAGTCATTTAAGTGCCATTCTGCCACTGAGCACAGTGTGTCCAGCAATGAGCATGGCCACTAGGAAAACTTGTCCTGTCATTCAGCCTTACAGTAGTCATTAGTCACTCTGCCAGTAGGCGTGCATTCATGTGTAAATGCTAATGTGTAATGCTAGGACTTGTTTCTGACTTTAGTTTCACTTCATTGTATATTTTATGGACATTCTTTTGTTTGTATGTTCCAGGTGGTGGTGGTTTTACAACAGGTGTTTGCTCTCATACAGACTGTACTAAGCAAGTGGCTCAATGACTCACAGGTTGTAGAGGTGAGTTGTAAGAATGTGCCACAAATAATCATGTCACTACTTCTTTAGAGGTCCTGTAATACAACGTAATCATGGCATTCTAAGAAAAATGATTTTGTGTTGTTTAATTTTGTCATTTTATTTTTTAGGCAGTGTGTGCCATCTTTGAGAAATCAGTGAAGACACTACTTCACGAATTTGCTCCAATGGTGTCTCAGCTAAGTGAGATGCTTGGGCAGATGTACAGCACGATACCCCAAGCCTCAGCTCTTGACCTCACACGACAGGTAAATACACACATAAATATCTTCAGACTCAGTAAACATGTTCATATTTATGTCTATATTACCATAGGTTGCATGCAAAGAGCCTTTTTAGAAAGAGTTGTGTATGTGTTAATAAACTACAGTGTAAAGTAAACTGGGACAATGTTTAACTTCAGTTAGATTCAACCTGTAGTTATGGTCTGTACATCAGTATGTCAAGATGTCCTAAATGTCTAGATGGCCTTACAAAGTATTAAAATGTTATGTAATGTCTTACATTCACCAAGTCGTTTATTCTATTTACCAAAAAAGTATTATGTAATTTATCCATCTTGTACTTTTTGTGCTCCTTTATAATTTGATGTTCCCAAACTGTAGATCCTGCACATGTCCTGTAGAAGTTCTTAGCACTTTCTGCCATATTTACCTGCAAGTTTTGAATAAAACAAGGATAATTTGTTGAAAACTCTGTCTTAAAATTGGTTACCAATTCTAACATCTTAAATTTAGTCTTGAATTAAAGTGTCTGATACCTATTGACACCTTTGTCAGATATAAATTGCAGTCTTGTTTCAGCTAATCACAATATGAATCCTTAACTACTATACTGATCAGTTTGATACAGTCACTGTTGTTTTTTACAGGTTTAAAGTTAACTCATTTTTTTATGAGGTTACTGTAAATTAACTAAATTATGTCTTAAAAGTTAACTTTATTTCTTGATTTATCCTTGTGATTTTTTTACCTGTATTTGTAGTTTAAATATAACCTGTACATAATATACAACAAATAAATACAACATGTGCATATAAGAAAAAAAAAATAGACTGCAAAAGTATTGCTATGGCAGCAGTGTTGACGAATGAAAGATCATTATTCATTGCACCATGTCTCCAAAGTGCAACAGAGAGAGACACTGAAATCAATAAATCTCAATATGCTGGTCTCCACAGCTGAAAACGCTGTTTGTACAATTCAGACACATTCAGCTGTAAGAAAAAACCATGTTCCCACCGGGTCAAATCCTCATACATACAGATAGAGTTCTCATTACTTGCCTTCTTTATTTAAACATATGTTTTACAGTCATAGAATGTGCAGTCAGAGTTTCTAACACAGCTTGTTTTTCCTTCATTAACCTGTCATTTTTGTCATGTCAGTGCAAGTAAACACATTGAGTGTCTGATCTGAAGTCTTGCTATTTCAGATGGTGCATATCTTTGCCAGCGAGACAGACCACTTCCCGCCCATCAAGGCTCTATTTGAGCTAGTTACCTCGGTAACGCTGTCTATCTTCCAACAAGGTAGGGGGTGCGGCAGGGATGGGCCTGTGAACACTGTGAAATGTTTCTGTTTCAATCACTGGTACATCTCTGAATGTCTCTGCTTATATTTGGTTTCACAGGGTCCTAAATAGTAACCTGCTGTATCAGAGGAAAAGCATGAAGTTATGAACAAATTTGTAAAAACACAATACAACGAATGTGCTTTATATTCTGTGGATGTTATGGTAATTTATGCTACATATTCCTTCCGTAATTGCTCAGAGAGAGAGACTCGTTTTCTGTTTCAACAAAAAGGTTTTCTGCCCAGGGGCCACAAATGGTAAAATAAAAAGGCAGGCGGTCATTGGACTCTGTTTTCATGTTGACCTTTAAACGTTTGCTCTCATTACTCAATATTCTATGTACAACCACAAAAAAGTCACAAATGATCGTTTTATCAGAGTAGACCATTGTGGTCACTGCATTGATGACTAATTTCTGATAATAGTAGTTTGGTCCAAGCCTGCAATGACCAATTTATCATAAAACTGGCAATTATTTGGACGACTGATTGCTTCACCTATGTGTCGGAATGTCACAAAACACCAAAGACAATAGCTGAGGTAACCTTACCCAGCGTATGGTTATTTTATTGATTAATTTATTTTTATTTTAGACCAAGGGTCATCATAGGTAACATGAAATGCTTCAGATCCTATAAAACAGGAAATGGGAAGAAGCTGGATTACACAGCGGTTTCGGTTTCTGTCCACCCTTGAAATCAGAGAAATGCAAGATCCACAACTTTGTTTCATACAAAGCCAGGGTGTTTTCAAGCAACGAAGGTCTCCTACTCCTACTTATGGCCAAAAAAATGTATATGCAATTGTAGTATTCACCTCCGAAATATCTAACTTTTTCAGGCATTGTTTTGAGTTTGTTAGAGAAAACGCCGGTCATTCCATCCACAGGATCCACTTGTTCTAGATGTGGTAGTTTTTATGCTATTGTGTATTCGTGCATGCTGTACCGCATTTGTCCAGCAGTCACCGCCAAAGTGTTCTGGGCATAGCAACGTGACCGTAAGGCCATTATATTCCAAAATTACTAATAGCTCCCAAAATATTGCTCCCATCAACTTGCTGGTTTCGCTACTGTCTTCCTTAAACAAAATTACATATGTTTGCCAAACTGCAGCAGTCAGCACTTTCCGGATTTTGTGTGATTCCCGAGACACACATACATGCACACAGAGGTCACTTGGCTTTTATAATATAGATACATAATTTAATTTTTTAATTTCTATTTATTTATACCATTTTTATTTATTTGTTTATTTTGATGTGACCATTTGCGATGACTGGTCAGCTTATCAGTAGTTTCCCAGTACACTTAATAACAGAATATCTCAGGATATCTTCAAATTTGGCACAAACATTGATTTTAACCCAAGGAAGAATTGATTAGATTTGGTGGCCAAATCTGAAGGTTACTAATTTAAAAACCCTACACCACACAGTCTCACTAAGTACTGATTGCTAGTAAAGAAGAGAATTGCAGGAAGACATTGCAATGCAAGGATGGGGGATATGTTTGATTGGATGTAAATGAACCAGTAATTAAATGAAAAGATATTCACATTAAATGTTTATTTTTCTATGTCTGTTAATGGGTTAATTCATTGTAGAGTGAATTGAATGGTCTCTGGATGTACTGTCACAGTGTTTTATTATGTGAAGTGGTCTGATGTAATGTTAAATGACCCCCAGACTAGACGTTTCCTCCTTAATGAGGTGATAAAGTAAAATCGTTGATGTAGGGTGGTTGTACCAGCTCTGTCTGCTTCTCCCCTTCCCTTTGTGTTGTCCCGTTTTTTCCTCTCCTCCTGTCCTGCTTTGACTGGTTAAGTAATGGCTGCCTTACCTCCTGCCTCTTAACTCTTTCTTTTCTGAGCAGGTCCCCTTCACTAAACAGTGTCAGTACAGGATACAGTCACAGCACAGAGACCACTAGCTTATTCAGTCGGCTGACATTTAACGTAGCAGGGCAAGGCCAGCTCAACACGGCTGCCGCTACTGCTGTACTAGAATTAGAGCTGGTCTCTCCATCGCAGCCCCCTGAATAAGCGCTGTATTCTCTTGAGGGGTTGTGTGTGGATGAGGTCTGGAGGGGTTATTGAGCAGGAAACGTGTTTGGAGTCTGGGAACGGCTATCGCTGGGCGCTCACTACAGACATTTGTTCCGTTTCATGACATGTTTGCTGTTGGAGTCCCTCCAACACCAATCAGGAATTTCGAAGTGGATTTTCCAGTCCAGAAATCTTAACAGGAATGTGTTTTTAACTGTGCATCATTTGCAATCTGTCTTGTAGTCTGTGTCCAGCATAAGGGAGGAAGTGATATCCAAACCTATTCCTGATCTTTGAGTGTGATTTCATACTGATGGCTCTGGGTTCACCTTTGAAGCAAAGGGGAACTTATAGACCAGTTCTGAACGGACCCTTGACAGAACCTCCTCCCCTGAGGCACGTCATCCATCTTCTTGTTATCTGGTCATAGTGTTGTCAGCGCTGCCTGGTGGGGAGGAGGTAAAAAGGGGTCATTCAGGTTTGGTGCCCCTTTTCCTCCAAACTGTAACAGTAACAGAGGTGCCTCCTGGGTTCCCACTCCAAACCCACTTTTGTTTTTTTAGGTTTGTTCTTTTTCTCTCGTTACTTCTTTCTTTGTTTCTCCAGACAGTCCCATGTCTTTGTCTTCAGCCTGTTTTTGTTTTTGGTTGGTCTGTTCTTCCAAGACTCTGCCAAAGCTTCATACGCCCCTCCCCCCTTCTCCCCTTCGTTCCTTACTCACGTGTGAATTATTTCAATGAAATATTTTTGAGTTCTCTTTTATTTCCACATGACTGTTGAATCTATTCAGTTGCTGTTTGTATATTATTCTTATTCTCTTATGATTTCTTAAGTTTCATCTTTATTATATTTTAGGACCCAGGGATCATCCTGATATTGTTGATTCATTTATGCAACTCCAAGCTCAGGTGTGTTTTTGGTTTCTTATTTCATTCACTTTGGGTTTCTCTCTCTTTCTCTCTTTTTCTAATTTCTCCCTGCTTCTCTGTCCTCTTCCTCTCGATCTCTTTCTGTTCCTTGTTACTGGGCCCTAAGGTGTCCCATCACATAGGCAAGGCAGTGGAATGACACATGAGGAAATGTTTGAAAAAGAGGCCTCCGTCTCTCCTCAAACGCTGCTGATTTTAACAGTCACGTAACCACACAAATATTGTACATAATCTAGTCATGGATTTCATTCTGTCCTGTTCAAACTGCCAGAATCTTTAATTAATTACTTAATTATCATTCATTTTTCTGTTAAATAAAGACAATGCAATTCCTGAAGAAAATGAAAAACCTCAGCAGTGATGTGCTTCTGAGATTTGTTTGTAAGTATATCATGTAACAATGTGCTGGACATACAAATATATTTGTAAATTTGCTGACTTCTTCAACTAATGCATTTGTTAATCATACAGTAATAATCCATTCATTTAATTCAATATTGACTCATTTAGCAGTATTTCGGTTGAAATACCAATTTTACATGACAAAGATTATGAGTGCAAGGACTCTTAACCTGGTGCATAACTTCAAAATATTAATGTTCTCTTACAAAAATTGAACCCAAAGCAGGTGCATTAATGCTCTTTTTTATCAAATATAACAGACCAAGGCCAGTAAGTGCTTTCTTTAGTGCAGCAGTGGCTACAAGGGTCAAAGCTTTACTCACTCACCAGATTTGATTAAATCTGTTCATTCAAATCAATTTCCGAGCCATGTCCTAAAAATCAGTAAGCTGAAGAGCTCTATTATTTCTGGTTGATATTGCACTGATACATGAAATTCTCACTGATGGTGTATAATTCTTTAATAAGTAATTTTATTGAATTATTCCATCACTCTGCATGCTCTTTAGAAAGTGGAGAAATCAGCACTTGGAAAAGTCTACATTCTATGGATGAAATACTGATGCTTCATGCACTTAGATTTGATCAAATCTATTTCTGTTGCTGTAAAGTCAACATCAGGCCACGTTTCTTTCATCAACACCCCCTGAGTCTTTGATGAAATATTTTCGCTGATGCAGAGCTCTTGGGAGGATGATGTAAAAGTGTCAGTATCAGTGTTGTGGTCCCATGTGACTGGTTAGTCTCAGCCCAGTCCTCTTCTGAAGTCATTCCAGCCCAGAGCCAATCAAAGCCCACATGAATTAATATTCAACTAATATTAATCAGTTGAGACAAATTGGCTGATGGCTCTCCTGTTTTATATTTTTGTCTTCCGTCTTCATTCTTCTTCCTTTGTTTTCTATCTTTGGATAGATCTGACCTTCATCTCTCTCCCTTTCCCTCTCTCCCTCTCTCCTCTCCTCCATCCTGAATGAGTTCATTACGAGATGAGTTGTATTTCTCTTTATCTGCACATGTTAATTACTTACACACTTCTGTTGCATATTCAGTCCAGTCAACCAAAAACAAGCAAAAGTAAAGTTTCAAGTACAATTAATTTCTAGAAACAAAGCAAAACCATCATTACCTTTAGTTTGACTTAAGTTTCTAATGATTTTAAAGTTTGATTTTTTGCAATTTGTTTGTTATACCTGCTGAGTTCTGCATTGGAGGGTGTCTGTATGAGTTTGGATATAGTTTTCTGAACAGATGGTCAGAGTATTATAGCCTGGTAGGCAGATCTGTTCTCAGTCCTGTGTTGCTGTCAGATCCGGCTACCAGGCTGAACGGGTATGGTTGATAGCATTATTGTGAAGGAGCTTATGCAGTGGAATGTGGTGAAGCAGTACCGATTGGGTCGGGCCGACAAAAACATGCTCTGTTTAATGCTTTTATCTGCCTCTTAGGCTCTCAAACGGAAGCCCGATTTGTTCTTGTCTGAGAGTCTTGATGCCAAAGCAGTGTTCCACTGTGGTGAGTTTGCACATCATTTACACAAACACTGTGCTGGGTGTTTTGCTGCAATGCCTGTGAAATATGTGTCTGGCAGTACAAAGTCCAAAAACTGTAAATGCTTGACACCATCCTTTGCTAGTTTATTGATGTTTCTGTCTCTCTCTCCCACTTCTAGGAGTTCTGTCACTCAAATTTCCTGAGGCCCCTACAGTCAAGTCAACATGCTTGTTCTTTGTGAGCACACACATACACAAATTGAAACATTATAAGAATACAAACATTAATTAAGCATTTGACTGTCATTATACTGACTGTATTTTTGTGTTTGCCTTAGACTGAATTATTACCCCACTGCTCAGATGTGCCTCCACTGGCCAGGATAGTACAGGATGATGGGAAACTATTGGTCCAGGCTGTGTTAGAGGTGAGAAACACCACATCATATATGCCAGTACTGAATTGTAATCATTCTCAGGGTTTTTCCTAATGTTCAGAAGGGTTTAGATGCTGTCCAGGTTTTGGGAATTGCTGGTATTTGAAGGCATGTTTTTGGCCATCATCCCTATGTTTGTGAAACAAACTTGGCAACACTCATTGTACGTAAAGCAAAAAGTCTGATAATTTCACCTGATAATAACCGGTTGCCATTTTAAAAAGTGTGTGAGGATTACCTTAATCTGTACACGTATGAGCATTAAATGTGTTGAAATGCAAGTTATAGTTAAAGAAGCTACATTTCGGGGCATTTTTTTTTAAATTAAATAAACCCTCTAGGTAGCAGGTTCATCAAAAAAAACATCTGTAACTAAATTTAGCTATAAGCCACAATAAATACCGATGATATTTAGCTAGAAGAATCTTGCTGTAATATCATTCTACTATCCATGAGTCTAATGTTGTCTTGCAGTCTAACATAATTTCATTCATCCTTAATTGTCTAATAATTTCTTAACTTATAAAATCAGCCACACCTAGGCTAAATACCTGTTTATGCTCATTTGGCTTAAGGTAATCTACAAAATCCACTGAGCCTTTCTGTGGAAGGGGACCCTGATTTCACCAGTGCTTCAGTTGATTGTGTTATGACGCACACCTCTTTTCTTTCTCTGTTATTGTAAGCAAGTTCCTGTGGTGAAATGCCGCTCGCTCTCTGTCTCTTCAGGGCATTGGAGGTGGGGCTTCTCGAAGCCTGATGGACCAGTTCGCAGAGGTGCTTTTCTGTCTCAACAAGCACTGCTTTTCTCTGCTGGCTGTGTGGTTGAAGGAGGCACTGCAGCCTCCAGGATTCCCATCATCACGGGTCACAGCTGAACAGAAAGTCACCTTCTCTCAGCAGATACTCAGGTAACAGCGGTGGATACTTACACCCAGGAATATACCCAAGTCATATTCCATCCAAATGTATAAGAAACGTTATAAAAATTTCCAGAATATCTGCAAAAGAAATGTGAGTTGCTATTAACTATGGTTTATTTATACAGTTAAGCCTTGGTTTCCATGTAGATACACTAATATACTAGCTGAGCTGATAGATGTAACTAGAGCTGTAACATGAAATAGAATATCCGGCTGTTTTATCCTTTATCTAGTCATTTATCTCATAATTTTCACTCATCTATTCTTTTTTTTTTTTTTTATTCAGAGAACGAGTGAACAAAAGGAGAGTGAAGGACATTGTCAAGGAGTTCACACTACTGTGCAGAGGGCTCCACGGTACAGAGTACGCCGCTGAGTACTGAAACTTTACCCTTGAACTCTCACCTACCCATGACCTCTGCCCTCAGTGCAAAGAGCTGGATGCCACAACAATACAGTCATCACAAACCCCGTCAGTGAAGATATCATGAAATGATTGTACTAACGATAACCCACCCCGCCGCAGGACAAGACATGGAACCACTCCAGCACCAACCTGCCATCGGATTATTGGACAAATATTATATCCACATTGGCTTTTAGGGATACAGATTTTTTTTTGTTTGTTTTTTTTTTTTAAACCCTCTTCCCTCTAATTTAAAGGTCTTTTCTTTGGGAGAGCCATGAGCAGCACTCCCAGCATGCTGCCTTATGCCTCCTTCTCTCTGTCTTGTTCTGCCTTTTAGATCTTCCCGTGGTTCCTAGGTTGTTTCCTAGTGATTAGCATCCATTATGAAATGGTAGTGGTATCGTACGTAGCTACTTGACATTATTTTTCAAAGTAAATCAAATTAATTATATAAATGTACTGTATATGTATTCACATATAAAATGATGGTTGTTGTCAGTCCTGCTGCTGCTAATGGGAAAAAAGAAGGACCAATGTCAGGAGAGGAATCTGCAGGAGAAATGAATCACAACAATATTTACACCCAACAGGATATGGCCTGTTATCTCTGCATTTGCCAAAATATTCTTTTTTTTTTCTTATTCTTTTTTGTTATAGATGCCTTTTAAGTGAAGAAAGACCATTTAAACAACATAACTGGACTAAATCAGTCTCTGTATAGGGCTGTACCTCATGTATAAACACCCAGTCATACTGCAGTCTCCTCAGGTTGTAGAGTGGTTTTTATGCAGAGGTCCCTGAGGTGAAGCAGGACTGCCTAGAGTGATGGTGGAATGGGGAAAATAAAATAAAGTAGCTGTCAGTGAGAAAGGGGCACAAGATGGAAACCAAGAAGGGATTGGGAGGGATTACCAAACCTGAACTTGGACTGCTTAGTCACTGTAATCGTGCAAAAATATTAATCAAGTTGTGCATATTAACAGTTATTGCTGAACACTTGTGTTTATGACTGTATGCGTGTGTTCATACCTGTATGTATGAGAGGTTGTGTGTGCACAGATGTATCTTTTTCCACATGTTCAGTGCACTTATATTGGACCTACAGTACACACACATAACTTCCTCCTATCTCTAAACAAAGAGCTCTTTCATTATTTCACACCACACTCATTTAAACTTTTTTTTTTTCTTAAAATCTGACCGGGCACATTCAGTATTTCATCACTGCTGATCACCGGCAACCACACACACATTAAACCTCCTTATCATCTGGAATGACCAACCAGCGATAATCATCAACCAGACTCATCTATCATTTATCTTTCAGACTGCACACCAATAATTGCTCTTAACAAATGCTTGTGAACAAGCCACTCAAACCCTTTGGTTTATTTGGGTCACTGCCTTGGAGAGGACCAAGAAGGATTAGAGTTTCGTAACAAAATGCAACATCTCTGAGAAGGTTTTTCAGCATTTAAAATAATTAACACCACTCTGTGCTTATCCATTGTGAGACATTGTCGGTGAAGTGATGTGACGGCTGTAAAATAGACTGTTCAGTGAACAAGCAGGACCAGTTGACACCTAATAATACTCAGCATCGAAATGTACTTTGTGGTCTCTGATAAAACTTAATCTCAGTCTAATCCTTCTGTCTTATCCGAGGTGCCTGCAGACATGTAGCATGTATGTGTTTTGTGGGGGTTTTGGGGTTCAGGGGACGAACATGTACAGTGTGTGAAATACTGCAGAAAGACATTATTTAGGCTGACACTTGAGGCAAGAAACTGTTTTAGAGTGACCTGCCCTGTCTCACTCTGATCCGAACTGTGAATGATTGGACGTTCAATCCTTGTTCTGTATTGTGGTCTTATTAAGGGCATAGTAAGGAAAGAAAACAGTGTTTGTCACAGTTTAAAGAAAGAGCAGTTGGTGTCGGAGGGGAGGGAGATATGAAATGTACATTGTTTTTTGTACCTTGGCTTTAATTTATTAAATATATCTAAGACTGCGGCTTCTGGGTTTTGTGTGTGCGTGTGCGCGCGCGCGTGTGTAGTTTTGTGCTGCTCTGTTCAGGCAGCATCACTGTGAGGTCATACTGCAATAAAAAAACAGATCAAGTCAACACATGAAAGGAAGGAAATATATCAACTAAAGACGCTGCGATTGCTGCTCAGACACAAAACTGAATAAAAATGTATGCATAAGGGCGAATTTGAGTAAGAATGCGCTCCCTAACAACAGGCTTTAGGACTTTTTGAATAGTTAAAGTCGCGCATGCGCACACGGGGTGTTCACACGTGGGTCAGGTCCATCCTGTCAGCCTGCAGACCCCGTCCACCTCAAACCACTTCACTTTCATTCAAGAAAAGCGGGATCTCTTCCAGGACTCCAGGGGTTAAAGTTTTTACCCGACTCAAAAACCAGAAGTGCTCAAGCTGCTGCACGTAAGTTGAGCTAAACTCACACTTAGCTTTATGCTAATGCTGCTACATTTGAGCTAATTCAGTGTTTACACTGAAAAACTTCCCAACTTTGGGCTAACGATGTGGCTTCAAACGGCGCATTCTTTAGACTCAGTTCAACCTCACATGAAGAAGTTGTCTTCTGTGATGTTACTAAACCCAGGCTATTTCATACAGAAAGTCGTATCGTTGTGTGTGTGTGTGTGTGCAGAGATGTGTGTCTTTGTGTGTCAGTGTAACGCTGTAGAAGAGGAAGAGGAGGAAGAGGAAGAGGGTCCATGTGGTGGAGGATTAACAGAAAGCTCCTGACTGTTGTGTGTGACCTGCATCATGGACACTATCAGCCATCTGATTGTTAAGTGTGTGTGTGTGTGTGTGTGTGTGTGTGTAGTTGGATGACTTTATCTTGGATATGCATTACACAGTGGTGGATGAATACCTAAATGTTTACCACATTTCACTTGAAAATACTCCCAAATTCAGAAATGTGTATTAAAAACATCATTGAATAGTAAAGTAGTACATAAAATATAAGCAGTAAAATGTGATTTTTTTTTTTGGTTTTATATTAATACTGCCTTCATGTGTGTGATAACGTTTTGCTCATTTGCATAAAACCTAAGCATTTGAACCACTTTATATACATAGTTTAATCTGCAGCAATGCATCCTTTTTTCCAATATCATATTTTTGCAGCGTCTCTCTTGTCTTGTCTTTCTAAAAAGTCGGCTTTTCATGAGCGCAGGGAAATGGGCCTGTTTTCAGCTTGATGATGCATCTTCCTGTTAATTCAAGAGGATTTTAAAGAGATTTTTCAGCTTCAGAAGAATTTTCTCAGTCCTCAAAGGGACATTTATCCTTCAGTTTATCACGCACATTCACAATCGGCACACATGGAAATATTTATCTGAGGACAGAAAGGGAATAAAAAAAACTGTAATCTGAATGTGAATGAAAGCTGTGCGACAAGTGTTGGAAAAGGAATTAAAATGAAGTCATAACTCCTTTGACCTTAAGTGTAAACTATTCAAATGGCTCCTGAATGATGAAATTGAATGGTTGTTGTTGATAAGGTAAGCTTAGAGAGATTGTTAATGACTTTTGTCAGCTGATTATCGGCCTCCTGTGACCTGGGCAGAGGTCAGCTTCAGTGAAAAAATATTCACCATCCTAACTTGTCCGTCTTGTCCTCAGGGCTCATGTTGTGATGCAGTGAAATTGATATAAATCAGTCTAATCAACAAATGACCATCAGTGTTGACATGCTGTTACTGATTTTATTAAACAGCGTACTCCACTCTTTAAATTGACTTTCTCCATCTGTCCTTCAGTCATGGCTGTAGTAAGGTTCTACAGTAATGAAGCTGTGAAGGGGCGGGCCTTACAGAGGGCAGCCAAGCTTTACCCTCACCTGTCAATCACTACAGAGCTGTGCTACAATGTGGAGCTGACAGGTGAGTGTTCGCCAATAATGAAGATACTAATTATTTTAGATGCAGACTGGACAGCACAAGAGCAGTGAACAGTGTTTTACACTTTCACCCTGTGTGTTGAGTTTTCAGTTAGTCTGCCCAAACTTTTTCTCCACATATATACTGTTTGAGCATGCTTTTTCGGTTTTTTTCTGCTCTGTGCTGCAGGCTGTGAGAGTATCAGTCCGGCGCAGAGGGAGGTTCTCCTCTGGTTGTTTCGTCCTCCCCTGCAGGCAGAGCCGCTGTCTGAAAAGCCAAACCTGACAGAGGGCAGTGGGGAGAAACTGGTGGAGATCGGGCCCAGGTAACTACTGTACCCACACAGGCAGCATTCCACAAGTTTTCACTACAAGAACATAGTCGTACACAAAACTGATGTGTGAAAACTCACAGCATTTTTTCCCATATTGTTCTGCTAAGTTGCACAGCCTTGAGGTTTAGGAAGTCTATTGGCTCCTACTATTCAAAGTTTTTGGTCCTGTAAGTGGAAACATGGCTGTGTTTTTCTTTCATAGTCTGTCTTCCAGGATGTACTCTGCACATGTTGGTGAGGTTCGATAGTCCCCCTCCCCATGTGAAAGACTAACCTCTATGGCACCAATTTAACCCACCACACTTTAAATCTGATCAGTTTAAAGCAGTGATTCCCAGAGGTTGTCAGTTCAAGATCTGCAGTTTTGATGCAGTGTCTCCTCTGGACCAAATGTAGAAAAGTTCTTCATTAACCTCCTTAGACCCAGCTATGGGTTTTCTGTCCACATTTGTAGACAAGAGTTTAACAGCTTGATACAAAAAAAAACAACAAAACTGTCCACCGCAAATGACATTCCATAGAAAATGTTTAAAAAAATGCATTTGAAAAAACTGTTGCATCATGATGTTTCCAATATAGGCAATTATTCAAAAAGCCAAAACGTGTACTTTCCTGATATTTCCTGGGTCTTAGAAGGTTAATTGTGTTTATGTCTACATCTCCACTAACAAGTAGTTTTGTTGAGGCAGTTAACACACTGTCACTGACTAAATAAACATGACTTATTCAAAAAGCCATTAATTCCTTTTGTTGAGTTCCTGTGTCATTTTATTTTTACCT
>JAPTYQ010000019.1:31831299-31847764 GCA_029814465.1 Ostorhinchus cyanosoma
TTTTCCTTTTTCTTCCAGCTCATCAGGCTATTTGAAATCAAACCTGATCCCACAATGGGAGACCTGAAAAGCCTCAACCGAACTGTTCTGATACCAGACCGACCACTGAACCTACACTTTGTGGACAGAGGATGTAGAAAAGCAGCTTGACCTGTGTTTGCACGTCAATTTGAATGTACATTCATATGAACAAATTAATGAAAAAGTTCATTCTTTTGTAAATAATGTCTAATGTATTTGAGGGAGACAGCAGGTTTAGAGCCTTTTGTAATATACAGTATATATAGTATTGGTAAAATCCATATGAGTTAGCTTATATGTATTTTTCTTGTAAAGACACTGTACCATGCAGTACTATTATACAATAGTGTAAAAAATGAGTGAAGTGATCAATGTAATCATTTACCAATATCTTGTAAGTTTTTAATTAAAGGCAAAACAACCATCAGTTTTATACAAAAAGACTGGACTGTGTTTCAATGGGAAAATGTCATGTGGTCTGATGATGGTCTGATCATAGTTCAAATTATGGGGGTAATGGAGAAAAAGGCACAAAGATATCAGGGTTTTTTTTGGGGGGGGTGTTAATAGCTCAGTTGCATACAAAAACGTCCTTGAAAAAACAACAACAAAAAAAAACATTAGCAAAAAAAAAAAAAGGAAACTAAATATGAAGAGATAAAAGCACCAAATAATATAAATAGAGCGTTAGTAAAACCAAATATATTATTTTTGGTAAAAGAAAAAAAAAACAATCAAGTTGAAATTAGAATTAAGGAAATTGAAATTGAAATAGTAGAGCCGCTGCTCCTCCACACTGAGAGGAGCCAGTGGAGGTGGTTCAGGTATCCGGTGAGGATGCACCCAGACGCTCCTCTGGAGAAGTGTGTAGGGCATGTTCCGTCCAGGAGGAGACCTCGGGGGTGACTCAGGACACGTTTGAGGGATTATATCTCTCAGCTGGACTGGACAGGATTTCCCCAGAAGAGCTGGTGGAAGTGGCTGGGGAGGGGGCTCTCTGTCTGGGCTTCTTTACTGAGGCTGCTGCCCCCGTGACCTGGACCCGGATAAGCGGATGAAGACGGTACAATACGGAAACTGAAAGAGGGTTTGCAACCTAATTTTTAGGCATTATAAATGATGACTAGCTAAATTGGAAAGAGCATTTACATTTTCTCAGATCAAAAATAGGCAAAAGTTATAACGTATAAAACTAAAAACCTTCTAAATCTGAAATCTCTCCATATATTGTACAGTTCTCTTCTTCTTCCATGTCTCAACTATTTGACAATATGGGGTAATAATTATAAATCAAATATTAATTCCATATTCTTACTTCAAAAAAAGACTATTTGAATTGTCAATCAAGCACAGTTCTTAGCTCCAGCACATTCCCAGCAAACCCAGACACATGCGCTAAAATATTTGTATAAATTCAAAGTGAGGCTAGTTTTCAATCATTTAAGACATGAGACTTTTTAATCTTTGAGTGTTTGTGTGAATATATTTTTTGTCTAAATTATGTTATGTATTCTACCATTAGCCTCACAGGGTAAAAACAAAACAAAACATCACTTTCCAAACACTGGGTTGTGACGTACAGGTTAAAATAGATCATATATGGGCCGCTACATAAATTAGCATTTCAAGAAAAAATGAACTTCACTTTTAACGCTTTGCACGAATTGCACTCAACCTACAATGAAAGTAAACAATACTTACTGCTGTGGTTCTGTTGAAAGAGTCCATCATTTTTACTCAAATCATTACTAAAATACTTAACATATAGATTTTCAATAATATGTATGAAATGAAAATGAGCAGTTTATCTATTCAAGCTGAAGCTGGAAGGTGACGGAGCTTTTATTTACACCCAAATGTGCTCTCTTCATGATTTACAAATAAGGTTTATTGTGAATCTGGCTTTAAGAAGTTTAAGAAACACTGCTTTAGATGAACCAAAACCAAAATCTGTATGTGTTATCATCAAAGTCATGGCAAAATTACAAAAACCTATTTTCTTTCCAGCCCTGTTTTCATAATAAAACCAAACATATCCACTGTTGGCTTTAGATAACATTTATTTGATTGATAAGCAATGATTCAACAGAGAACTTTTGTACAAGTTAACAAAGAGGAAAGAAAAAAACAATGAATTACAATCACATATTGTTTGATTTTATATTAGTATGTCTTTCCTGCTACTTTTTTATTATACTTGCATGAGGCAACTATAACACACAGCAATTCCTCCTGGGATTAATAAAGTATTCTGATTCAGATTTTGTGTGCCTGAGCTCCAGTCATGCCTTGTTGTAGATGTTTATTCAGTTTTACTTGAACAGATATCTCAGAGGGAACAGGCTCTAGCCTTCAGCGGGCCTCGGCGAAGATCTCAAATGGATGTGGTGTGCGCGTTGCTCCAGTGATTCCTTCTGTTTTCAACTCGACTCCGTCCAGAGTAGAGAAATTAAACTTCTGCAACAAACTTACAAAAAACAAGAACAGCTCCATTCTCGCCAGGCCCTCACCAAGACATGCACGCTTCCCTGTAAACAAAACCAGCACATTAGAGTCTCCATCATACTCTTCTGCAGATGCACTTGAATTTTTTTCATGCAAGATGGAAAAGTCACCTGCAGAAAAAGGTAAAAATGCATCTCTCCTCACAAACTTTCCTTCTGCATTGAGGAAATGTTCAGGATTGAAGGTGTCAGGAGTCTCCCATTCAGACTTGTCAAACAGCACAGACGTTAGATTTGGCATCACAGACGTACCCTGTGAATAACAGCACACTATTACTGCGTCAGTGTTGAAATGGTGGACTGTATTTACAACATAGTATGTGGATATAAGAGTGCATCCTCTCCATCATCCTGAGAGAAAACTAAACTAAACTGACTGACGAATTGTTATGGGCCAGACCAGGGATGTCCCACTCATTTTAGTTCATGGGTCACATTCAGCCCAATATGATCTGAAGTGGGTCAGACCAGTAAAATAATAACAGCGACAAAGTAAAAACACATGACATCTGCAAAGTTTCCTTAAAATTCTGAATAACATGTAACAAACTGAAGTGTCTTAAGAAAAATAAGTGCAATTTTAACAATATTATGCTTCATGTATCATTTACACCAGCGTTTCCCAACCACTGTGACATAAGTGTGACGTAAGAAATGATCAGGTGTGCCGTGGAAGATGATCCAGTTTCACAGCAGTGGTACTCTAAGCCAGCGGCGTGATATAGATAAGTACGACTGCACACGCCAATGATCCACTCTGCAGAGAAAGTGAAAGTGAACCGGCCCTGATGCGGTGCGTTCTATTGATAAAGCCCCCCCACCCAGTGACTTCTCTCAAGACATTTCGCGGTGGTCATATTTGTTCAGATTATTCAAATTTTTTGTAAAAGTATAGTTTGTAAATTTGCAAATTAGTTTAGGGTTGTCATTATTTATGCATAATTGTGGTATTATTTTTTTAGTCTGACCCACTTTAGCCCATATTGTTTTTCACAAATTTCCCAAATCCAGCCCACAGGCCGGACTGGACCCTTTGGTGGGCTGGTTTTGGCCCACAGGCCGTATGTTTGATACCTGTGGGCTACAACATTTACCTTGGGAATGAAGTAACCGCCTAGTATTGTGTCCTTGGCTGCCTTTCTGAGTCCATTGAGGGGGACGATGTTTCCCATCCTCTGCATCTCATGGATGACTGCATCAGTGTAGGGTAAGTCAGGTTTGTCTGCCATAGTGGGCTGGCGGTTCTGTCCCATCACTCTGTCGATCTCTGCATGGACTTTATCTGTTATGTATAGAAAATAGAAATAGAAAATCAACACAAACCCAAAGATCAAGACTGAGTCATTTCATCTGTGGTCAGAGATGGGCCTGAAAAACATCTGAAATAATAAATACTTGCACGTTTTGGTGGTTTATAGTGTCTTCTATTTTATACATCGCACACATATGAACATGTCAAAATATAACAGGTTATTTCAGGTGGTTTCGTCTTATATTTTGATGATTTTAAATCCACGGCAGGTTAATTCACCATAATGGACATGTGCAATTAAGTAGTAGTTGTAATTGAAATGTAGAATCAAGTCTTCAGGTACTTAGGCAGTAGAAATGAGGGAAAAAAGTCGGATTCTCTCTTCAGTGTGAGTAATTTATGTGCATTAATTAAGTATCAATTGTATATATAAAATGTATTCTCTAATCTGTATTAAAAAAACCAAGTGTGTGTATGTCTCGGGAATCACACAAAATCCAGAAAGAGTTGACTGCTGCAGTTTTTAGTACCTATGTACTTTTGGTCAAGGATGACAATGGTGAAAATGGCAAGCTGATAGGACCAATATTTTGGGAGATATTAATTATTTTGGACTGCAATAGCCTTACAATCATATTGCTATGCCCACAACACTTTGGCGGGGACTGCTGGACAAATGTGGTACAGCATGTACGAATACACAACAGCATAAAAACGGACACATCTAGAACCTGTGGATCTGTAATAATGAGTGAACAGATGATGTGTCATCAATGGATGACGTTAGGGTTTCAGTCACTGAGTCGTTTTGTGTTTTCAACTGATGTGTAAGAGGTTAGTCATTTT
Source organism: Ostorhinchus cyanosoma (assembly GCA_029814465.1). NCBI lineage: Eukaryota > Metazoa > Chordata > Actinopteri > Kurtiformes > Apogonidae > Ostorhinchus > Ostorhinchus cyanosoma. The sequence goes on from JAPTYQ010000019.1 coordinate 31,835,923, forward strand.
TCAGCATACATGTTAATGGTTCTACAGGTTTCTTTTTCTACAGTTCCAACTTGGAAATATTATGTGTCATAATTAAGCAGAAAAAGCACCTAAATATACAGATTAATCTCTTACTGGCCATTGTATGTAAAATAGAGTCCAAGATAAAAAACAAAACAAAACAAAACAAAACAAAACAAAACAAAGACAAGTGGGGCCAGGCACAACAAACCCCGCCCCTCACATGTATTGTAGTTTGTTTTGGCATCGATCCAGCTGATGTCATCAGCCGGATCATCTATGCATGTGCCTATGTCAGTATATCAACTGCCACTATATATGTACCAAGTTTGAAGTACATTGAAATAAATTTGATGTTTTATAGGCATGTGAAATTTGCCTATTTTAAGTAAAACGGGAGAAGAAGAAAAGAATCAATAAAAAATGTGAACTTTAAACTACTTTTCCCAAAATGTGATCAGATCTATTCTGGGTCACTGGCAATCTATAAACCCAATTTGTTATGAATTCAACCAATAGTTTTGCTGCTAAAGTATTAACAAACAAAGAAACAAACGGAACCAAAAACAATAACCCTTGTCTCCCCTTTAGGGGGCGGGGCAAAAAATATAAGACTAACTAAACTGAGCATGTCTGACCCTGGTCTAAAGCTTGTCTTCTCTCCATGGAGTTCATCAGTTCCGTCTCTTCCAGTGTGACGTGGACACTCACCCTGAATGTGTGGGTTCTTGATCAGGTAGATGAGGCCCCACTGGAGAGTCTTTGAAGTGGTTTCACTGCCCGCCAGGAACAGATCCAGACAACACAGAGCTAGGTTTCCTTCATCAAAGCCCAGGTCCTGGTTTCTGTTGAGCTGTCGGGCAGAACAGGACAGATCAGAGGCCCGTTACAGTCAGTTCTTTAAAGTGCAGGAGTGTGTAAACTGTACTTTCTCCTCTATCAGGAAGGTGTCGATGTAATCCTGTGGGACGCTGTGGTCCAGGTCCAACTTGTGCCGCTCTATCTCTTCCCTGATACATGCTTCTAAAGATCTGGCGTGACTAAAAATGCCGTTGTGAGGCCCTGGCAGGTGTTTCATCAGGACTGGGAAGGCATCGTAGAGCTGTTTGGAGAGAAAGTCAGGTTTCATTAGTGTTCACTGTGTATCCACAATAACACATGTATGGATGTAGCTTTGTGTCAGATAGTACAGTAGATTAGGTGCAAATATTTCAATAAAGCATGAAAATTGGCACACAGGTACATTTTCTTATGCCTTTCATTTACAAGTAGGACACATGTAATTCGACGCCTCTCGTGGAAGCCATTTTACTGTCATTTTCAAAATAGTTGCCATTGCGAAGTGAAATTACCAATATCTCAGCTCCCAGAAAGAATAAATGCATGATATAAGAGGTTAAACCCAAGGAATTCAATTAATACAGAGAAATGAATCCAGTTTAATGATTTTATTGGATATTCAACAAATGTAGCTGCAAATTTTCATGCTTTTTTCACATTTTGAACGATTCCTGCATATTCCCACTTAATCTACTGTACTATGAGCTGGTTTTATTCTTACAAAAGCCCAGACGGAGCCTTCCAGGTACGCCAGTGCATTCAGATCCTGCAGCATCCTCTGGAAGCAGCGGTCACCGTAGTCGAATCTCCTCCCAAACACAATCTGACATATGATGTTGGCCACAGCGTTGTTTAAGAGGGGCACAGGGTCAAATGACTCCCCTGAGCTCACACAGTACATTGTAATTATTAGCTACTGGTAACTCCAACTTTAAGGAGGATTTTTACTGCTGTTGAGTTAGTTTTGCCCACCTTTCTTCCTCTCCATGGCCTCCTGCAGATGGCGACTCTCCTCACAGATGCTTTCCTCCATGGAGCTCTTGGCCAGACCAAAGGTTCGTAATGTGGCCATAGCAAAACGCCGCTGTCTCCTCCACACCTTCCCATTACTGAAGAAAAGACCCGCTGTGGCCGAAAATATCCAAACAACACAGCTCAGACCAAGTTCAGGAGGAGGGATGTAAGCTTGTATCATATCGTCACCCTATTACAATAATGGCTTAAGTCATTTTTGGACGAAAATGAGTTTTTGGCTTAAATCCTCTCTTGAAATGCTGGCCATCTCTGCTAAAATATCAGGTCAATTAAATTGGTCAGGAGGCAGTCCCCTTCCTCAGTTCTCCAGATCTTCTTTGCTGGGTTTTTTATTGAACTTAATCCATTTCCAATATCCAGTTTTGAGAACTTTTTGAAACTTGACCATTAACTGTCCTGTAATTCCATAAAGCAAACTCAAAACATAAATAACTCCATCCTAAATTGAACAAATGTCAGATCAATCAGATGCTCAGTAGGTGTGTCTCTCTCCTCACTGGTCACGCCCCTCTTTGTTTGGGTTTTTGTATCTATCCCAGTTCTACTCAGTCTATCCCCTCAATCTTCATTCTCAGTCATATTAATTTGCATAACTGTGGCAAACTGTCAAAGAAGTGATGACGCTCGACGGGCATCACATGTTTCATGGACTGAAGGTCCTGGAACTTCCTGTCTTTGATTGGCAGGGGTTAGGGTTCGGCTGGGAGGATAGAAATAAAATGACCTGTGTCACCCTCTGGACATAGACCATTGTCTTATTGGGCATAAAGAACAGGATCCTTTTAGCTAAAGATTTAGTGATTTTACCAGATGTGGTCAGCATTATCAAAAGATGATTTCAGCCAAAAACTCATTTTCGTCCAAAAATGACTTAGGCCATTATTTTACAGGGTGACGATATGGTAGAAGCAAAGATTCCTCTGCCAGTTTGATCAGAGTCAATACTACATGGACATCTGGAGTCAGTGTGTGTGTTAAAAGAGGCAGGAATTTTAGCACATGCACTTCCTCTGCATTATATCAGTTGTGTCTCAATTGTCAAAAATTTTGGGACCAAATGCAGTGAATGAGTACCTATTTTTATTTTTATTTTTTTTATTTTCTTGAATTCAGATGGATTTGCTCTTGGATGTAAATAGATACATGATAATTCTGCTGCATTTAAATCATATGAACACAAATAAATGTGTAATGTAGTTATGTCACCACAGATTATGCTTGAAGTGGGTGGATGGGATAATTATGATGCTCATGCTTGTTTTTATCTCTGGGTTGAGTTAAAGCTGACCCTTTCACAAAAAAACAGAAGCCTTTGCTCTCAGGTGCCGGTTTGGTCTTCTTCTGTTCTGTTGTGGTGTGTCATAATATCATTATCTTACATTTTCATCAGTCAGAGCAGAATTACTCTTTTGTGAAATCATTGTATTTTGAATTATTCTGTGATTCTCTCTCCTCATCATCAGCTTTAACTCAGGTATTTGTGCTTTAAGTCATTCACCTGAGTTTCCTGAATAAATCCTGGTCACCATCGGACTGTAAGGCCGATCCACAAAGTTGTCGGCCTGCGTCACCAAGGCTTCTTTCACCATCTTGTATCCAGACACAAACACTGTTTTGTCTCTCCCCAGACGTATGCAGAAAACATTCCCATAAACATCAGCGAGCTGTGAACACAAACACACACAATAAGTGCCCTGTTGTGCAGCATGTGACTCTGATAAGATGCATATTTCAAGACACTTTCCTATATTTTAGATCATATATGTTTTATGCTTTTTAAAGAAAAAAATAAAAACTAAAGTCAATGCAGAAGTGTTATTTTGTTGAAGGATCTATCAAACTTGAAGCAGCTGCTGTATAATAAAGTCATCACTCTATGCCTTGTAGCTTTTTGCCAAGTTGTGGAAACTTTTTAGACACTAAAAAAACTGTGCACTGAATAGAACAGATGCTGTTGCCTTACCTTGGTTAAGTAAATGTGAGGCTGCTTCGGTTCAATGCTGAATACATTCCCCAAAAGAGGAAGAGCTGGTGGTCCTGGTGGAAAGTTAGGTGGATCCTTTTTGTTCAGAAAATAGACCGTGAAGAGAATGGGCAAAAGCAACAGCAGCGCTCCCCTGAGCTCAAGGCCCAGAAGCAGGTTCAACAGCCACATTGTGAAGTGAACCAGGAGGAGGAGGAGGACGGGACTGATGACCATCACTTGTTCCATCATTCATTTCTAGTTAAACGATGGGCTGGAACTCTGCTGACTCACATGTATGCAGATGGGATTATTTGAGTGACTGCCCTCCATTAACCCCAAGAAAAAAAAAACATATACGCCATAACTAATGACACACTGAGTGAGTTTACAGCCATAAACTAAAGAGGTGACAAACTAATATCATACACCAAACAAATGATATAAGGCTTCTGTTGTTTTAAGAATTTATTGAACCTTCAGAACAATCACTCGCTTACATTTATTGTCAATTTGTCTTTATTTATCACATCTATGCTCCTGCCCATTTGTCAACATAAAGTATGATGTGACTGTATGTGTTTTAGAAAAAGTGATGTAATTTCTCTGATGTGTTCAGGTGCAATGGATTATCTTATTCCAATTTATTTTTAAAAAAGAAAAAAGACAGAATGGTTTAATGTGTTTTCCAAACCAAAAGTAGCATCACTGCAGTTATATTGTATGTCTGTTTACATATTTAGACTTTATCATCATGGAGGTCTTTGGAGAGAAATTTGTTTCTTTATTCGTCAATCAAAAATAATATTTTTTCAATTAAAAAGAATAGATTTGCAATCAAAAAAGAGATTTGAGAGCAAAACACAATAAGTTGCCATCAAGCTAAAAAAAGATAATTTTGCTTATAAATCAGTCCTCTTTGTTTGTGAGTTAAAAACTTTTGCTTGCAACTTCAAAAGTTTTGCTTGAAAATCACTCCTCTTTGTTTGCGACTTCAAAATTTTCAACCAATAGAAACTCTTCTGTCATCCATCAGCGTAGGCCCCGCCCATTAAGTGCAGCTAGATTTGCAAGTAAAACCTTTGAAGTTGCAAACAAACAGGAGTGATTTTCACCAAAACTTTTGAAGTCTCAAGCAAAAGTTTTAAACTCACAAGGAAAGAGGACTGATTTAGAAGCAAAATGAGCTTTTTTTATTGCAGCTTACTGTCTTTTGCTCTCAAATCAATTTTTTGGTTGCAAATTTATTCTTTTTAATTGCAAACCCATTCTTTTTGATTGACGAACAAAGAAACTAATTTTTCTTCCAAGTGTTCTTTAGTGTTATAATGAACTCTACCACTAAAAGGCGCCAAATTAGGATATTTTGAAACCCAACTGAATAAAGCAAACATTTATTCATGATAATTCTCATTGCAAGATCCATGTGTAAGATTTCAGGAGATTTTGGATTCTTCATTTATGCTTCTGGCATAAATGAAGTATCATATTCACTATTATGTTTTCATCTGTGTATAATCACATGGAAATGAGATGTGTGTTTTTGTTTCCTGGTTTGCGTTCCAGACTTCACATTAAGGATTACTGTCACCTAATTCATTTATAGTTATAACCGTACTAAAAATGTTTGTACAGACAGAAACAGACACCAGTACTTAAGTCTTACTGATGAGGGACCCAAGCATTTTCAGTGGCAAGTTTCAACCTCTCCACTAGATATCGCTAAATATCACTCACTACACCTTTAAGTATTTAGTAAATGTTATTTTCTCATGATGTTTTATGTTTTTTATTCACTATAGACTATTACTGTCTTGGCCAGAAATTAAACGTATGTCATAATGTGTTTTTATGCATTTGTTTTATATATGTGACAATGACACAAGACAATTAGATTAGAGCAGGGGTGGGCAATTAATTTTCCCATGGGGACACGTGAGAAACTTTGACAGTTATTAAGGGTCGGATCAATTCACCTGCAGCTCTGCTCAATATGTGTCTCTATAAAACAGTAAACGAAACAATACAATGACACAATGAAAATGTGGAGCACAGAATACAATTATTGAATGAATATTCACAAAAACATTTTCAAAAATGTGCAAAACCAGCTCCATGATACCTTTACATGAAAAACCATAAATGCAGCTTTGTTTGCGTATCTCAGTTCCTTTTCTGACTTCAGTGAAGAAATACTTAGAAGTCCATGTCTTATTAAAATCTCTGCATTCCTAATCTTTCTTTGTTTTTTTTTCTGTTAACTGACATCTTCATGGGCTGAAACTGACCAACAAACCAATCAGTGCATAAACCTTAGGCTGAGGACAGAAAGTAGGTGTGAAAAAACAGTAATTTAGCAGATTCTACAAAATAAAAGCTGCATTATATATATATTTGCATTGACTTTTAATGCGGGCCGGTCAGGGTCAGTTATCGGGCCCAGGTCTGGATTAGACAGAAAAAGTATCTCCATCCAACTCTTGAAAGTGTGTTACATACAACTCTTACTCAGTGCATATTTCACTGAGCTTTGACATAAGCTTTGAAGGGTCGTGGTCCTCGTGGGGTTCGAGTGATGCCCTCTGTACTCAACTCCACTCCTTCAGGAATGGAGAAGGAAAACTTCTGCAATAAACCAACGAAGAACAGAAACAGGTTCTTTTAGGCGAGGCCTTCTGAAGAACACACAAACGTATAGACATACATGTGTGGCAGGTTAGGATGCCGTTGTTTTTCTCATGAAGTCCTACATTAGATTTGGGTGAATGTGATTTAATTCAAATATCAGCATTATTTTCTCTGATCAGGCTGTTTTATTCAGAAGTTAAATGGACTTTACATGGTTGTTCGAGGTCAGCGGGGGTCACCTCAGATTAAAGGCAGGGAGAACAAGATGAAATTCCACATCCACATCCACAGCCCAACATGAAGAAAAAGAGTTAGTTGTGTTTATGCCTTTGTCCCATTTCCTTGTCATGGTCCAGTCTGAATGTTCAGGGTCTTTTCTTTTTCAGTTGTTGTTCTTTTTGTTTTTTTTGTAGTTTGACTGAAACATGTTCAGTCCTGACAGAAAGCACATCAGAGGAACTGTTCAACAGTTTTTCTCACACATGAATTCTGCTCTGAAAGCAGCTGGAAACGCTTGGAAATACCTCATATGGACAGGAATTCATTAGTTTTACTGTCATTTTCCTTTAGTTTTACACAACAGAGTTCTTATAAAGTTTTTAGGCTTTCTCTTTGCTTTTCATTTCATTAACACATTCTATACACTTATGAGTTTTTCCTATTTTTCCATGTCAATAAATGTACATAGAGTCTAATGTTTAACAGTGATCAGGGTTTAAAGCTGAGTTCCTACAATATTATAACCCTTCAACTAGTGGCTCACCGCCTTAATGTTAAATTCTTCAATATGTGTTGTATCACTTGTATTTGACAGATGTACAGGATGCTGATAGTTGCTATGGAAACATCAGCAATTATCCCACTTTGGACTGCTGACCTTCTGACATTATGTCTGATAAATCTGTCAGGTTTCTTTTTTTTTTTTTATTTCTATACATATTTTAGGTATTTTTGTTTAATAACTTCTTGTAGAATTTTTTTCCCTGCTTTACTATTGTATTGTTTTACTGTGTAGAATATCAAACCTAAGATGAAGACTGAGCAATCTGTATTTTAGATGTACAAATTTAAAACGTGTATCAGTGATTAAATTACCTTTAATACTCAAGTTGAATCCATCTAGTGTTCAAAGGTTTTACATCTTTAAGGCTCCGTGTATCCATATATGTTCCTTTTATTCTGTATGTTCATTCATTCAATATCTGAACCTGCTTTATCCTCACTAGGGTCACAGGGGTCACTTGGAGCCTATCCCAGCTACATAGGGCGAAGGCAGGGTACACCCTGGACAAGTCACCAGTTCATCGCAGGGCTGAACATATAGACAAGCAATCACCCTCATATTCACACCTTTCGGCAATTTAGATTAACCAATTATCCTATTAGTGCATGTCTTTGGATGGTGGGAGGAAGCCGGAGTAATCGGAGAGAACCCACGCAGACACGGGGAGAACATGCAAACTCCACACAGAAAGGTCTTGGAATTGAACCCAGGACCTTCTTGCTGTGAGGCACGAGTGCTTTCCACTGCACCACCTCATCCTGATTCATGCACAGTTCCCATATTAAAGTCTTTGTGTGAACAGGGGTGTGTTATTCATTGCAGCATTTACAGTTTTATTAGTTTGTGACAAAACAGTAAGCTGCAGTTTGTTTTGATAGCCACTAGAGGACAGTAGAGGACAGCAGCACAGGGAGAATCAATAAGAACCTGAGAGCCCTCTAAAGCACAGGTGTCAAACATAAGGCCCGGGGCCCAAATCCGGCCCACCAATGGGTCCAATCTGGCCTGTAGGATGAATTACACTGAAGATATTAACAATCAATCTAACAATGACAGCTTCAGCTCTTATGTGAGGATGTTCCACCAGATTTAGAAGTGTATTTATTGCATTTTGGACCATTCCTCCAGGTGCTGCTGGTGAAGGTCTGGATCCCAGCATCCTCTGTAATTCATCCAAAGGTGTTAGGTACAGTTGAATCCAGTTCCTCCACAACAAACTCACTCATCCATGTCTTTATGGATGTTGCTTTGCGTGGGATTTTAAGACTGAAAATCACCGCTCTGAGAAGAAATGCTCTGTTTATTTCAAGGCCTTATTCATGCACATACATTACATTAACCTTTTTATGCAAATCACAAATTCTGTTATTAAGCTTGTGTGATTTGTAATTCACTGTGTCAAATACTCAGCTGATCCAAATTTCTTCTCTTTCCTGTTGTGCGGTTGCACAGTTATACCAAATGTTTTTGTAATAATAATAATTTGTGTATACAAATGCAATGTGGAACAACAGAAGAGGGCCACTGGGGGAAAAAAAAAGTCCAGTATTTTTTTAAATTATAAATATTCTGAGAAAAAAGTCAGAATTCCGAGGAAAAAAAGATATAGTTCTATTAATTATGTGACTTTTTTCTCAGATAGTCAGAATTCTGAAGGGGAAAAAAGTCCGTATCTATCTATCTATCTATCTATCTATCTATCTATCTATCTATCTATCTATCTATCTATCTATCTATCTATCTATCTATATAACGACCTATTATTTTCCCCAGTGGTCCTAATCCTCTTCCGTAGTGGAACACCATAACTTCCATCAGAATATATGCAGAGTATTTTATAAACAGTCCTTCTTTGACTATTTCTTGCGTTAACCTAGCCACAAGTCCACTTATCCGGAAATGTGCGTACGTCTACTTTACTAAATGACTTAATTCTCTCACTGATTATGTAATTTTGTGATTTTTGAAGCGATGACCTGACCAACGGTTGAGACACCGCCCCTCCCAGACGACCGGTGACTCAAAATAAGCGAACCCGTCCCGTTGGTGAGCAGAGTGACGTCATGTGGGAGGTCGTTGGTTTGGATCCAGGGATCAGCCTGCCATCATAAACTGTTCCAACTCGGAAGTTGTCCCGCTAACGATACAAAGTGTCAGTGTTGAACTTTTCTAAGTCTATCGGTTGAAGGTTTGCGGGTGTGAACAGTCACACCAGGGCAGCTCCGACATGTCGGTGAATCCAGGACAGCCGGTGGTCGCTGTTGTGGTAAGTTTGGGAGCGGGGCTGTTCCGTTCACGGCCGGTCTATTGTTTAGTTTCTCATCCAAAGATGGCATTAACTGTAGGTGAACGCGACTAAACCGGTACTTAAGTACTGTAGAGTGTTTTTAGGTCAACCCTTTACCCACAGTGAGGTGTTTGGGATGTTCAGTGTCCGCAGTGTGAGGAGTTCATGGAGGAGCTAGCGCACAGTGTTAGCACTTTACACGACTCTAAACCTGACTTTTAACCACATACATCTGCGATTCACACCCTCATTCAGATAAAATACATGGTATAAATATGTTTAAAATAGTCAGGAAATGTTGAAAATTGTATATTAAAAGGTTCGTCTCGAGAGTGAATAGATGGGCGTCACCGTCACAACCTGAACTGGTCTGAGTGACTGGACTGGACTGAGACCTGGACTCGGACCTAGGCTCAGACCTGGACTGAGACCTGGACTGAGACCTGGGCTCAGACCTGGACTCAGACCTGGACTCAGACCTGTACTGAGACCTGGGCTCAGACCTGGACACAGACCTGGGCTCAGACCTGGGCTCAGACTTGGGCTCAGACCTGGACTCAGACCTGGACTCAGACCTGGGCTCAGACCTGGACACAGACCTGGGCTCAGACCTGGGCTCAGACATGGACACAGACCTGGGCTCAGACCTGGGCTCAGACCTGGGCTCAGACCTGAATTCAGACCTGGACTCAGACCTGGACTCAGACCTGGGCTCAGACCTGGGATCAGACCTGGGCTCAGACCTGGACTCAGACATGGACACAGACCTGGGCTCAGACCTGGGCTCAGACCTGGGCTCAGACCTGAATTCAGACCTGAATTCAGACCTGGACTCAGACCTGGACTCAGACCTGGACTCAGACCTGGGCTCAGACCCTCGCTTTCTAGTTTTTAGGTCCTTTTCATGAACTGTGGGAGTAGGTTTCTGTAAAAGTCTAATGAATCAAGTATTGTTTGAATGTATTACCTGCATTACATATCAGTGTCATTTCTATGTACGAAACAACACACACTTGATCTAATTTAACTTCAGAAACTAATGTGATTCAATGTAAATAACATTAGTGATGTTAACCTGGAACAGAGCTACAGCTGTTCTGTTAAATCTATCATTGTGTTGTTGATGAACTAGTGAACTAACTAGTAAAAAGCCTTTAGAAATAAAGTGACTCAGACTTGGTAAAGTTTGAGTCAGACCTACCAGATCTACTTTGAAACACTGTCTGTACATTACAATACATTCACCTTACAGGTTCTTTGTAGAAATCTATTATATAAATGTACTTAAACCACTGTATATGTGTAATAACACTTTAGCATACACGTTGAAAACATCAGATAAACAGCACTTTTGTCATTTCTTTTCCAATTTGTCTTATTAAAGTATGTGAGATTCAACACATTTAATCTTTAAGGCAGATTATTTGTAAATAAATAAATAAATTGCAGACCAATGATTTAAACAGTATGAGTAATAAAAGCATCACCACAGTCATTCCACATTTTGAAATGTCTGTAAAGAGTCCAGCTGACCATTACTCAGTAATAATAGAGTTCCACTCAGCAGATTCACACACTGCTCAGTTACTGACAGTTCATCGTATCACACACTGACAGTCTTTGTGTCCAAGAGTGTTGTGGCCGTCACACTCATCTGTTTCATTTAACAACGCCACACACACACACAAGCCTCTGTCCCAGTATGGATGAGCGAACTGAGAACAGCCTTTACAATTTGTAACCCAAAATGTTGTCAAATTTCATCCTGATCAGAGGAATGTAATTTCAGAATTGACATCAGAATATTTGCTCAGTATTTTAGTTCTTTCACACTTCCATATATTGCATATGTATAGTTTGATCAGTTATCCATATGCATGGGTAATATGGTCCAAAATGGGTTTTTTTATATTTTCATATCAGTCAGTGTCAATAATTGCATTGATAAATATGAAATCATTCATTCTTTACAATTTTAAAGGATGAGTTTTGGCGAAAGATAACTTTTTTTTTCAGGGAAAACCTTGTATATTTCAGTTATGTAATACTAAACCACATACTGTATACTGCTGTGGTTTTCAACCTTGGGGTCAGTTTCCCCAGTTAGGGTCACCTGGAATTTCTAGTAACTGATAAAAATCAATAAAAAAAAAAATGTAAATGTATGGTGAGTTGAGAGACAATCACAGTACATAAAAGACAAACTGTGAGTCTGAAACTGAAGCACGGTGGTTCTGTTTATCTGTCAAATGTTCACTGTGGTCGGTTTCAGATGCTGCAGCTCTTTCATAATTCATAGTTTGAG
>JAPTYQ010000019.1:31849281-31870327 GCA_029814465.1 Ostorhinchus cyanosoma
TAAATGTCATTGTAAGGGTAAACTATAATTAGAGTGTTGTTGTACAGTCCTTCCTTACAGGACACAGAAATCCTTAAGGGGTTTTCAAACCAACTGCAGTTTCTAGGCATGAAGAGCAACCCTTTATTGTATGTTATTGCATTAAATTATCTGATTGAAGAAGCCATTTTAGGAGGCGAGGGAGTCCTGTGGTTCTGACTAACAGAAGCCTTAAGCAGACGTTTACCGAAGAGCAGCTGGACCACACACCTTTAATTACGTTGATATGGGGACATTGATAGTGATGTTTAATACCGATTTCATGAGCTACATTACACAAACTTTGGGTCTGGACACAAATGGGTCCCAAACCGGCAGAATAAAAGGCAAAATAATGCTACGCTACAGGCAGGAATCACTGTGTTTTCAAATAATCAAATTTTATTAATATAGCTCCAAATCATAACAAAAGTTAACACATGACACTTTGCATATGGAGCTGGTTGATACGAAACTGTTTTTTTTCCTGCCTGAAAGCTGAAAACATTCATTCATTTCTGTTATTGTGGGAATAAACTGAAAGGAAAATGCAAAGAAAAGTTTCTAAATGTTGCCTGTTTCAGGGTAGAGGATTGCTTAAAGCTAAACAAGACAGAGGGATATTAAAAAAAGTCTAAGCATGTTTTACTGCCTCGACAGGAAGAGTAAATCAGTTGTGTTCATTTGCGTTTGTTATCTTTTAATTTTGTTTGTGCCACACATATGCATTTCTCAGTGTCTGTATTGAATCTGAATATATGAACAGCAGGAAAAACTACAGTTTCAGGTTCAAAACGGCTTTTAAAGATTCACAGTGGTCGTATTTAGTGTGACCTCCCTTTGTACTTAACATGCTTTAACCCTTTTGTTCAGACATTATGAGATTTATTGCATTAATTTTCTGATGTTTTATACCAGGTTTCATTCAATATCAGATGTTTCTAAGGGATTGGGCTGCTTCTTGTCATTGGGTCAGAAGTCACACTAAATGATGACTTTAACCTTTACGACATATTTAGTTCAGTTTTTTGTGTGTCTTTTAAGGCTGTGCACATATTTCCTGCATTTTCTTGTTGTATTTGAAGAAAAGAGAAATAAAAATGCATGATAATTTCAACCCTGCATATTTAAATTAAGTATTTACTCCAATTTCCAATGTTTCTTATCAGTACAATCACAGCAATCACAATCCTTTTTATTGTGCTTTTCGCAGCCGGAGGAGAAAATGAAGTTTGATTCCATCTTTGACAGTTTGGGTCCAGTAGGGGGGATGCTAACAGGAGAAAAAGTGAAGCCCGTCCTGTTGAACTCCAAACTGCCAGTCGACATCCTGGGCAGGGTATGGTCATAACTGCCAACTGGACAAATAAACATAGAAAATAAGTGAAAAAAGTGACAGATTACAAATGGAGACTGTTAGATATGTTGTTTAACACTCTAAATATCACCCAATGAAACAACACAATGCAGCATATGAAAAAAAAAAAAGGCGTAGAGAATGAAAGCAGAGAAGTGTGAGCTATTACTGCCTCGATTCTGTCATGTACATACAGTACACTGGTATGTGTCATGGTTTCATAAATGATTAATTATAATGTCTCTGTTGAAGGTGTGGGAGCTCAGTGACCTCGATAGGGATGGCATGTTGGACAAGGATGAATTTTCTGTGGTAAGAAATGACGAAATATTACACAGAGAGAGTAACACACTGGCTCCATTTAGATTCTGTTGTTACCCCGCCCCCCACGAGGGGGAGGTGAGGGTATTATTTTTGGTTTGTTTGTTTGTTTTTTTTGTTTGTTTGTTTGTCTGCAACTTTATGCAAAACCCACCAGACCAGTTTCCATGAAATTTTCAGGAAAGGTGTGAGGTTGTCCAGAATAGATCCCATTAAATTTTGGTGAATGTAGGTCAAAGGTCAAGGTCACCAAAAATGTGTTTTGACAATGATAAGAGAGAGAGCAAATCAGGTAAAAGCTTTTCGAGGGCTGGGGTTTGTTGTGCCTAGCACCACTTGTTATTTTCAGTTTTGGCTGTTTCTGTATTAATATATGTATAATAAACTATCAGACGGGAACAGGAATGAAACACAAATGCTTAGCTGTTGTACTTAAGTAGTGGTTTCAGGTAATCAATACTTTAAATGAGTATTTGTTTTCCTTTTAGTTCCTAGATTTTATCACAAATATCTCTACTTTCTAGTTCTTAAATTTTCACTACAGTTTCTTTAGTTCTTATGCATTAGTATTTTATTCAGCATATGTTTGCACTGTTTTACAATATCTAGATTCCTATCAAGTGGATTGAGTATTAACTCCAAAAAAAATAACCCTTATTGTATCCATTGGTTCATAGTACACACAGAATCACAGCATAGCAACATGAAAAAAACTGTTGCAAATATATAACAAATGAAAAACTGAGGGTGACATCATGGAGAAAAGATATTGTTTTCATAATGTCATCGTCTTGTCTGTGGTACTGTTACTGAATCTGAAAACTGATTTACACTTTAAAATGAAGTCAATCATCATTATTTTCTGTCTATTGTTTGATTTCAAGTTAAACTGGTTCAGTAATTTCCATCTTATATAAATTAACTTTACTGTAGTAAATAAGGTGAATCAATGCTTTTACTTTTTTAAGATTAGTATTTGTACTTCTGCATGAGTCCTACAGACTCAGATCAATCTCCACACTTCATTAGCTCGGTGTAAATTCTGTAAATGGGTCTGGATCCCCACAGTGGTTCTGGAATAAAATTTCACTGACTTGTTTGGTTCTTTCTCATGCACTGCTGAGCTCAGGATCCTGCAACAGTGAATTTGCAAAATAGTCAAATGAGAACGCATGTTGTGGTATTGAAATAAATAAATCTTTGCCAGAGTAAGTTGTCCAGAAAGATGCAACTTGTTTGGATGGTTGTACCCAGATAGTGGAAGATGGAGAATGATGGTTCCGTCACTGTGCAACAGAAATATTTACCCAGATTACATCTGTAGGCATCCAGGAACAGATTTGAAAGTTTTAATTCACTGTTTTTCATTTGTTTTTTTCCTGCTCATGTAATGGAATGCAGCTTGTGGAGATTGTGAGGAAGGTTTCTTTGAAGATGGCCTGACTTCAGGTTGGTTTTTGGGAACCAGTCTGTATTACTCTGTTATTGATGTGTTGTTGTGTGTTGTACCCTCCTCAGGCCATGTATCTGGTGTACAGAGCTCTGGAGGGGGAGCCCGTCCCCATGTCCCTACCACCTCCCCTGGTTCCGTCCTCCAAGAGGAAAAAGCCCTCTGTGCCTCCTGTGATGCCCCTGCTACCATCGCCCCCCTCCGTCAAAGACAGTCGCTCCTCCCACGCCGGCTCTAAGACCATGCCCCACCCCCCTAAACCTGCCCCAGCTCCTGTCCCAACACCAACGTCCATCCCTGTGAGTACAGGACCTCCAACCCCCCTCCACAGTACCCAACCAAACCTTCTGCTTTGTTTTTACTGTTACAACATAGCTGTAGAGACAGACAGATAAGATGATTTCAAACTGGCTGGTTCAGTGTGTGTTTCAAAAGAACAAGACAAACGAGAGGGTGAGTGTGAAGGTAGGTCAGCTTTGACTGGAATTCGCTGAGCTCTAGGTTTGACTGAAATCTACTTACATTTACACAAACACTAATGGACAAGTGTCTCTTTTATTACTTGTCTTCTTCAGTGGGTGGTGTCGCCAGCAGACAAAGCCAAATACGATGAGCTGTTCAACAAGACCGATGGGGACATGGACGGACTTGTGTCTGGACCTGAAGTTAGAGACATTTTCCTCAAGACTGGGCTTCCATCAGCCACACTTGCTCGCATCTGGTACGTGGGAAGATCCCCCTCTGCTCCGTCTGTCTGCCTTTGATACTCAGCTTTAATGCACTTAGACCCAGTTTTGCAATTTATTGTGAAGCCTGAAGTGCAACCGTGTGGTTATATCACACATACAGTACTGTGCAAAAGTTGCTTTGCTGTTGCTGCTCTTTGCTGGGTTGTAAATGAGCATAAAATTTTTAGTTTTCCCTGAGTTTATTCAAAGACATCAAGAGAAAACAGGAAATGCATTGACTTTATTAAATACACACAGAAATCACATTTAAATGGCTTCTACTGGTAAAAAGATTGTTTAGTGTAATAATCTCTATTTCCACATTCAAAAGGAACTCATTAAATCTAATTTAGTTTGTCCAGGTCACAAGAAATGTGTCACATCTTTTGTCTGTAGAAACTTTATTTCCATGACATTTTAGCTTTAAATGCTCTTTGCATGTTTCCTGTTTATTCTCGTGTCTCGACTGAGAAATGCTCGTGTGGTGTTTATAATATTACTAATTTACAAACCAAGTATTGGTCGAAGACCTTTTCACAGAACTGTAGATGAATAATGGCTCTTCAAGCACTGTTTGCTTTATGTACAAAAATTGATTCAGTATTTCCATTGTAGATGGTGGACTATCCAAATTTCCTCCAGTCTCATTTTGTAGAACACTTATTTTAAACAGATTTTTTCCCCCCATACATTCAAGGGGAAATTGGCAATTTCTTGGGACCTTTTCTTTTTGTACCAAATCAGCTAGAATGAGCTGTTTTATCTCCTGTATGTAATGCATCACGCAAACTTTTCGCCTCATTACTATAAATTCGCGCTTCTGCCAACTAGGGCTGCATGAACTAGTAAGAAAAATTAAATAAAAAAAGTCATATTGCGATTACCGTTTTGGACAATGTTGAAAATCAAGTTAATCTGTTACTATGAAAATGCACAGATTAAAGACCATTTTCAAGTGTATGAAGTTTTTCAAACTTGAACATAACATCTTAAACGAATGTTAAAAATAAAAGAACAAGAACTTTTTAAACATGTCTTTGACATAAATTTTGCAATTTGTAGTGTAGGAGCTGTCACTGAATCAAAACTCATCAGCAGACACACATTGGATCTATAAATTATCCTCTTCTATTACATAACTGCACAGGCTGACTTTGGAATTGTGATTCGATTAACTGTGCGGCTTCCAACTTTTGTTTTGGAGTTGGTGGAATGGAAAAAGCTTTAATAGCTCATAGTAGGAATAATAACTAATGCAACAAAAGAAGTCATAATATGTCATGTTAACAGATCTTGACTGTTCTAAAAGCTGTAATTGTCATGTACCATGTAGTATTGGAGCAAGACCAGACTGAGTTTTATCATCTGACCTCTACAACAGACTTTCACATCGTATTGATCTGTGCCTTCACATGTGTGTTGAGCTTCTGCCATGTTGTGACTGTCCTGTGTGTTTATTTCAATAACTACTGAACATGGCACCATGTCAGGAAATCAGAAACAGTCACCGCCTGAGGTGAAAATCATTCATCTCTTATGTAAAAGTTCACGTCTGTCTGTGCTCACAGGGAGCTTTGTGACATTGGAGACATCGGGAAACTGACCCGAGAGCAGTTTGCTTTGGCTCTTCATCTAATCCATCAGAAGCTGACGAAAGGCCTGGACCCTCCGCAGAGCCTCTCCCCAGAGATGATCCCCCCCTCTGACAGGCAAAATATAAAACAGGTGGGTCACACCAGGCAGTCGGCAAATTCACAAATAAATATGGATTGGATATGCATCCCAAATAATAATAACTGAGAGCAGCAACGGGAACAAGACCGGTCCGAGCAGAATGATACAAATAGAGACTGAATTAAAGGTTTTATGAAGTATTGTATTTATTGAACAATCCTGCCAGATTTAGAGTATATGTACATGCACTCTATATTCCACTATCACTGCAAATATGACAATACTCTGAGCATGAATTAAGGCTGTTATCAGTGGAATCCATTGATATCAGTCAACTTCCATGAGGATTCTTTGGGTGTGGATGTGTATACAGCACATTTGGAATATGAGTGATTTGATTCATTTCCTTTTTGAATTTGCTGGCAGGTGTTCTTATAGTCCATTTACTGTCATTTGGGTGACAGACAAAGATCCTCTGTGTATTCACTGATCTCACATATCTTTTATTAACCAAGCTTGCGAAAAAAAATTATTAGACCTCCCCTTGTTTTCTTCAATTTCTTGTTCATTTTAATGCCTCGTACATCTAAAGGTACATTTGTTTGGACAAATATAATGATAACAAAAATAGCTCATAAGTTTAATTTAAGAATTGATATATTTTCTTGATAACCAAAATCACTTCAGTTCTTACATCAGTGTCTATGGCATTGTACTGCCAAAAACAGTGCTTTTAGGCATTCCATGTTTTCTTTTCTGTCTGTTTTAGTCACGTGATACACACAGGAGTCTGTACTTGATTGCATTACCATTGTTTCTGAAGACTTTTGATGGTCTAATAATTTTTTTCTGCAGCTGTATGTCATTCATAGCTCAATGTAGTGTCATTAGTGCAGAGCTACATCTATCATTGTGACTTTATTTTTACATCTAACATTTTAACTGCTGTCTCCTCATCTCCAGAACAATGCAGCCAACCTGGCAGCTGACTTCTCTGCCATCAAAGAACTGGATTCTCTCAGTAATGAGATTGTTGAACTACAAAGGTAAGGTTTATTCTCAAAATTATGAATATATCTATCTGTAAGCCATTGTTTTTGTTTGAGGTACAACCTGTTCTTAATGAAAAGGATGGAAGGAAGGATGGCTCTGTAGCATAACATGCAGCACACACTTTCATACAGACTGATTTTGAAATGTGTCTTAGCAAATTCATGACTACCATGACAAATTCATGACTACCATGACTACCATGACCTTTCCTGCCTGCCTCACTGCATTTGTAGACAATGTAAATCAGTCTGTTCGCCTTAAATGCCTGTGTGCTTTGAGCTGTACATTAATTTTTATTCACACCCTTGAATAACTTAGGAGATGATTAGGTAATGTTTGAATCTTGAAGCATTCAAATTATGTGCATAAATTTCAGATTCTGTGAAGTGTAGTTATTCAATATCCTGCAGGATAAAAAAAGTGCTGTTTTGCACTTTGGCACCTGTAATATATCTGTAGAAAGGTTAGTATGACACAAACAGAAGACCCTTTAATCCATCTCTGAGAAAGACCATAAACAAATGTGTTCCAAATCACCTTCCTAAAGTGTCCTGAGTGTGTTCCCACCTTTCATCAGAGCTGAAAACTTTCGGTCCACTTACTGGGGGTGGATGGTAATGCCAGGTCAGAACAGGGCTTTATTGATGGATATAAGGAAACTAAGGAAGTGGGAAAAGTAAAGGCTTATACAATATAAACACACACAGATAAAACAATTTTGAAAACATATCCACGGAGCAGTTAGCTGGTAGTTTACAGAGGGAATCAACCTTTTAGAATAAGTTTATTCCTTCAGCTATCAGGCTGCTTAACACTGGAAAGTGACTTAAGGTGATTTGATTTGCTATTTATTGTGTTTTTATTTTTTTTTTTTAGTATCTTAGTCATTTCAACTCATTTCTCTGTTGAACTCATTGCCTGGTAGCAGTTCTATGGGTACTGACAGGTGAATGTGTATGTGTGTGTCTGTCATATGCTGCTTTGAATGTAATGCATTTGTTTGTCCCTAATTGTTTGGACGTCCTATGAGGCAGGGTAACTGTGAACTGAATTGCCCTTCGGGGATTAATAAAGTAGTCTGAATCTGATTGTATTGGAAAAGATAAACACTCCTTGATGGCAACAAAGGTCATTCGAAAATGTTAGTTTTAAACAATAAAACTCTTTCATCAGATATTATATAAGTATTGGAAATCACTTACACCCAGGCACAACAGCTTCAGGGAAAATAAGGAAAATAAAAAACTGTTTCTATTTTTGTTGCGAGTAATCAAAGAGCAAATGGTGTTGTGTGTATCCGCTGTCTGACAAACAGAATTTGCGATAGTGTCTTCACAGTATTTTTAGTTTTTTCACTCCCAGTAAAAGCCTTTATACTCTGTTTCTTAGTCTCACATAGTGGAACGATTTAAAAAATGTCAGTACTTCCAACAGGATATGTTTGATTTCAGATTTTATTGCAAGAAATAATCTGTAGTTATGGATTTATTTCCACACTTTATTGAATTTAGGTTTCTTACTAATGAAAGCTGAGAGCTAGAAGTGAGAAAGTAGTCCCCCCCCATGGTGTGGTATACCTGCCAGACAGATGTGTACACAGTACATGCCAGCTGTTCAAGGTAGAACGAGGAGATAAGATGAAGACAAGTGGGAAGTAGAGCTGCTCTTCAGCTGATTCAGAGGTGGAGGAAAGGCTTGAAAAGATGATTCATGTTTGTCAGTGCTGCAGAATGTGGCAGCAGCCATCTGTTCAGTGAGGATGACGAGTAAGAGGAGAGCAGGAGCAAAACGCTGCTTGAGTTGACTTAGCTTAGTGATGTAAGATGTGTCAAGGGAATTGTGCGTTTTGATGTGAGACGGCGTAAAAATAGATGCTGTGGTTGAATGTTGTTCTGTTGTATTTTTGGTCACTGTTGAAACTGAATGAGATACTAAAGAACCGACTTTGTTTTTTTTCTGCCAGCAAGAGCAATTTCTTTCTTCTCTTTTCTCAATTTATTTCTTACCATAGTTTTAATCATAGTAGAGGTCTTTTGTTAAGGTGTAATTATTCCCTCAATCCACAGTTCAAATCAGACCCGCAAAGTTTTTTGGTAATTTTTTTTATATATGATTCATCACACATTGTTCAAAAGTATTGCGCTGAAAATATAAGCTGAAATCCAACTCGTATCATTTAGAAATATAAAAAGTTGCACTTTTACGTTTCTTGTTGCATCTATTTTATGTTCATTGTGTTAAATTTTTAAAGTTCAGTTTAATTTATCTTGTACGTGTTTTCCGTATCATTGGTCCAATGGCGCTTTGTTTATTTAAGCAAAATGAAATCACCAAGTCTGAGATGTCTTGTGTTGTTTTTGTGTCATTTCATGATTCATGTTAATCTTGTTACGTTTGTTGTGTGAGATGTTCATTGATAAATATACCATGAGATCATCTTTTCTATTTGTCCTATTTAGGTGGAAATCAATTTTGATCTTGGGAGTGGTGCAATGAATAATTCCTAATTCCCCCCAAAAAGTATTAAAACATAAGTATTGTGAAAATGTAAGACGTAGTACTGACATTTGTCTTAAAATGCTTTCAGAATCATAGATATTTTAAGTACAGATACCTGAAAAGTCTACTTGAGTAAAATAAAGTATGCTTATGCCCTACTTTTGGATTTTAATAACAAAATGGACCAAAAATGGGGAAATGCATCTACCACAGCTCAATGACTGTAGCTTTTCCTTGGAAGCCCTTTACCTTTAATAGATTTATCACTGTAGAGATTAGTAACATAATACAAACATTTCTGGCAAAAGTAATTTTCCATCCCCCTCTTTCCTTGTCTGCCTGGGTGGGTAAAAAAGCGAAGTAGAGAGGATGAGCAGACGGGAAGTGCAAATAATAGATGCTGTTGGTTGGCTCCTCATCACTCGTCCCTCCTCCCTCTCTTCCACGGTTAGTCCTTAAGGCGGCCATCTGCTTCTTGCTCCTCTTATCCCACACATCAGACTGAGCCGAGCACATGCTCTCATCCACCAACGACGCCGGTCCAATGCATCTGCAGCCTCGTTCTCCCAGAAAGCAGACAACAACTTCACGCAGACACACACCTGACTTCACCCACAGGCGTCATCGCTGTTCTGTGCTGTGAAGTCCTGGTTTCAAGACGGGGATCATGGGTATTCAGGGAGACGAGGTGGTGGCAGTTCAGGGTAGAGATGACGTGGTGGGAAGCTGGCTGAGTGTGGGGGGGTTTGGAGGTCTGGGTCTACCTGCTCTGGCCTGGGTCGCTAAACACTCCTGTCTGTTGTGCTGGACCCCCAGGGAGAAGAGCTCTGTGGAAGAGGAGATCAAAGAAAAAGAGGAGGCCATCAGACAGAGGAGCAGCGAAGTACAGGTAAGACCTGGCTGTGTGTGGACATCTAGCACAGAGGAGAGACAAAATACCAAATGGACCATGATAAACTGCTTTTATTTGTTTTGGGTTTGTTTGTTGTTGTTTTTTTTTCATTTTGAGATTGAAATCTATTAATCTATATGTCGTGATGCTGTCAGTATCAGTAGAAAGTGCCTTCAATAGTGACCCATGGCTGATAATTGCCTTGTCAACTAGATTTACTGACTTTGAGGAAAAATGATTAAAAACCACACTTGAAATTGTTTCTTTTTTAAGGTGTTAAGTTTCAGATTTATCTCGTAAATTCTATGTCTATGATTTGTGTATATTAGGTGTTCCTCACTTATTGAAATTACTTATTACATATTAAAAAATCCACCCCAGTGACTGTGTTTGATGTGCATTCACACAGATAAAGTCTGTTTTTACTGGAATTTACTGACATTATTCGTCTGTTCTGTTGTCAAGGCTCATCCCTCATAGGAAACTTAAAAAATACAAAAATGCCTCTTGCCATAGCTGTCATTTATAACATCCGTCTCACCATCTTTTGCCTGGATGTTTTTTGTTTTTGTTTGTTTTTTATGCATGTAATCATCCTTTTTTCGCCGTCAAGGACTATGGAGGCTGGGGGCTTGATACAGTCTGGATATTCAGTTAGAGCAAACTGAATCCTTCAAAAAATGATGAAATGGATGACATGCATGACAACTACAGTAAAGAACATTTTTACTGGTATTTACTGTCATTTATACTCACTGTAAATAGTGAGACTTGACATCAACATCAGAACCAAGAAATGATATCAGTAAATTTGAGTAAAATAGACATTTATGGGGTTATGGAAGTTCCTTGGTTATAGGAATCCAGTGTGAATTGGGCTAATGACCTAAGATATCAACCAAATAATCAACTATGAGCTTTTCCTTGTTCCAAACTGGCCTTAATGATATCAGCCTTTAAGAATTCAATCAGTCTGACCTGTAGGTAGTAAAATGTCACGTTACATGTTATTATGCAGTCTATCATAATACAGTAATTGATCTGTAGATTAAATTAGATTTGAAATGGCCGATAAGTGTATTTCACATATCATTTTCCTCTTGTACCTGGGACTTTCATACAAATGTTGGCTTTTCAGAATTCGGTTTTCTTTCGCTTCCATTATTTGTTTGTCTTCATGCAAATGTCCTGCTGGCATATGTGGACGAGCACAAAGCGCACAAACAGTGTTTAATAAGGACAAAGGAAAAGTAAAAGCACATACAATACAAAACGCCCCTACAACAGTTGGCTAATTTAATAATGCAGCATTGAAGCTCTTCATAAACTTGAGGGAAACCCTTCATTTACATCTATTTCTGCTCGGTCAATCTCTTTTTTCTTTTTTCGTTCAGCACGGTCCAGACAAATCAGTTGACAAGGTGCTAAAGCAGTCGCTCATGTGTGTTGTGGTAAATACATCAGAGTAGGGGATCGATAATGTGTTGGATCTGCAGTTGGTGGATGTCGTGCGTAGGCGTGTCTCGTCTGTCTGCTCTGAGGGTTTAAATACAAGTTTGATCTCCTTTTGGGAACGATCTGTGAGAGTGAATCTTAAGGGAATCTCACAGTGACTGAGCTGAATTTCTCATTTGTGCTGTGGAGGAGCCTCAAGAGCATTTCTCTATTTATAGAATGTTTTTTTAACTTATTCCCAGACAACAGATTGCATGTGTTGTTGTCATGATTACCCCTCTAGTGCAGTTTCTCTGTCCATCGCTCCCTACATTCCTTACATTATCGTTCTCTTCATCTCTGAGTGTTCATTTATATGTGGCAGATGCAGTTTTTGGCTTCATTTTCATAAGTATTTGGAAAAAAAAGTGAAGTTTCACATTGGCACCATTTTAATGGTGCAATCGGGCAGGCCACCCTTGCTTGAACAATTAGTCTTGCTGTGCTCCTCCAATCATCTACAATTTTCTGAAGTATTTTAATGCGCAGTTAATACAGCCATGAACATACTAGTGCAGAAGATCACTGAAATACACCATATCATGTTGGAGGAATTATAACACACCCTAGATTATCTTATGTTGAATATTATTTTGAGTTGGTAATACTATTTTGACTTGGTTGCTTGAAAGTCATGAAAAACTAAAAAATGCAATTATCTGAGTTTTAGGTCTTAAATTGTTTTTTTTAAAAGGTTTTCCTTTTGGGGAAAAAGGTCAACAAAACTAATATGGAAAAAATAAGCACTAAAACAAAATGTGCAATTCCAGCATATTAAGGGAAAAATGCACATGAATTTATTTGCATTTTAATTTAATTTTGCAACTTTGAGCTTCAAGAATGTAGCAGTAAATAATAAAAATGAATTGAGGTTAAGATGCATTATGCATATGTTATTTAGTGGTCTTAAAAAGTCTTACATTTAATTGTTGAAATGTGGTTTTATTATCTGTAATAAATCCAAGTGTAAAGATTGTAATCAGTATTTGAAGTTACAAAACTTACCCTTTTTTCCTCCTCTTCCACTTAATGTCTGCAGGATCTACAAGATGAAGTGGCAAAAGAGAGTGAGGAGCTGCAGCGACTGCAGACTCAGCGGCAGAAAGTCCAGGATGCCTTGGAGGAGCTGGACCAGCAGAAGGGAACCCTGGAGGAGCAGCTGACACACATCCGCCAACAAACCAGCCAAGAGACCCAACTGGTAGGTCCCAGCTTGAGTCTCCCTTCACAACAGGTCATTTTTATACCAGTTGGACGAAATTCCTGGTATATTGTAATACCAGCAATTCTGTCCGTCCAAGATCTATGTCCAACCAGTTCCTCAAAGGCTCTTCACTCGATTCTTTTCAAATTTGACACACATTATTTTTATACTACTAGAAGAGGTTCAGTGCACAGTCAAATGGCTGAATTTCATTTTGGTTTTATTTTAATTTGTCCAACCAAGACTATTCCCCTGATTCATCAAAGTGTGATCAGATTGAAAGTTATTAGACAGAATAATGTTTGTCTTGGTTTGACTGAACTACCCAAAAAGGATAGAAATTTAGTTTAATCTAGTTTAGAATTAACTTTAATTTAACACCCAACATTAATCTCTGACTAGGCAGGGTATCAGCGAGCAAGAGGGGCAGGGGTATTAGTAAGCTCTGCCTACTTTTAAAGTTGCTCCTTTATTTTGAATTCTACTGGATATTGTCACACCTCTGAAATTATTCTTTGTGGTAAATCTGTCTCAGATCACGTCGCTGCAGTCAGAGCATGAGGAGCAGGAGCAGAGGATTTGTCAGTATGAGGAGGAGCTGGTCCAGGCCCGGGAGGAGCTCCTGGCTCTGCAGGAGGAGAGTAGGAGGCTGCAGGAGAAGGTCCAGGCGGCTCAGGAGCAGCTCACACCTCTGCAAGAGTCTGTGCGAGACTCCTTCACACAGGTTGCACAGGTCAGATTGGTAAATCTGTATCTTTGGTTCTTATACCTTCATTTTGCTGTATATTTGTTATTGGTGGAAGGAATGAGCCCTTTAGAGGTTAATTAATAGGAATGTCTGCAGGAATGCTCCCTCTACTGGTTGATTAGAGGGATGGCTATTTAAAACACCATCATAATACTTTAAATAAAAATACTGTAAATGTGACCTCAAGTTTGTCCTTTCCTGAAAGGTTAGTCATGCTACAACCAAACTCTGTGTCACAGAGTAAAGACAATTATGTCTAGATTAATCAAAGGTAAGTGAAATTATGCCTGGCTCACTAACATAAAATGGGAAAATGGGAAATACTGTCAGGAAAAATGTGGTCAGGAGAAGAATATTTTGAGGATCTCTGTGGAAACTGAGGTGGATGAGTGTGGACTATGCCTGTGACTTCAGCCAGCAACACAGAAAAAATACTTTATGAATATCAAAAATTCATGAAGTTCCATCCGATTTGTTTGCGTTTAAAGCAGGACAGAGGAGGAGCTGAGTCAGAACTTCTGAGCACTGAATGCCTGAAGTCATCGTGTGTTCAATGGAATATTACAACCTAGCAACACAGAAACAGTTCTAGTTTGATCACTTCACATTCTATCCTTTTTATTACCGTCGGCCACACTGGCTGCAGGGTATTGTCATTAGTTGGTAGTCTGTCTGTCAATTTGTCCAGCAACTTTGGCATGCACTGATAAGTCAGGCCACTAGGGGCAAGCCCACACAGAGTTGGCTGGAGTCGGCCAAATACACTCCACAGATATCTGTGCATACTTGAACCGCACTCAATGCAGATCCAAATCAGACATGACAGTACACAGCATGGTTAACACAAAAAGAGGAATGAATGAAAATGCCTCTGTAAACCATCATTTGGAAAAATGAACTGTGGAGTCTTCAGTTCTTGTCCAGCTTCACTGACAGCAGAGACGATAGAACAAAGGAATGGAACTAAACAATGATAACTTTCACCAATATTTAGCTCCACTCCGGGTATAGGTAGCACAGGCGGCTGCCTAGGGTGACAAATTATGGACAAAAAACTAAATGAAACTAGAAATTCTTACATTCCCTGAAGGAAATGTAACCCGTGTGCTTGCCCCTCGCCAGATCGGTGGAGTCGTGGCCGGGTGTGACATAAAAGCGAGAAATAGCTCCCGCTCGCTTTGGACATACAAGGAGTAAAACGATGTAAAGTTTTAAAAATGTGTCATGTACAATGTGGAAGTTGGAGGCAAAAATGCAGATATATCTGTTATATCGCCACCTGTGGAATACTGGTACAGTTTTTGGTATGGTAGATCTGTCCTATTCTATAGGGTCCATGTCAATTTCACAGCCTTCAGCATAACAGTTCAGCTGTAATAAATGTTTGTTGTATTGTTGTTGAATAAGCCATGCCTACATTTGGCAGACCACACCCACCTTCTAGATATAGTCTCAGGAATGGCCCTTCATCAACCCACCAACTTTGGTTGAAATGGGTAAAGCTGTTTAAGAGATATACATTTCCACCATTCATAGCACCCCATAGTGACTAAAACATGCCACATTCGGCTCATCCCCTCACAGTCACATGTCAACCATGGATGTAAAATTTAGTGATGATAGCACATACTTTGACTGAGATATGCAACAGTTTGCATTTTTATTAGGTAGCTACAAATGTAATAATTCGTAATTGTCACATTTTTCAACTGTTTGCTTAGCTTTTGATAACGTTAGATCAGATTGAAGACTAAAGTATAAGTTCCAAAATGCACAGTGTTTGGACCAAACTCCAAGGAGTTATTAGAAAAAGTAGGTTTTACAATTTTTGCAATTTTGCGGGGAGAAAAGTCTTGGTGGAAATGGGCGTGGCCTAGCCCATGTGATTCAGTACTATTCAGAGAATGTGTGGATGTGAGGTTTTGAATGTGCAACATATGGTTTTAGAGTTATAGACCAAAACGCATTGTCCTTGTTTATAGTGCCACCTAGTGGAATACAGCAACAATCAGTCCACATCCATAATCTTTGGGCCAAATTGAACATTTTGTATATTTCCGATTTTTTTTCCTATGTATCGTTTGGGAATGGTAGCCACTTGAAAATGGCCCCATTCCAGATCGAGATTTTTGAGTGGGTTTTTTTGCATTTTTTACGAAATCTGTACATCGGATTGCTAAGAAAAGTCATAGCACACTATTCCTGTGCAGGCCACAGATTTTTGCATCAAAAGTTTTGGTGCATTTCCAACGGTGCGGGCCGCATTTTATTCCAAAGTTTTTGTTTAAGTCAGAATGAACAATAGTCCCCTGTGCTTTGCATTACATGCAAGCACACAGGGAATAAACGCACGGAAGAACTATCGTGTCTCGGGACTGATGGTCCCGAGCCCCTAATAAATACGATGAACAGTCCCCTGTGTTTTGCATTACATGCAAGCACACGGGGAATAAAATAAATCAAAAGATAAATCACAATATCTGTACAATGAACTTGAAACGCACTTTTTACACTTCCTTGACATGTTTTCTCTTAAATCATAATCAAGCCTCAATATGACAAAACTGTATCACACTTATTTCACTTTGTGGATTCTGTCATTCATATTTAGTTCTTATTTACTATTAAAAGGCATGACGTCAACTCACATGATCTCTTAAACATGTTAAGTATCTAAACATTTTAAATGCTTTCTCATTGTATTTTTATTTCTCTAGCCTTATTTCTCTTATAGTTATGGTTCATTTTACATTAATTTTTTACCACTGTATGGACTGTTTTAGATAAATCTTGGATTCCTTTATACATCTATTGCACAAACCAATTCCAGTATTAATTCAGTCTCAAATATTTACATATTGCAAATCAATATATCACTGACAGTCAACATTTTGCAGCGTTTCATAAATCATGCCAAGGATTTTCAAGTGCATGCACATTATTTTTTTCTTGTTTGTATCTACTGTTGCCTGCGTCAGAAAACGATCAATGATAAATAATACTCTTATAACCAAACAGGGCAGGCAGCCTATACTTTAGTAATTACGATTGTAATGTCAAATATTCGAAAAATATTTGTGAACCTCTGGACTAGTGCATAGATGGATAGATAGACAGACAGACAGACACTTTATTGTCATTTAAGCATACACAAGAATGAAATTCTTCTTTTGATGTGATGCATCAAGCAGCAACAATTTGGGTTGCACTAAACCTCTTACAGTCAGAAGTTACAGTACAGTACATAGATAATGCATGCACATACATGATGTTTACAGGGACACTGTACGTGTGGGCGCCATGTTGGGATTTTTTCATTGTATATAGTAGGGTTGACATGTGGGGGGACGAGGGGAAAAAAAAGGGGATGAGATAGACTGAACGGGTTAAGGTAGGGAGGGGGGGTATATATGTGCATGTGTGTCTGTCTTTGAGTGAGTCTGTTTGTGTATAAATGTCCATGTGGTGGTGAATGTAGACGCGTGCCTGGGTATTAATAGTCTATTTTAATTGTTGCTTACATTTTAAAGAAAGATTTACAAAACTAATTTTTATGTCACTACTTATTATATATAGACTCACATTGTTTCCCAAAATTTGTTCTCCCCAGAATAAAAACTAGCACATCTACAACCCATAGGGAAGCATGTGTCACATACTAGTCACATAACAATGTTCTTATTTCATATATCGGCCGTTATATTAGTTATTGGCCAATGTTTTTTAGCCCCCCAATATCAGAATTGGCCCCAAAAATCCCATATCGGTTCCACTCTAATGATCAGTCGAATCCAAAGCTCACGTGCTGTGTGTGAATTGCACATTTTTCTGCAACATTACGTTCAGTTGCGGCTGAAACAAATGTCGGCTTCAGACAATTTGTTTGTGACACCCTAAGTCTTTGGCCTCATATTTGTCTTTGTTTCATATTCAAGGAGGGTGTTGGGCTCAGCTATGCACCTGTGATCCTCGTGGTTTCATACTATTCATGCTGCTTGTCTTCACATGTCTGCACCATCCAGGTTCAACAGAAACTCAACGACCTTCAAATTGAGGAGAGGTCTGTTACCGCTCAGCTCAGCTGGAAGAGAGCTCTGGAGGACAGTTCACCGGTCATGGTGAACGGTTCGATGGGGCCCACAGCAGACATGCACCAGGTCGATCCCTTCCATCAGGACCTGTTCCAAGATGACCAGCCTAAAGAGTTGAAGGAGGACGAACCAGCTGCCGTGAGGAATCTGCAGACAGAACAGACGGGTCAAAAAGAGATGGAAGCAGTAAATGACAGAGAAGAGGAAGAAGAGCAGGATGAAGAACATCCAAAGACTCCAGAGGAGGAAAAGTTGAAACCTGATGCGTTAGATGATCTTTTTACTAGTTTAGCCTCGTCTGACATGTACAATAGTCTGGCGACCCTCTCCAAGCAACGAGAGAACACTGTGAAGGTAAGAAATGCACCTGAGAAACACATTTGACTTCCACAGAATGTTTAAATCATGTTTAAACCATAAAAATTTGTTTACAAAGGGCATTATTTCTAAATGATCTCCCACTGGAATCACAATATAAGTTTTTTTGCACAAAAACTACTAAACATGTGTTTGAGCATATGATTCTGTCTGATCTCCAGGAGAACAGCACACCTACACCTGATATGTCCTCAGAAGGTGTAGATGATGCAGAAGAGTCTCCTAAAGCCAGCCCACCAAAGGTAAAGGGGAAAATGCCTCACCTTATGTTTTTACACCTGTCATTTTTGTATTGTAAAGTGTTATGTACAAACTCTTTAGCAGCTCCTTGACTTTTTTCCACAGGTTGCATCCCCAGAGCCAGAGAGTAAACCGGAGCCTACAGAGTCACCTGAAACCACCTCCTCCTCATTGTCACCTCCTGTGGCCCCTGGCCCTGTGCCACCCCAGACAAGCCCCCCCACTCTGCCAGAGATGGACTTCTTCCATTCAGACCCCTTCACTGACCGTCAGTCCCGCATCTGTACTCTCACCTGTTTGACAAAGTCTGATCTACTTATGTTTAATTGATTTGATTTGTAGGTTTATTTTACATGTTCAGGGATGCAAACTCAGTGCCTTTTAGCAAAACACACCATGGAGTCCTAAGAAAGATATTTGAGTGATTTGTGACTCTTTGCAGGAAAATTCAAAACTTGGTAACTAAACCTTTAAAATGTACCACAATCAGGTTGTTGATTATTGTCTTTTGCAGATGATCCTTTCAAAGATGATCCATTTGGAAAAGCAGATGTTGGAGGTATGTTTTAACCCCTTTAAACACATAACGCATTACATTAATGTTTGAAATGTGATCCGATAAGCATGTGTACTGGTTCTAAAATGTCCAGAGTTTACAATTTGTATGATATTGTCTTAAGCAGATCCATTTGGGGGCGATCCGTTTAAAGGGACAGACCCATTTGCTGCGGACTCTTTCTTCGCCCAGACTTCCGCTGCCCCGTTTTCCTCAGACGACCCCTTCTCCTCCGCCTCTGCCGACCCATTTAGCACCACTACTAACGTACCCGAGCCGGACCTGTTTGCAGCCAAGACAAACGACACGGCACCAGCTGCTCAGGCGGCAGCTGCAGATCCCTTCACCTCTAAACCCATGAATCCGGCTTCAGCCGCCAAAGACCCTTTCAGCTCCACTGGGAACAGTGAGGGAGAGTCGGACCCGTTTGGGGGAAAAATGAACTCTTCAGGGGAGGCGGATCCGTTCGGTTCTCAAGATGGAAAAACGGACCCATTCAGTTGTTCTCCACCGAGCTATGATCTGGTAGTGGTGAGTAGAGGAAGAACACAATACACTGTTTAACAAACTCAGAGGGCTTTGTAAAGCATTTATTTATTTCAACACTTAGAGCAAAACAGTTATTAGGAACAACCTAAAATATTTTTAACATTTTTAAATCTTGAAAAAAATCAATGCAACATAGCACAGGGTGTAGTGCATACTTCTTAGCCTTTTGCAGTTTAATATAACATGACCAATGACCAAAAAGATGAGGAAACTGGACCATAAATTGATTTACCACAGATCTGATGTACACAACATCATGTTTCCTCCCCAAATATTGAAGAGCTTTTATTGGTGCACAACTTTTTAATTTAAAAGTAGATTTTTTTTTAATGTGGTTCTTTAGATATGAATGTAACTACATTTTATAAATAACAGTCCTTTTAGTCCATTTGTGTTGCAGTGTTGTGGCCTATGGCATCCACCAGATGGTGCTCTAAGGCCTATTGGTTGAGAACAGCTCATAAACAGTAGTATTTTTTTAGTAAAAATATATCATATTAGGACCTAAAACAAAAAGAGCAAAATCTGTCATGTACAAATTGTTCTGAAATATCTGATTGTATTGATTTCAAGAATATAATAAGAGCAGTGGCATTTCAATGTCAATTTTACTTCTTTGATGATAATTTGTGTTAGGTTTTTTTGTGGAAATGAAATTAATGAAATGCTTTGATATTCACAGCTTTTACAATCTAAATTCAGAATGATGGAAATATAATGATTATGGAACTGGCAGTGGAGGCTTGTGTTTGATGTAGATATTAATGCAAAATTCTGTAGCCACCTTTAACTTTGTTTTTCAGGGTTGTAATTAACAAATAATTCTATTCATCATCTTCTCTTTGTGTATGGTATTCAGTATGCAAAAGAAATCTAAACTGAGGGCTGAAGTATTTGTAAAATTCATACCTAATGGAAGCGGTATGGTACATCTGCTAGTATGATGACATGTGTCTATGTAGGAGTATTTAATGCAGCATGTCAAATCCACACTGTCT
The DNA here is from genome assembly GCA_029814465.1 of Ostorhinchus cyanosoma. Lineage (NCBI taxonomy): Eukaryota > Metazoa > Chordata > Actinopteri > Kurtiformes > Apogonidae > Ostorhinchus > Ostorhinchus cyanosoma. The sequence goes on from JAPTYQ010000019.1 coordinate 31,869,532, forward strand.
TTTCTGTGACATGTTCAGAAGGACACGACAGCATCCAATGACCCGTTTGCTCCAGGTGGTACGACGGTGAGCGCCAGCTCTGATCCAGGTACAACCTTTGTCTGGGCCTCACTTTCACTGGTTGAACAAAAACAGAAATATTATAATATTGGCCTCCCATACTTCCAGTGTCTGTATTTACTGTTTTTCTGCTCTTGTGTTTCAGATCCTTTTGCTGCTGTGTTTGGTAATGAATCCTTTGGAGGAGGTTTTGCAGATTTCAGTGCCTTGGCAAAGGTAACCTTTTCATCTCAGTAGATGATTATGTCTGTGCCTCACCTACACAGCACTGCAATATAAGATTTAAAATTTCACTTTTAAGATCAAAACTCACTGAATGAAAGTGATGAGTGTCAAGTAAAACTGTTGACAGTATTCTACTGGAAACCCAGAACGTCCAGGAGTGACTCTGTGTTGAGGTTTCTGGAGGAAACACCTGCCAGATGTAGCTCTTTAAAGAGCATATACTCTGATACTGAAATCATTGTTGAGGTCAGGTAACATATTTAACTTTGGGGGTTTGGGGGCATTTTTGCCTTTTATTTGGTAGAGACATGGTGGAGAAAAGATAGCAAAAGGAGAGTTTAAGAGTGATGCACCCAGCATCCTCCAGCTGAGACGTGAACTAAAGGACATGTGCTTTAACCCTGAGGACACAGTGTGACAGGTCATTCCAAATGTACAGCGGGGAAAATAAGTATTGAACACATCAACATTTCTCTCAAAAAACATATTTCTAATCAAGCTATTGACATGA
>JAPTYQ010000019.1:31870427-31916846 GCA_029814465.1 Ostorhinchus cyanosoma
ACATTTGGATAAACCCATGACATTCTGGGAGAACATACTCTGGTCAGATGAGACCAAAATTGAACTCTTCGGATGTCATAAGACACAACATGTTTGGAGGAAAAATGGCACTGCACATCACCCCCAAAACACCATACCAACAGTCAAGTTTGGAGGTGGGAGCATCATGGCGTGGGGCTGTTTTTCAGCATGTGGTACTGGTAGACTTCATATCATTGAAGGAATAATGACTGGAGAAAAGTATCGAGACATTCTTGATCAGAATCTGCTGTCATCTGCCAGGCTGCTGAAGATGAAAAGAGGGTGGATCTTTCAGCAAGACAACGATCCCAAGCACACAGCCAAGGTAACACTCAACTGGTTGAAGAAAAAGAAAATAAAGCTGCTAGAATGGCCCAGTCAATCACCAGACTTGAATCCAATTGAAAATCTTTGGAAAGAACTGAAGATCCGGGTTCACAGAAGAGACCCCCGGAACCTTGAAGATTTGAAGGCAGTTTGTGTGGATGAATGGGCCAAAATCACACCTGAGCAATGTATTCGACTGGTTTCTCCATACAGGAGGCGTCTTGAGGCTGTAATCACCAACAAAGGTTTTTGCACTAAGTACTAAATAAATTTCAGTACGCGTGTTCAATACTTATTCCCTGTGCCATTTCACTTTATTACACATAACTTAATTTATGGACATAAATGTTTGGATTTCTTTGTATGTGTGCATTACTTGGGTTGATGCCGACATCTGGTGAAAATTTCATGTCAATAGCTCGATTAGAAATATGTTTTTTGAGAGAAATGTTGACGTGTTCAATACTTATTTTCCCCGCTGTATGATGCCCCGATTTATTTTGGCTCAACCTGGTCATAAGATGTTATTCTTCAGTCGGTCTCATATGTAAAGACACTACACACATTAAAATTACACTGTGATTCCCCTTTGTATACACAGTAGCAATTACTTCTTAAATCTATTTTTTTATTTTTGCGTAGTTTTTTTTTTTTTATTGTTTTCTTTTGCATTTTTTTTTTTTAAAGATTAGTATGAATCTTGCCTTTCAGTCAAACGGTGCTGATGAGTTTGGCATCAACAATAAGAACCTGTTCCAGGAGGACAGCCAGTCTGCCAGCTCTGATGTGCCCCCAGCTCTGCCTCCAAAAACTGGTACGCCCACCAGACCCCCACCCCCGCCGCCAGGTCAGTACACGTGCTCTTCATTTGTACTTCTAACTACACCCAGTTAAAGGTCACCATATGTAGATCCCATCATGTTCCATGCACCCCCCCCCCCATGTTCAGCCACTTATGGGTGTGTACAGTATGTGTGTCTGTATACATGTATGTTTTAATGTTTTTGTCCTCATCTGTGTGTCTGTCGCCTCATCCGTCCAGGTAAGAGATCGTCCATCTCCAGAACAGAGTCCTCAGACTCCTTCCACCGACGAGGACACTTTGTCCCACAGTCTTCAGGCGACTTCTCCTCCTCCTCCTCTTCCTCCTCCCTGCCCGCCAAGGATCCTTTAGCCGACCCCTTCGCCCCCTCCTCCCCTCCTCGTCACAGCGTACGGGAAGCTGACCGATTTGCCAGCTTTGACAAAGTGAGCACCTCCCCCTCTGCCTCTCCCTCACCTCCACCTGCCTCTCAGTAGTCAACGCCCTCCTGTCTTCACTTTTTTCCTTCTCATAAATCACATCTGGTCGATCAGTTTTATGCCACAACCTCCAAACAAATGAGGCCAGCTTTATATTCACTCCATCCACTGCCACTCAAGCATCCAAAGAACTCCACTAATACACTCACAACAGCACACATTACTCATGCTACTTTTATTTCTTAACTTCATTTGTTGGCTCACATATACTATTAAATCATTTATTTTTTAGATTTTTTTTGTCCTTATTTTCTGCTGCTGGTGTATATTTTAGTTTCTTATGATGATTGAATACTTGTGTGCCTTTTTAAAGACTTGTAATTAGTAACTGTTACTGATTTCATTTGGGATTGTACTTAATTTAAGCCGTGTCACTGAAGTTGCACTGTCTCAATTTGTCAGGAAATATACATAAATGAAATAACAAATGCAGTTATATGCAACTTCTGTACAGTTACACACACAAGATATGCTATAAAAAACAACATCTGTTTATTTTTATGATATTCCGAATAGTTGGCAGTGAATGGAGAGATAAGAGGCTGCTTGCATTTGGTTTTTGTCAATCATCCCAAATCATGTCACTAGCAGGACATCCTGAGCATCTGCAGGTGTGTTTAAAAAAAATGCATACACACAACTTTATTCCACATTTTCCGCACCTTTTTGTATACATTGGATAGCTCAAGTAAATGCTACTGAGTTTATTACTGTTACTTTGTTCCACACTAATATGGATATTCATCTAAATGGATATTTTCCACCCTCTGTTTTAAAAGAACAAAATCGTTCTTTTCACTGGACGTGCGTTTTGCCAAAAATTTTTTCCACCGTTTCTGTTGGATGCAGCTGAAACATAGGCTTTAGTTTCCTTCTTGAATTGTTTGGTTATAGTCTATAGATTTGGTCATAAAATCTCTGGTACATGTGTCCACGCTGGCCACAGTCTAGTGCAGGTAATACATGAAAAGAACATTATTAAGTGCATTAACTCTTACGGACTTCTTCAAAATCTTCAGTGTGGAAGGTGTTCTGAGAAGAATCTCACTTTTACTGACGTGAAATGTTTGTGTAAATGGGTTTCCCCTGAGTTTCAGAGGGTGTATGTTCTGTCTGTTAACTGTTATCCATTCGTTATCTATTCTGTACATTCAAAACTGTTTTAATCAGTTCAGTATTTTCTCAACTTTTGTGTGAGACCCAGAGACATTTTTTTTCAAGAATAGTATTGAATTTCACATAATATTTTTAGCATTCACTACCACATCTGTATATAGATTATACATATATATATATTATATAATTTGGTAAAGATAGCTCATTTAAACCATGAACAACATCTGCCTCATCTGATGTTTGGCAGAACTCGCATGTCGGAGGCCCAAACATCGAGAACGGTTGGCCTGTTTTAAAACATCTAACATCTCTATTGGTGTGGACACGACCTAAATTCATGAAGCTGAAATTGACAAACTCTATTGATTCAAGTGTTAATGTTCTCTTTACACATTTCCAACATAAACCTCAATATGTATAAATCATTTAATCCATTGTCATTTAATTTCCATCTGCCATCACAAAGCCAAGATAATTACTTGAAAATGGCTTTAAACATGGGATAAAAAAACATGATGCACTCACTGTCTGGCTGTGACTTTGGGATGGCTGACTTTGACCCTTGACCCTCATATCTCCCATCATGTGACCTGCATGTTCTTGTTGACCCCTGACCCTGCACGCACTAACTGTGTTTTAATGGCTGCCTGTCGTTCACTCATGTCATTGCCTCCTCTTGTTTCAGAATCAGTATTTATTTATTTTTTCCATATCTTTGACATATTACCATTTGTCCACCCTCCCATTCCCCCCACCCTTCCATCCATCACATTTACTCCGTTCAGCTCTTTTCTGTTCGGCCATGTGTTGTGGAGAAACAGATCGCCTGTATTCTCTGTCTCTGTCTTCACATCTCTGTTAAATAAACTCAATAAAGAGTTGAATCAAGGGCACCATCTGTGGCTTCTATGTGCATCCATGATGTGTATCCATCTGCATCCGCCTTGGCTTTTAAAGGACCATTCCACTGCTGTTTCATTTTATGTCTCTATTTGTCAGTTATTTTACTGCTGACTATTTCGGAACACATCCTGTCAATATTGATGAATTTCTACCTTATAGTAATACTTTTTCTCTTGTATTTGATAATAACAGCTCGCAAAATTGGCTGACATACACAAGAAGAAACAACATCATCCTAAATAAAATATGCTGGAAGAATCATATTAGACTAAAAGTAAACAGTGTAGATTCAAAATTACCAGGAGACACTACGGTTTTTCAGGTATTGCAGAGCAGCTGTGGGATATTGCCTGTGAATGCATGTTTTCTGTTCCATTTATCACGTGTTTGTTGTCTCGTCCCCGTGCATGATCTACACACTGACACAACTCTGAAACCCTTCGACTCCTTTGCTTTTATTGTCAATTCTGTAACTGTTGACATGTCTTGTGTGTGATGATTAACTTCAGTGAACCCGCATAGTGCATTTCCAATGGGCCTTACTTCACCTTTTTTCATCACATGACTCCCATTTTACTTCTGGTTGGAGTTTCCAAATGTCATGGTTTTGATCCTGTTTCATTGCCTGATCACGCCTGAGGGCAAACTCCTCTCATATTCACGTTTGATTCAGGGAAATGAATGTTTGTTGTTGCTACAGCATAGCCAAGAGACAAACTTTATTCTTAGATACAGGGGATCTAACTGTAGAAACTTGAGTATAACAATTGTAATTGGTGTATAATCACCTAAATGGAATTGTCTTCATGCTTTCATTACCTTACAGCTGCCTTTCCCAAACTTAGGGCCATAAATAAAAACAGAACTCAAGGATGTTGTGTCTCAATCTTAGAGACATAACAAACCCAAAAGGTAAAATACTTATCCAGGCAAAACGGATCTAACAAGAAAATGCCAAAAATATGACCAGAAAACAATGGAAAAAGATAAGAATAAAAACATGTTTGAGACCCGATTATACACAAAACTGACCGTTTGGGAACCACTGCTCTAGAATGAGCCATTTATTTCTACAGAGTCTGTTTAAACAGCTCAGAACGGACGACCTCTTTGTTTTTCAGTTTTCAAGCATCATCTGGTGTAAAGGTGCTTTCCTCTTACCACGTTTGAGTGCTGATCATATTTAATACCTACTTAATGCTGCAGGATGTAGTAATCAGAGGAAAAAGCACAATTTGATAATAACTATCTTCCCTCTGAAGCTCTCTCCTTTTGGTCCAAACTAAAGGAGGGAGAAGATGGGAAAATGACGCCAGAATATGGGAGCTATGGGAGCTGCCACATTAGAGCAACCTGTAGTTAAATCTGTCTCCCTCTGAAATCACCTGTGATTGGCCAAAACATTCTGTCATGGTGAAGAATATCTACAGCCTGTAAACATAATAAAAAGGAGCTGAAGATGTTTCAAATATGCTGAAAATTAGTGATGGAAGTTTTTACCCATTGAGATTCTACCTACCTACCTGCCTACTAGTACAAACTTATACTTTATTCAAAAGCCCAAAACAAACTAATGGTCAGTCAGTTGTCAACAGATAAAGGTTAATAAGATAATAATTTGGAAATTCTCTGCACATAAAACTCAAAATAAGAAATCAGTCAATGTGGTGTTCAACAAATGAAAAGAAATCTATGTTGGGGCTATTTATATCCTTTATTGTTTCTAAAAGTCAGTAATTCGGGTTAAAGGGCTAATATCCACTATTGGTATCAGTTTGTGCAATAATTCACAGCCTGTAAAACACTTCAACTACAACCATTAATATCCTAGACCGATGAATGGCTCAATCTCTAAAAACCTTTAATTGTAATAGCCACACAAACATATTTTCCCCATTTTTAAAAAAAATATAAACACTTATAAGGCAGAAGAATAAATACAATACCATCTTAAATATTATGATACATGTAAAAAGAATGACATGACTGATAATTGTATTCACACTGAGCAGACTTGTTACAGAACTTAAAATAAAAGTTACATGACATGGATTCCTTTTGTTGTGACCTACTTTTGCACCCAGATGTTATTCCTGAGATCATGCACAAGCAGCAATGGTTGCACAAGCACATCAGCACGGACTGAATCAGCGCTGAAGTCAGTGGCTGTTAAATGATGGTTAGAAGGGAATGAGCAGCATCTGTTGAACATCATCTCTGAGAATCTGTTAACTGTCTTCTGTCTGTGTTTGTTCGTCTGCTTTCCCTCCTTATCTTCACACATCCTCGTCCCCCACCCCTGTGTGTGTGTGTGTGTGTGTACACGTGTACGTGTGTTGTGTGTTCGTGGACCAGTATCCGACAGAGGAGGACATGATCGAGTGGGCAAAACGCGAGAGCGAACGAGAGGAAAAGGAGCGACTGGCCCGACTCACCCAACAGGAACAAGAAGACCTGGAGCTGGCCATCGCACTCAGCAAGTCTGAACTGTCCTGAGGAACCCCTGCCCCTCTTCTTCACTGGCCTGGCCTGGCTTGGCACGGCACAGCACAGCCTGGCCCCTGACCAGAAAGCACCAAAGCAAAAGTGGGGACTGTATAGGACTGTTTCAGCAGCACCTGCTGACCCCACCAAGAGACTTTCTAAGAAAAACACCCATCTCTGAATCCTTGGATCCCCCCCAGACTGTTATCACTGCCCGCCGTCATTGCAGTATTTTTTTTGTTTTACCCATCGTGGTTGTGGTTTCATCTGGAGGAGTGGACATTTTTAAAGAATGGGTTGTTGAAAATGAGATTCAGTGAATATGGATTTGCAGAATAAGTGTTAAGATTGTCATGTTCCCTTAGATTTGCCCATGAAATGCCTCATTAATTTCCCCAGAATGTAATTTATTTAAGCAGTGAAATGGCCTTTATCTAAAAGCTCCATCTTTATCTACTAACCAGACTCACTACGCTTTTTTAAACCTCTCACTAGCTTGTACATTTCCATCGACAGTTTAATGAGATTTTGTTAAAGATATAGAATTTTCTAAAGCGCAAACGTCCCCAAATTTCTGTTAATATTCTTAAGTAATTTGAAAACTATCAAACACCAACAGTACGCAGCTCTAACACAGAATAGGAGTTATCTTACAGTCAGTCTTTTTTCTTCTGTATTACTGTTAAGTCTTTTTTTTTCTTTCAGGACTCAACTGAAGTTTGTTTTACATATTTAACTGGAAGTCCTTTGATATGTGAAAATGCATGTTAGATTTCTACAAAAACAGAACACATCTATAATTGTCACAGTCAGCTCCAGCACCCAGCACCGTTATTAGAATTGCTTTAATATTCACTTTGTATCTTTACAGTTGTCAGTTGTACTTGTTCTGCTTTTTGTAGGTCCAGTCTGTGTTGCATAGTTTTATTTGTCACAGGATGCAGAAGGGGTTGAGACGCCACTACATTAATCACATGGAATGATTACAATAATTTACAATAGCATTAAATTTGCATTAGAATTGAGAGCACACTACAGTTGGTTGTCTTAAAGGTCCAGTGTGTAAGATTTACAGGATTTTAGGAGGATCTATTTGCACAAATGGAATGGAATATTCATAATCACATTTTCATCTGTGTATAATCACACAAAATGAGAATTGTTTTTGTTGCCTAGGAATAAGTTGTTTAGATCTACATGGTGTGGGTCCACGATGTTACACCACCATGTTTGTTCAGTAGCTCAGAACTTACTCCTGGTTGTTTTCTGGTTCACCGCGGCTGGTATCCAGCGTTAACTGTGTGAACATTATTGTCAGCTATGACTGTGGACAAGAGTTGATGTGTCCTTAGCACAAAAGCATAGAATGGATGAAAGAAACTCTGGCTCTAATGAGGGACTTGTACATTTTTGTGATCACACTAGGTGAAGGTGGAGGTTATTCACTTTACTGTCTGCCACTTTAGATGTCACTAAATCTCACATAGTAAAAGTCCTTATTATAAATGCCACAACACACCAAACACATGCTCAATCCATCATTTTGACCTGAGAAAAAAAAAATGCCTTCAAAACAGCTACACGTACGACTTAAAAAAAGAAAAGACTGACTGCATTTGTCATGTTTTCCAGCTGCTGTAATGAGGGACATCCCTGTGTTTTTGCAGTTGTTGCAGGAGAAGCTGAGCAGGATATATCAGGCTGCAATGTATAACTTCACCAGAAGATGTCACTAAATATCACACACTGAACCTTTAAGGGATGCCATTAATCTGATCCATGAATCTAGTTTTATGCACAACAAAACCCACCTGTGTGAAACCTGGACTCTACTCTGGTTCAACAATGAACAAACAATCATCTGCTTCTGATAGAATTTACTTCCAGTTCCTCCTGGTGGTGCTTCCTCTGTCAGCATTGGCATTAACTTATTACTTTTCAAGGATGTTTTCCCAGAGGATCTTTCTCATCTCAGCCTTACATTGCTTTGTTTTGCGTTGCTGCATTTTGGTGGAGCTGTTTATTTTCTGCACTGTGGGGATTTAACTTGCTAACCTGTGTGGTTTTGAAGAGGCAGTGAAGTCGAACGCTGCCGTTTAACTGCGACATCTTGTTTGTTACCAGCTACTGATATTTCCCATTGAATAATTGTATATCCCTACCAGAAAATGTCACTAAGTCATCACCGAAGGTCAATGACAAGGGAAGACGTGTTAAATGCACATTATGCTTTTTTCTCCTTCAGTGTCTTTTTTTTCCTGTTCAACATTTTAGACAGCTCTTCCTGTTTGATCTTCCTGTTCTTCAAAATCTTTAACTCTTGTCAAATACAATTTCATTCTCTTGCATTTAAAGGCAACCAGACACATTACTGTCTTTTGTACATACTCCTATAATTTTACAAATCGAGAACCACTTATGTTTTTAGGTTTACCTATAAAGGCTTTTTAAAACTCAAGCTAATTGTATTTTATTTTGTATTTTCTAACGTGTAAGAAAAATCATTATTGGGAGGTTTGACCAGAATATGTTATGCATTTAATTGAAACAGAATAAATAGTAAACATTTAGTTATGTAGTTTGTGTTTTGTACCTTATCAAGACACTTTTGTCTTCTTTTCTTTGGTCAGTTTTACAGTCATAGACATAGTGGACTATCTGCATCCACAGTGTTATATGTAATAAGATAGTTTATGATACATTATAATACTCTTAACATATTTTAGATAAAGTGTAAGTACCATCATTACTCTCTGTATTAAGCAGTATACTTATGGACAGCCTTAAGTTAAATTTACACCTTTGTTTTTAGCTTTAGTGAAATAGTTCTTGTAAAGGCCCAGTGCCTAAGACATAAGAGGATATAACTTTATAACAGAAATGCAGTATGATATTTAGAATCATACCTTTACTAGTGTGAATAGTTGTGTTTTCATTACCTTGCACATTGATTTCAACGGGACAACACCAGGTGTGTACACTACAACCAAATGGGCTTCATTTTTTCTGTTTTATGTAGTTTGAATTAGTTTTCTTATAGTCACCTTATATATTTATGTGTGGACAAGACATGGGTCATATCTCCAAGTAAATGTTTAGAATGGAAAACAACACCATGTTTAGTTTAAATGACAAATCAACCAAAAGTAAAAAAAAAAATTATGTGCATATCCACCAAGGAGTTTGAATGGGGATCAATCAGGCAATGTGTAATGTGACCAGCAGGGGGAGATGTAGGCTACATTACAGAGTATAGACAGACTATAGAGAATTAAACATTCTTTGTTTCTAAATTACTGTTTAGATATTTTGTAACAGATGTGGAATGATTTGGTCTCCTCATAAGTCCTCATTTCCTGATATACTACAGCCATGTCTGAGCCTTTTATGGGAACCGAGGACACCAGTGTTCAGTCACGTGACTTAATTGTTCTATAACAAACGTGTTTCTATGACTTATTATATGACTTTACTGTCCCTGATATGGAATTCAGACTCGCATTTGACCCATCCCACTATACCTGGAACCAACTCCAGGTTAGGGCTAACTCACTTTATTATCCCCATATTCACCCTGCAGTTTAGTAATTTGTAATTCATTTCCTAATACAACACCTGGCATTAGCATTTGCACTTTGGGAGCAGTAACATGCTGTTGATGGCGCTCAGGGGCCAACTATAATTCTTTACCAGTTCTTTATTTAAGTGCACTGACAGGAGAATTAGACCAAGTATTACCCAAATAGTACCTGAGTATACCTGTGTTTGAAACGAGTGGACCTGGCGAGAGAACAGGCAAACTGAACACATGACTGTCCGGGCCAGATAAACACTGACCCCTCTAGTGGTGAAGCAGTAGCGCTGCACTCCATCACCATCCATATGGGCACTGACAGTAGATTCAAACTAGCATACATGTGTTTCATAGTTTTATATCAATTCAGTTAATCAAAAATAAAAGAACATCAAGACAGGGGACTCCTATTATTGGGGCATTTCATCCTGGGACCAGGTTACGTCCTGCATCACTGATGTGTTTGATGCGGGTTCTTGTGTCGGCATGGTGTCATAATCCCGTAGCTAAACATGCAGGAAACCGAGCTGCTTTCCTGCATGTTTTAGATGTATTCCTTTTCCAACACACCTGATTCGAATCATAAGCCCATCATCAAGCTCTGCAGAAGCCTGATAACAACCGTCAGGTGTGTTGGAAGAGGAATACATCTAAAACATGCAGGATAGTGGCTCTCTAGGACCAGGGCTGAAGACCCCTGCCCTAGCCCCAACCCCTAACACGGAGAGCATAACCCCGCCCCCAGGCAAAATACATAGAATGTAACATGTCAAACATAACCCTGGCCCTAAGCAAAATTACCCCCAAATAGGAGTGCCCTAAAGCCAGGGTTAAAAAAAAAAAAAAAGATGTCACTAAGTATTACACATTGAACCTTTAATATTAAAAAAAAAAGTTTTAATCTTGGCACTTATAGGCTATCGAATATTTTATATATTTTGATAAAATTCACAGCTTGCTTTATGTATTTGTGACAGAATAACTTTTTAAAAATGTACTTAACTGTGTTGCTGAATGTAATGTTGGACTCGTAGTGGGAACTTGGCGGGCTTTTGGACCGCAGCGCGAGGACGCAGGGCAGCCAGCGACATTCCGGTACATTTAAATAGAAAAGTCATTCTTATGGTGATGAGTTCAACACACCTTTATACGTCCGGAAGCAGGAAGACTCACAGCGGCGGCTCTGCCTGGGTTCGTCTCTTCGTTCCTGTGTGTTGAGGACCGTCCATGTCCGCGGCGTAAACCGGCCCTGTCTGTCCGGACTACCGAGCTTCTTACCGGGCGGCGGAGGAGACCCTACCAGGGGGGATGAATTTTATCAGCAATTGGAGACGAAGCGTGAAGAGAAAAGACACCAAAGAGTGAGTAGAGAAAACGCAGATTATTGACCCAGGTGGTGTTTGTTTATTTTCACAGTGAAAGTTAGCATTAAAAAGGTACAGCTAGTTTGTACAACATCAGAGACGTTCAGGGCCCTCATTGATCCTCTGTAAAGCCGACAATCTCTACCTCAGGTCGGTTGCTGTAAAGCTTTACTGCAAGTGCATAGTAGAATGATTTATTTTCATCATTTTAATTTGTCGAAGGTTGTCACTAAAGCCCCAAACACGTATTATTTTAGGGTCAAACGGATACACAGTGGATTCAGTTTGGTATTTTGTTCGTTTAACCTGCCCTCATTCAGTCATTTGTCAGTGTGTTCATGTCAAACTGCAGCCTGTCCGACAACATTAACTCCATGGTGCGTTCAAGAAGCCTCGTGTCCTCCAGACAGTAAACATGAAAATGCGTAGTTACAGTATTATAATTTCATTGTCAAGGCCTGAATGGTAAGTTCTACCCTGACAACACCTACATTAATTTCAAACTTATAAAGTTCTTTGTCAGCGTTAAAATTGTATCAGTGACAAAAAACTCATCACATATTTTAGAAAAATATCCAATTTACAAGTCGACTTTGACCTTTAAATGAAAATATCCTTCAATATGTAAGCTATATTTCAGCTGATGAGGTGGATTCTATTTAATCGTTTTTATGTGTTTTAAGCCAATAGTTGTTTTTTTTTTACCATCTAAACTCCACAGTATTTTACAGTATTTTCAGTCCTTCTGCTGGTTTTATCTTCTGTGTTAATGAGTCCAACTCAAAGTTTTACCTTCACAAATTTCCTCAGACATCCAATGTTCTTCTCTCACAGTCATGAAGACTATTTTTACATACACCCTCTAAAGTGACCTTTGACCACTTTTAGGGATGGCGCTCAGGAGGAAGACGTCCCTGACAGTCCAGACTCCCCGAGCCGGTATGTTCACTTTACACTCCAGTGATGATTATTATAGTGAGAGAAAAAACAAACAGAGCTTCATACAATGACAGTCATATATTTACAATAATAACATTCAATTCGATTCAATTTTATTCGATGAGCCCTACATCACAACAAAGTTGTCACACAGGGCTTTACAGAACAACATTATGACAAATGTGTCCTTATCTGAACTTACACACAGATTCACTTCTGCTTATTTTCACAGATGGTCAGACATGAACAGTCCAGAACTGGATCCCATAATCACTGACTTCAGGTAAGAGTCTTTTGATTAAATTAAGTTCTATCTTAGGCAGTAAAACATTCAGTCCACAATGAAATACTCACCGTGACATATAAGAATTGCATAATGAAACATTTTTAAGGTTATTTGTATGTTAATCCAAAATGATGGCCACACAAATAATGACCAAAAACATTATGCAGCTAATTAACATTATGCAATTCCAACTAAACTATTTTGTACCTGGGAGTGTCCAGTATATCAGTGTCTGTGTTTCTGTGGCTCTCACGATCATGTTGCCCAAACAATAGCTGTCCTTTCAGGTGGTTTCCATCCCTTGAGATTTGCCTCTTATTTAACCAGCCTCGATTCTTCTTCCTCTGTTTCAGGTTACAGTTACCTGATAACAAAGATGCTCTGGGATCAACAAATCCATCTAATGGGTAAGACCTCACACTGAACCCTGACTGAAAGCAAAAGTCTGGTTTACAAACACCAGTGAAAACACACAATAAAATCAACTATTTGGCCCTTGAAAAGCTCTTATGACATTTCAGATTTTTCTTTCATTCTAATCATGCATTCCTGAGTCAGAGTGAATGAACAAATGAAGGCTTATTTCAAGAACATCTTAATGGTGAATGACATGTCGTCAGAGTTCATCAGAAATATCACTGGTCTCCATTTGACTTTACCCTGATATTTACTCTAAAAAGAATTCAGAGAATAAGAACATGGTCACTCTTTGTAGTTATAGTGTGAACCTAAATTAAATTACTTACCAATTTCTTAGTATTCAATAAACTTATTAACCCAATTATTGTAATATGTTAAATATTAAAATAAGATTTTTCAGTTTTCTCTTATTCTGAAATTCCATATAACGAACCAATTCAACAGGTTTGTTTGTTTCTTGGTTGTGTTCTGTCATTCAGAGAATGCACACACCTCCTCTACAGCTGATTCGTCTTGATTTAAGTTTCAGTTTTTAGTGACATGTAGTGGTGGTATTTCTCTTTGTCGTTAACTGTATACCCCCGTTCTGACCTACAGTGGCTGCACTAAACTTCTCTCATCACAGCCAGTGCTTGATTCTGACCAGTCTGCGTTAGATTACATTACATTACATTACATTACTTTACATTAGATGAGACTATATTGATCCAAAAATTGGGAAATTCACTGGTCAAGGAATCAACAGAATAAAGTGCAAAAAAAAGTGCAGCATAAAGATAGTACAAAAGACAAACAATAATAAAAATAATAGTTCATCACCTTTGGTTTATATACTCAACAAATATAAATGACAATAACAGTGGATGCCACCTCATATAAAATGTAAAAAAAAAAATCAATATCAAGAAAAATACCAATGCATTATAGTGAAAGGTGACATTTTCTATATTATCAACTTTTTCTGATAAAATAAAACACAACCACTCTCATGTACTTTAATTATTCACTAATGAAAACATAATTATGAATGTTATATTCAATGTCTACAGTTAGAACTTTCTAAGTCCCTATAAATCTTACACACTGGACCTTAAAACCACAAATAAACAACAAATTCTGATCTGTGTTGTTCTGTATGTTTTTTTATGTGCGTGTGTGTGTGTGCGTGTGTGTGTGTGTGTGCGTGTGTGTGTGTGTGTGTGCGTGCGTGCGTGTGTGTGTGTGTGCGTGTGTGTGTGTGTGTGTGTGTGTGCGTGCGTGCGTGCGTGTGTGTGTGTGTGTGTGTCAGCTGATGCCATTGTTTAGTTTAACTACAGATTATAGGTGAAAGGTGGAGATTCCAATCTGTAGATGTGGACATGTCACAGCTTTTGGAGACTTTGAAAGGAGGCCTGTGGCAGAAGGGGTCCAGTTGTGAGAAGAGTTATCATTCAGATGGCCCCGGTGATAATCCTGTGGCTAATGAAAATGGTAGTGTGGGTCGAGGTCGTTTCATTTTATTTAATAAAAAAAAAGAGTAATAACAGTAGGATGGTTGTAGCTCCAGCTAAATATGTACAAACAAATAATTAAGTAAATAATGCAAGATAGAAAGAAAAACAACCAATAATTTAATTTTCTTTATGCCGCTGCCTCTAATAATTGGTTCCTCTGTTGTGTTTCACATGGACACTTATTGTGATACACACAACACCAGGATGAACACAGTAGTCTCTTTTCCACCAAAATACCAGGAAGTTTTATTACCAGGAACTCATTTACCTGTGTTAAAGAATTCCTGGTAATCTGTGTGCTTTGCGTTTCCATGGCACCTCAAAGTTCAAAGTTCACATCTTCACTAAGAAGAAGCTGAAGGCCCAAAATGCCTGATGACGCTTATAAATGGCGACTGACATGCACGTATCATTTTTTGTGTGACGCAACACGCCTAGGATGGATTCCGCCCAAGTTGTCATGTTTTACTACATCACGAATAAAACTATGCAATCTGAATGGGAAAGACAACAGGCGTTATTTGCAAAGACATTTGTGAATTCATGAAGAGAAAATCTTAAAAAGGAAAATGGATTTTACAAGCCATTGAGGAGATTAACCGTGAGATGGATGGGATGTGTTTCAGCATGTGTATATGTGGGACTCCCTAAAACCGAATGACAGTAGTCATTCTGGTACAGTACAATAACCACTCCCTTGTCCTTTGCTTTATGTTTCTGTCATTTGGTTTACAACCGTGTACCCAATTTGGATCAAATTTAAGGGCATTTATACAAGCCAGGGGTGGGAGGGGGTTGGAGTGTGTTCTTCTTCCCAACTTCATTGTCTTTGTCATTGTCATTGCTTTATTCCAGTGTAATTTCACCCCAAATGAGTGTCATTCGGTTTTAAGGTTGTACGCAAAGGGCCGGATCTACTAAAGGTTTGTGTGTATTAAAATGTGTGCAGACTCATTGCACATGCAAAAAAATGTACAAACTCATTTACTAAGAGTGCGCACTAAGGGTTGAGTCTTTCAAAGGTGCAAAATAGTGCGTCTGCATCCAGTTAGCACTTTTGCCACAATGAATATGCAATATTCCACATGCCACCACATGCAATTGTGCGTGGGGTGGGAGGAGAAAATCTAAATATATTAATTTAGCACACACAAAGTCATTTATCAAACCTGAAAACAATTTTGCTCATAGAAATTGCATTTATATTTAACACGTCTTAAAAGGGAGGTGCAAAAGGTTTGGATGTGCCACATGGCTGTGGTTTTTGTCCAAGAAGGAGACAGCAAAAAGATGAAACGAGATGCAGAGAATACATTTTTCAACCTCATGTGAATATTTTTGGAATGACAGAAGAAAAAAATATTGAGACCTATCATTGAGTCCCATATATGCACATGCTGGAAAAGAAGGTATAAAATTATCAGCTACATTTCAGCCCCTTAAACCTGTCCTAGCTGCAGTATTCAAACACATTTTAGCTGAACATGTAATAAGTAGAGTTCAAGTATATTCAATAACTAATCTCTGGCACAATACATTTACACAGTACTTTAAGTGGACGGTTTGGGTTTAACGTTTGGTTGATTGTTGAATCCCTTAATCCATCTGGAATACATTTTAGGTGAGGTTAACTATCATTTCATAGAGTACATTTTTTATTTAAAAATGGTAGAACATGTATTTTCAACTTCTCAGTCATTAAACTCATGTCCAGCTTTAAGTGTGATGATGGTCCTGTTTTCATTTCTATTGTTTTATAGATATAGTTCAGGTTAAACCCTAAAGTCATACAGATTTACTCAAATGTCTGCATTTAATTCTACTGCATATTACTTTAAAAAAAAAACAGTACTTATATATTTTGATGCCTTGTAAATGAACAGACAATATTAGGTTAAAAAAAAAAATTATTAAAAATTTAAACACAAAACAAAAGGTACAAACAACAAGGTGCTTTGAGATTAAAAGGAAAATAAACATGTGAAAGGTTTAGGGCTTCTGGCCAAGTGTCTGGACCAGCTCGTCCAGGAAGCCATCCCAGCTGGTCATACCATTTGTTTGTTCAGCAGTCGGATCCACTGCGACCGTTGTGGTCCTTTAGTTTCTTATAATCCTGCATAAGTTTCTTAAGCTTTTCTCGTATTTGTTTAGGTGTGTCTTACATTTAGTTCCACCAGCTTGTTGGCTAATATTACATAAACTTTATTGTTTGGTGTCATTGATTCAAAGTCCCTCTGAATGTCCTCCTCCACAAATACACTCAAAAGAACCTGGACCTCGTCGTCCGTCCACTTGTCGTAGCTTCTCATTTGGTCCATTTTCCAAATTATGAAAAGACAAAGCTTATGAAAATGAAATACATAAAACACGGTTTGCTGGCGCACAGTGGCTTAATGGTAGTTGAACAGAATGAGGAGCACTTGCAAGTGTAATCCACCAATCAGCATTCTCCAGCACACAGCCCCACCCCTCAATAATTCCGGATAATCTGAAAAGTACTACTTCCTTACCAAGAACTTCTTCGAGGAAAGTTTGGGGGTGAGGGAAAGTTTTTTACCTGGGTAATTTAGATGGAAATGCTCTGGGGTTTTTCAAAGCTCTGGTAAAAGTTCCTGCAGTAAAGTTCAGCATACAGTTGGTTCCATCTTCAGTTTCTAGTAACGTAGTAAATTGGATACAATGTGTTGAAGATATATATATTGTTTGTAGATATCATTGGACTTGTCTGTTGTTGTTGATAGATATTTTTGCGTTTTTACAGTTGCTATTGTTGTTATTTCTATGTAGATATTATTTGGATATTCTTTTACTTTTATACTTTTTGTGGTTGTTGTTTCAGCTGGTTCTGAAATAAAGGACAAGTTGTTTGTCATTTTCAGACATGTCTTTTTCACATTTTTGCTATTTTTTTCACCTATTCAAATAATCCTTTAATCAAATCAAAGAAAATAATAAATTAATTGATTGCAAAAATAATCAATAGCTGCAGCTTTACTGTAAATGACAGGGGTATGGTTAAGTGTTTTTTTTTTTTGCATTTCAGAATCCAAATACAATAACCAACACCACAAAGTGTAAAATAAGATACTAACACTAACTTGAAGTCTTTTCTGGAGGTACTGAACTTTTTCAGCTTTACTAAGTATCAACCACACTGAGCCACGTCTTTATGTCTGCTAACTGTAAAACGGAAGAGATTAAAGTGAGATAAACTCAGAACTGTTTAAAATCACAGTATGTACTATGTCATAAATCCTTGTCTTTCTGGTTGGCAAAACTAAAATATCCACTAGAAGTACAGCAGTGATTCAAATCGAATTATCCCCCTGTTTCATACTCATAAGACAGAGAAACTACAGTTAAGTGTTTTTACTACACTTCGTAAAGATACTGTGAATGGATCTCCCTTTTTTTATTTCTGTTATGGGCCAAAGTGCCAAAGAGGGAGAAAAATACGTCAGAGATAATAAGCACTTAGAAATGGTCACATGAGCGTGTGCATGGTTACTAATAGTGTCTATGTGTGTTATAGAACCAGTCTACAGTCTGCATTAGGTTGAACTTTTACTGATCGTGTGTGTCTACAAGACAAGGTTTTAAAACAAGTAGAACTGAGCTGAAACATCCATAAACAACACTCAGAAGTGTGTAATCCTTTACTAAACATCCAATATATTTTGAAATCTTAGTCATGTTTTAGAAATAATGTGTTCATATAAATATATATGCCATGATCATAAAAAATGCAGAGAATAATTTTTGTCATTCGTGCAGTTTACTTTTCAGCTATTCAGAATGTATCATCTCAGTACTTCTAAAGGAGCCACTGTGTAAGAATTTGTTTATTTTATATATCTTATATGACAGTAAACCTGCAGTGTAGAACTAGATGTCAATTACAAAGCATCTACTGCATCATTATCCCCTTTCCTTACATGATGTAGCCATCGCGTTAACACTGATGATAGCATTTATGGAAATAGCATTGACAACTATAGACTTGAAACCAAAACAACAGAACTGAATCTACAACCTCCTCTTCCTTTCTCTATCCTAATCATAAGTTTCATATTAAGATACATGATATGATGCAGTGTCATGCTGCAAATGAGAAGTAAAACCAAGATATCACCATTAGAAGAGCTGTGATGTTGCTTCTGGGAGAAGTCACAAAGATAGCAGTGAGTGAATCACCCATTCACCCATATAAACCTCTCTCAGAATTTCCCATTATAATCTGAATTTTGCTAAGAATGTATTCAAGATGAGTTGCCAAATCATAGTTTCTTGTCAGTTGTGTCTATTCTGTCACGTGCTGTTGAGTTTATCATGTGATGTGTTCGTTACCTTTATGTTGAGATGGTGAAATGGTGACACTGCAGTAAAACAAAACCTGTGTATGTACAGATGAGAATGAAGACATGCGCCTCTTGGTTTTCACTGTCCCATTGTACAGAGTCAGACATTGGAATGAGATGATGGAGGAGCAAAACAGACAGTGGTGGGTTGGATCTGCCAAAACCTATAATATAATGTTAGTATTAAACACTACTGAGGACTGGACAGTTCAAAAGCTCATATGAACACATGGTCATGATTTCAGGTGGAATCATGATCCAAATGTAGGTCAGTTACAACCAAACTATAAGTTTTCCTTTCCTTTTCTTTGGTTTCTGGTGGTTTGTGTGAAGGGCTTTTATTGTGGTTGTTACCTCACTAGAAATATTTTTATGTAATTTTGGGCCAAAATGATTTCACTTGTTTGACATCATCTAAATGAAGTACAGTCTTGTGACACTGCTGTGTTTCCATTAATTACCCAGACTGATAATAATGTGATACTAATGAATCAAAAATATTTTCACAGTATCATAACTGTTAGCGTCTGTGTAAATTAGACACACTGTATGCAAACTAAACACCAATACGTTTGTACAAACAAATGTTCAAGTATTACTATAAACACATCAACCTGTACTGTTGACATTAATATTACAGTGCCATAGTTTAGTGCATCATAGGTCATTTACTGAAAGCATTCCCTGTGTAATTATGTATTTTTTGATGACCTGATCTGTACGGTCCATCTAAAGAGTACATCTTATGATAAATCCAAATTGGTCACCATCGATCATCATGAGATTGCTTTGCTCTAACTGTACTTGAATCAGTTTATGCTGAAAGGTAATTGTAATGTTTTTGTTTAATAATGGAAAAAAATACAGCCCACTGAAATGTAAATGCCAAAAAAAAATGTCTGATACAATTCTAATTGTTAGAAGTAAAGGAGAAAATCAGTTATTAGATTTTCTCATTTCAGCATTGATAAACATGACCATTCGGATTCACAGTGTTTAAGATCAGAGTGGTGACTACAGGCTACAGAGAAATGGGACTGCCAAAGCAATGCACTTTAAAATTATTTTATTCAATATCTGACTCAAAAACTAAACAAACAGTAATCTTAAAAATGCTGAATATCAGATCTGAAAATTGCCAGTGAAGTAATCAGACAGCAACTTAATAAATATTCTATATTTATTTTAGTAATTATACAAAAGTAATTTTTAATAACAGATACAGGTACCGTTATAATTAATAGTAGTGTTTCAGTTCTAGACTTGTTAGTGAACTAGTTCTCATAGTGGAACAGTTCTTATTAATATTATTCATTTCACATGTGATTATGTTTCAGTGTGTGCTGTGATGCTCTCATTAATTGCTGGTCAGATGCGTGTCTCTTAGGTCTCTGACATCTCCTATAACAGTTGAGTGGTTCTGTCGAGATGCTGTTTATGGAGATAAAAACACTCCTGATGTTTCGGTACTCTATATCCATGGATGATTTGCATTTGTTTCTAGTCCATCTGTGAGCATCTGTGCTGCATCTGCGTCCTCTATAGTGTTTCTGGATGGTTTTGGTGCAGTGTTTGGTCTCTGCCACTGCAGCAACACCAGACCTGCTGAAAACACATCTTCTGCCTCTTTTTCTTCTTTATAAAACTCACCTCTCCTGCGTTTTACTAAGAACAGCAAAAAGAAAGTATATCGACACATCTTACGTGAAAAAAAAAGAAGAAACCAAAACCTCAGGCCATACATGAGCTCTGGGCATTTAGTCCCGCCCCTGAATGTGCACTGGCCAATAGAAACAGAGTCTGCAGTGTGTTCCCTGAGGGGTGATGATTGGAAGAGGTGGGACAGGCTTTTTTCTTTTTGCGTGTATACAGATAGTATGTGTTTTCCCTCCTCATGTGTGATAGTCATCCCAATCTTATTAAGGGTTGCTGTTAGTGCAGTGTCCCGCCTCCTCCTCCTCCTCCTCCTCCCTTTTGCTCTCTCTCTCTCTCTCTCGCTTTCCTTTCCCTCCTTCTCTCTCTTTCTCTTTCTGCTGCTTCTGCTCTTGTTGCTGCTGCTGCTGCTACAGATTGAAACAGAAACCCAGACCACTACGTTCACTGTCAGAGAGAGAGAGGCCGCAGACATACACTTCACTTCTGCATTTTTCTCCATCTGTCCTCTTTCTCCTTCTCTGGGTCACTTTCACACACATACAGATACACATGAAAATGTCCGGAGAGGAGGACACTCTGTCAAATGGGTAAGATGCTTCATTACTGCTCGTGTTTGTCTCTGTGCTGCAGGATGCTCTGTCTTTTCTATTCCCATAGTCATGTAAAGGAAACTGTGTGTGTGTTCAGGCTGTGACATTCAGGCATGTGGACAAACTTGCTTGGTGTGTTAGTCCTTTTGTGTCACAGCTCAATGCTGCCAGGCTTCTGATCATCTGTTACCGGGTCCTTAAGAGTCCTTAAAGTACTGCTTCGTCACTCTGGGAAGGCCGTGCATGTGTGCTTCCTTACTTGTTTTCACATGAGCACATGCAGAGGTGTATGTAAATATGCATGATAAGCGGTTTGTGTGCGTTTGCTTCAGTGATAATGATCATTATTGTGCAAGTTTCCCTCTAGAGAAATCAACCTCCCAAATTCAGACTTGCTGACTTTAAATTAAATTAGATAACTTAGACAATGTGCGGTATGTGCATCCTGACCTTAACAGACTGTCCTCATTGTTAGGTGGTCAGGCCTTCTCTTTCTTTTGTACAATTGTTCAATTTCCTCCATTAAAGAGGACATGTGAACTGTGCTGTGCAACAGCTTCACTCACTGAGGTGACTTTGTCCTTTTCATTGTCCTCAGGCCTCACATTTTAAAGCGTAACTCTGCTGAGTTCTTGTTTTCCAGTCCTTCAGGACCAGTCGAGTTGGTTTACAGCTATAAGGAAATGATGATTGTGTAACAGAGCTGCTCTTACTGTATTATACCAGACTGAATGACTGGGTGTATCAAAATCACCCAAAATATCTTCACTAAAATCGTGCTCAGTCACATATGTAAACAAAGCTGGCTAAAATACCATCATCTATTACTGACATTTATTATTTATAAGCCTCTGTTTGTGCTCTGTTTGGCACTGCGGGATCTAGTTGGTCTGAACAATATGAAATAACTGATGGACTCTTGACTGTGTCATTTAAGGATAGAATTAGGATTCATTAAGAGTAAGGGTTAAACATCCACAGTGCAAAAAAGATAAGTTTTAATTGTTGCTATTGCAATATAATATTCATTATTCATATTCATATAATTATATCACAATAAGAATCCTATTTCCCCTATTGTCTTAGAATGAGCCATGCTTCTACTGTAGCTTTCATCATCTTTTTTTATAGTTGGTGTCATTGCATTACTGTCACCTACAGTGTCACAACTGTGTTGAAGTGTGGATCAGCGTTAATATCCTCTTAAATAATAAACCCAGAATGGACTAAATAAATACCCATGGATTTACTAGACTGTTACTGTTACTACGACATTGTATTACCATACAGTTGACCAGCCAAATCAACAGAATGTCAGGCAACCACATCAACCGCTATTGTCACAGATTTTGGTCATTTTGTCAAGTCAGGTTGTATAACCAGTATAGAATATACTAAATCTGATAAATCTTACAGATCAAAAAGCTCTGTCCAAGCTCCTCATCTACGAATACTCATTCACAAATGTGTCAAGTACCAGTGTGAATACAGATATTGCATTAGGAGTTTTTAGCATAGCTGTTTGCAGGTTAGCAGGTGTTTTTAAGTCTCTTTAAAGTAATTATTTCGAATCTCTCAGCACTAAAACCACAGTTCAGGAGTTTGCACAAAGAGCTACAGATGATCGTCAAAGTAATGACGCCAAAGTGTAAAGATATTTTATATTTCTCTGACTTTTGGACAAGTCACAGGAAGTTATGCAAGGCTATCATTTTTGCAATATCCAAATTCACTGCTAGATGTCACTAAATATCACACACTGAACCTTTAAGATGAGTTCTGAAGGCTATGGTAAGGATCTACCAGAGCATTAGAGTCAACACATACAGTAGCTGCTAAGTTTAGTTTAGTTTTAGTTCAATATTTAAAGAAGAAACTGATGCACAAGTCATCGGCATCATGTGTCAGTTCAGCTGTTGTTTCTCTGGGAAGTAGTAGTTGTCTGCAAGTGTCACTGTATGAACCTGTTTACAACTGCACAGATTTGTTTGGTTGGAGTGTGTGATTGTGTGTGTGTGTGTGCGTGCGTGCGTGTGTGTGTGTGTGTGTGTGTGTGTGTGTGTGTGTGTGTGTGTGCGTACGTGCATGCATGGGTGCCTGCCTGTGTGTGTGTCTACTGAGAGATGACATGTGACTGCAGCATTATCCTTGAAATCAATGAACACATGTACAGGGTGTCTGCTGAGAATTAATCACATTAAGCATTAAAAATTATTAGGTGCCATATGCCTTATTGTTCTATAGACAGTAGACAGTCACTTATGAAAAAAAACATCACTCCTCATGCTTCATAGAGTGGCTGGAGAGAAAATAGTTCCCATAGAGGTTAACATTGTAATGTGTATTGACTTTCATTAGCAATAGTTTTAATTATTGTTATTCCATATACATTACCTTTGTTGCTTGACTACTGGGAGTCCTGCTTGTTTATTTTTTATTGGCAAATGTTTTTGCCGTTTTGAGATCATAACCCTTGGCCGTAGATGACTGTATGTCCAGTTGTGTCTGCTGTGTTAGTGTGTACTGCACATATTGTACATCCACTTAGGTTTAGGAGATTTCACAAACTTACATTTTGACTGATCTTATTTTGTCCCATGATGTGTTTTTCAGTGGGATCATAAAGACCATGTCACTAAATAAATAGATAATTGCGCTGTCCAAACCCTTCATACTCAGCTAACAAAACTTTTACGTGAGACACAAGAGTCACTTGAATTACTGCATTTTACAAAGAGTGTTGAATTAGGGGTTTGGAGTGTTAATGTTGCTAGGTTAACAAGTTCATTTAAGTCCATTTATAATGCTTGTTTAAAATCTTTCTGTACTAAACCTGCACTAACATTGATAAAGGGAGACAACTGGACCAGATGTATATGATGTATAAAAAAAACCAAAAAAACACATTGAGTCGAAGGTATGTTGCACAGTTTGAAAAATGTGGACTAGTAAATGACCAAATTTATTACAGGTTTTTGGTTTATTTTTTTTTAGCTTTTTTTCAAATACGGTAATGATGCAAAATGCAGTTTCTGTTCAGATAAAAACTATAACAAAAAAACATCACACAAAGCTATAGCCTCCAGAAACCAGCAAAAAGAGTTGAAACCTGTTACAGTTGGATTGTAACAAGGCTTCACTTTAAAAGTATAGAAAACAATGAGGATTCAGATCGTAGATGATGATTCTACCTCAAAACATCATCATGTGATCTTTTGATCAGACTGGCAAACCCAGATTTACTGAAGCAAACAGTCACAATGAAGGCATAATGTGTTTAGTAAGCATGAACAAAATGTTAAGTAATCCTTTCTCTGTTTCGTTTGTGATTATTGATAAATGGTTGTATTTTATTAGGTGCAAAATGAAAACAACATATTATACAGTTGTCTAAACCATATCAGGTGACCACCCGTTTTTATGCAGGTAAATAAATATATACAAATGTCCATTTGATGTGACTGCAGTTGTCATTTTGAGTCTCTGCTGTTTTCAGGAAGCAGAGTTTGCTGCTGGTCATATGTGAACACAGCAGTCACCCCCATGTCATTAGCCGGAGCTGCATCAGTGTGTGTGTGTGTGTGTGTGTGTGTGTGTGATTGTGTGTCTATGTGTGTTTGTGTGCGTGCGTTTGTGTGATGAGTTGGTCGTTCCCCAGTGTTTCTAATGGGCAGGAATGTAAAGTGAACGCTGTCCATTAGTCATCGCTGTTAAACAGATTAGCTGTAGTTGTATATGTACTTGTTTATGTAGTTGTTCTTGCTCTTTTATTCTTTTGCACCTTTTCTCTTTAATGGTTAGATTTAGAACTCTCTGCCAAAGAGTTAAGAGTGATTTCTACTCGGTGAATAGTTGGACTCATGTGACCAGTACGGTGCCCTGGAGGTTAAAAAATCCCAAACCTGATTTCACAAATGAAACAAAACACAAGTCACTTTTGTTTTGCACAAAATCAAATCAAACCAGTGAGTATTACAAGAGAATGAAAATTCCATCAAATGTGAAAATGTTTCATAAAATAAGCTATGAACATGTACAACAAAAATAGATTCCAGATGAAGCAGCAGTCTACAAAACATTAATGCAACAACAAAACAGGAAGAAATTTATCATCTTAATGTCAGAGAACATTAGTGTAACCCCAGTGTCAGCCATTAGTGTTTCACATTTACCATGAACTGAATTAATTTCTTTAGCTCATTAAGCTGAGTGTAATGACTTTTCCACATCTGATGTTGAGAAATAAAGCACACATTTGATCTGAGCTGTGATGAGCAGGAAGGACTCATGGAACAGGACATGGTTTTCAGTCATGACTTGTTCTTATTCAGTGTCACGTGAGGATCATGTGCACTGTGTTGAATTGTATATGCAGCAGCGTTATTAACAATCATTAGAGGCAGTTCATTGCTTTCATAAAGAGAGCTGAAAACAATGACTCCATTGACATGTACAAAATAGTATAATCTTATTCCAAAATAGACAAAATTCCCAGTATGTTAGTCACATTGCTAATGAAAGTGAATGTTACACTGATATTCCTGTTTGCATGCATCGGTGCATACTCTGATTAAAAACAGGGCTTTTTTTCAAAGTTTCCTTTTCAAATAGGTAAACATCAGATCCCACTGTTACTCCTCCAAACACTTTGTTGAAAGGGTTAGCTTTTGGATATTTGTACAAAGATATTTATCCAAAATCCTAATGATGTGCCCTGTTGTTCTGTCTGTTTAGAAGTAGGTGTGTTTCTCCTCCTGAAAATAGATGTGGACCTTTCATTGGAGCATCCATCTGTACCAGCTGATCATGACCATGGGGCATTTGTTGCAAATGTGATGCATGTTTTGAATGTGCTGTAAACATGCCCAAAAAAATCTAAAAAAGACCCAAAAAATCAATGAACTCTGTAAAGCAGGGGTCACCAATCCAGGTCCTCGAGGGCCGGTATCCTGCATGTTTTAGATGTATCCCTCTTCCAGCACACCTGATTCAAATGATAACTTCTGCAGAAGTCTGATAATGACTGTCAGGTGTGTTGGAAGAGGGATACGTCTAAAACATGCAGGATACTGGCCCTCGAGGACCAGGATTGGAGACCCCTGCTGTAAAGCCCTGTGAGATAACCTTGTTGTGATATAGGGCTCTACAAATAAAACTGAATTGAACTGAAAAATCCAATAATTCTGGAATAACGTCTGTATATCTAAATGGAACATTCAGAAAATGGTCTAAATCAGATTATCCAAATGGAATATGCTGTTCAAATTCACAGTATTATTATTTTTGGAATAATAGTTGGTTAGTATGTATATGTAGACTCATTGTCTATTATTATAGAATCAGCAGCTTCTGTTCGATACCTTTAATGAATGATCCTGTTCATTCCCTTAGTTTTTATTTATAAAAGTGGATGGCTGAGCAACTGGAGTAATTTATGCTGATTCCTTCTGTAATGTGCAGTGTAATACAAACAGTAACAACACTAACAGCTAATCAGTCTGTGGAGGTTGTTTTTTTGGAGCCTGGCTGGTTTCTGTCTTAATCTGCTTGAGATGAGAATAGATGAAACTGTTCACCTTGGATTAGAACAGAAGACATGCACAATGCACACGTTAGGCTTCATTTAAAAGGCAACACCTTACATTTCTGTTTAACACAACTCAAATATAAGCTTGACTTTAACTCTATGTGAAGATACTACTTATATTTTACAGTATATCTTCAGTGGTATGTGAAGATTCCACTTTCTAGGTTAGAGGACAGGGTTTGGAGGCTGCATTTGTTGTTGAAAATGAAAACAGGGTCACTGCAGCAGACACACACAGAAAAGAATATGGGAGTTGGCAGGGGTTTCCATCTTTTTTCAATGCAAAAAATGAACACAGGGATTTTTTTCCTTACTGAGACGACACACGAGACATCAGGCCTTCTCTGTTTACCAGGGTTTCTTGTGGCCTTGGCTTTGACCCCTTTAGATGATAGGATGGTATTGTGTCCTTCCATTCTTTAATGCTTTCCTTGTCATTTGTCCAGGTGCTCCCGGTCAGATCTGTCACTGGCTCTCGAGGACTGTATGGCGGCTCTGGATCTGTTCCTCAGGAATGACTTTGAGGAGGCACAGGCCCATCTCAAATCCAGGTAAGAACACAGCTGCTGCTTGGTCCACCTGGAAATGTGCATTCATGGACAAATGCAATGCATCAGAGGGAACAGCTGACTTTATGCATGCAAGCAACTGTATTTTTAGGTACTTTCACATTCTCTGGTTTCAACATTTTGAACAAGGCATTGCACACACAAGCAAGCATGTCTTTATTTTTATTTTACTTATGTAATTTCACAACAAAGCTGGAACAGGTACACAACTCTAGGATTTTAATCATGATCCAGCAAAAGCATTAACACAAAAGACCTTATAAAATGTTCTTTCTAGGGAGGTAAAACTCTGCTCTGAGGTTCTATCTGGCCCACCCTTCATTTTCTAACTCACAATGAAAATTAAGTAACTCTTTTGAATGTTAAGTATTTTGAAGTAAAATGTAGTTACAGTATTTGAATGCAGTAAAATATCAAATTTGTCTGCCAATAAAGTACTTCAGTTTAGAAGAACTGAAAGCTAAAAATAAGTACAGCGGTTTAGATCCCAATCTCTTTGTATAAACTATTTGCTATTGTCAAACAGCTAACACTGAAAAGAAGTGAAAGGACTTCATTTAGTTAATAAGTTACATTAATAAGTCTATTCCAGTTCCAATATAAAGATGAGTTATGGGCATTTTGTTTATTCATGTTATCTCATTAAGCTTGTCATTTTGCTAAAGTGCATATATATGCTTTTGTGTACAGTAGAATTACCTGATGATATTAAATATGTGATTTTTGTAAACAATCCATGTTTCCATATAAGATTGGATGACAAAATAGCTGTAGGTTTGGTATGATTGACAACATAGTGTTTTGTTTTTCAGCCACAGTCTCTAGACTCACACCTTGTCTCAGGTTTTGTGTTCAACAATGTGTCATCGAGTTACACCTTTGTTAAAAGCTCTTTTCTGTCTATTATTATCAGAACCTGCATCATCCTGTTACTATTCTCCTCCACCCATGATGTTCTCTGTGGGTCTATGGGCCACTCCTTAGTCCCAGTTTTTTCTATTCAATGTGGAATTAAACTGCTTCCTGTCAGCAATTTAGTTCTTAAACCAGATTGATAGCTTTTGTCAATTTGAATGCAAGACTATTTAGATCAGCGTCAGTTATGAGGGACTTTTATTGCACCATTACATAAATAGTGAGTTACTAAATGATTGTTCTGGTGTGGTAAACATAATATGGTCTACTACGTAAATCTGTAGTTGTGAAATATGCCCAGTGGAGGAAAATCTGTCCAAATCCACCCCAGTAACACTTGTAATTTCTGCCACCTGAGGGTTGGCAGTCTGTCAGCCTAATGGGTGGCCTCATTTCTGTCTCAATATTCTTCCCACAGCTCTGTGTGTGCTCTCTCTTCATCTTCCAGTCAGTGAAGTGCACCCACCTGAACAAACAGTAGTTGCAAATATACACACACTTTGTTTGTAGCTGTTTTTGAGTCCAGATGGTTAGCTATTTCATGCAATAGGACAGGATGAAAATTAAAAAATTAGTGCTGATTCGGTAAAAGAGGTCTGGCCTACAGTAATTGTAATTTAGATAGATGTGTCATAGTCTTTACAACTGTCTTGTTGACCTGAACATTTGAGATTAAAGTGGATCCAAGTTAACTTTGCTTTCTTGCAGTCAGTGAAGGCAGTCTAATATGTGCATGTTTTTTACATTTGAATGCAACTATGTAATCAGATTGAGCTCGAGTTTAATTCTGTTTGGTTTGTGCAGAACTCAATAACACCATAACCCCCCCCCCCCAAATTTAGTTTGCTGCTCTGAGAAAGGTTTTTTAAGGAAACTGATGACCTGAGGCCTGAGAGCTCCAATATGCAATATTATGTAAGTTTTAATGACATCTTCTGCAATGTGAGCAAGAGAGAATGCTGAAAAATTAATCTACAGGGAACAAGATGCCTCAAGGATCCAAAACAGCAGCAGCAGATGTGCCTAGTGTTTTCAGTCCGGTCTGTCCTTGTCTGCTACTAATGCCTCCTCGGTCTGTGCCTGTTTCCCTAAAGCTGCATTATGACGCAGTCAGGTGGATAAAGGTTTACCACAGAGGCTGCAGCAGCTACACGCATTAAAACGAAATGACTTAGAGACATTTTCAGTGATATACACTATGTATTTAAAGCCTCTGGAAAGCACATTAAGTAGCATAATGTTCTAAACATCAAAAAATGTTAGAAATTAAGTTTCAATCCAAATTCAAAATTGTCAGTATTCAAGTTTTATAAACTTTATATTTGGTTTCAATTGGACATAATTACACTGAAAATATCTATTATGATGAATGGAAATTTAACCATATAATGCTAATGATTCCAGTCCCTTTTTCCATTCACATTAGTGACTGTTAGCTACCAGTTACTAACTAACTCTTTACTGCCTAAACTACCTATCCCCTAATGTAATGTAATGCTAAGCGCATAGGTCTTGACATATTATAAAGACTTACATCCGTCCATTATGTAAATAATGTGTTATTACTTGTTTTTACATAAATTTTATTTCATTTGAGCAAAAGGACAATGAATTAGTAGCCTGTTGTTAGACTCTGTGTATAGATATCCAACTAGTGAACACCCTTTGCTAACACATGTAGCCCCAGTTATGGAGTGGTTAAGGTTAGTTAACGTTCCTAGAGTCATTACTACAGACTTGAAAACTGCTTTAAACCAGTGGTTACCATATGTTTTCAGCTCAAGACCTAAGACCTCCTCTGAGAGGGACTGAGAGTCCAAGTGGACCATGTTCAGCACCTCCATTGCCAAAGCAGCTGTGTGGAGTTGGGGCTGCAAGGTCACTGGTGCCTATCATGGTGGCAATTCTCCAACCACCAACAGTAAGGGGTGCTGTCAAGCTGAAGAAGAAGCTCTATAGAACTTGGTAGGCACTTGGGACTCCAGAGGCAGGTGACAGGTACCGGCAGGTTAAGTGGACCGCAGCTTTGGCGGTTGTTGAGACAAAAACTGGGGCATGGGACAAGTTCAGTGGGGCAATGGAGCTTGACTTTTGGTCAGCCTTGAAAAAGTTCTGGCAAATGTCAGGAAGGCGAAGCAGGGCTTCATGAACACTGTTTACAGTGGAGATGGAGTTCTGTTGACCTCAAGTGTGGATATCATTTGATGTGGAAGGACTTCTTTGAGGATTTCCTAAACCCTGCCTTCAGGCCTCCTCTCCCCAAAGCAGAGCCCTGGGACACAACCCATCACTCAGGCTGAGGTATCCAAGGTAGTTGGGCAACTCATTGGTTGGGGTGGATGAAGTCCATCCCGAGTTTCTTACGTTTCTGCATTCTGATAATTATAGTAATGGCTTGGATTTATATAGCACTTTTCTTTTGTCATGTTGTGGGGCTGTTTTGAATGACACACATTTCCAACATCACATGGAGGACAGGGACAGTATCACTGGATTAGCAGACTGTGGTGGTGGTTCCCCTTTTTAAGGGGAACCAGAGGATATGTTCAATGTATAGGCGAGTCACACTCTTCAGCCTCCCTTAGAAGGCCTATGCCACGGTACTGACCGACCCGGCCGTGGAAGACTGGACCGGCTCTTTTACCCTCTACATGGTCTAAGAGGCTTCATGGGAGTTGACCCATCCAGTCCACATGTGTTTTGTGGATTTGGAGAAGGAATTCAATCATGTACCTGCACAGTTTTAGCCACATCAAAGTGTGACCTTCATCTTGCACTGGGACAGCTCACAGTTGAGTGTGAAGCAGCAGGATTGAGATCAGCACCTCCAAGTCCAGGGCCATGGTTCTCAGTTGGGAAAAGATGGACTCCCTTCTCTAGATTGGGAAAGAGTCACTTCACCAAGTTTCATCTCTGGATCTTGTTCACGAGTGAAAGAAGGATGAAGTGTGAGATTGACAGTGAGTCTGGTGTGTTTTGGTGAAGAAGGAGCTGAATCAAAAGGCAAACTCTGGATTTACTGGTTCACACCTATGGTCACAAGCTGTAGGTAGTGACTGACAGAAATAGATTGTAGATACAAGTGATGGAAATGAGTTTCCTTCACAGGGTGGTTGGACTCTTCTCTAGAGACAAGGTGAGGCGTTTATCCATCCAGGAGAGGTTCAGAGTAGAACCACTGCTCCTCCACAGTTGAGAGAAAAACCAGTTAATGTGGTTCAGTCTATTATCACAGGCTTTTAAAGGAGGTTATGTTCAGCTGTCGTGGGGTTAATACTCAGCCATGTACTCTGATATTCACAATGACTGAGGGAGAAAACAGACATGTGACCTAAATTATCCTCATTTAAAGGTGCAGACCCGGAAATAAATGCTGAGCTTTTATTTGAAATCATTTTGAAAAACAAAATTATTGTGAAAGGTAGATGAACAAATAATACAGAAATGTTTTGCAGATGTTCTTTTCCCTTTGGCATTCCTGTTTTGAGTGCTATATTGTGGTTTATTTTTTTAAAATTCCATTTACTGTGGTTTTGATTCTGTTTAATCTGCTGAATGTGTTGTATTTTGACCTTCTGCATCCAGTAACCAAGCTGAGATACATTTTTTAAAATGATGATGATGATAATGATAATGATAATGATAATGATTATTATTAGTCATTTATGAGGTTCCGATTTTTGAAGCTTGGCTCTACCTCAGAGTCTCAGAGCCAGTTAAAGTTCTTGGACAACATTGTCGAAACACGCCTGATAAATGAGTGAAGTGTTTCTGAATCACCCTTCCTACACATCCAGCAGCAGGCTTAGTTTTATTTGCCAGCTCCCTGTTCAAACATGCAACCTGGGCAAGTACTGGATTTAGACCGATGTTTAGCGTCCCGTCTGGCTGCTGTTCACCCTTTCTCTCAGCGGTAGCAGTTCGCCAGTGTAGCCAGTGCACAGTAAACACATAACTTAAGTAAGTTTTGGAATGTTGATGTTTCTGTAGACTCAAATGGGCTTTCAGTATTTTCACAAGAAACCTAAGATGCTTATTCTTCAAAGTGGCATACCATACCATCATTCTTAACAATCAATATATCTGAAGGATTTGATTCAGGAAGAAGTTGTGATTCTCATTCCTTTGCCGTACCTCCTTATTTCTTTGAATAGGACTAAAGATGAGGGCAACAGAAGCAGCTCCCCCTTCACATCATGGAAAATTATGCCGCAAATATGTGATGTCAGAAGGATGAGCACCATTGAATCCTTCAGCCCAGTTTGCCTCCAATAATAATCTTACAAGGTTTTCTGCTCAAGCTTGGCCTGACATCTTACATAAGCCTGAGACAATAGAAATGGAATCTCTGACGCTCAGCCTCCACCTTTTCTGTCCGTCTGCTGCTGCTTCATGGTTGTTACAGTATTCTTTTACCTGTTGGAATGAAATAATCATCAATTATCTATTGTGTAACAATTTAAAGCCTTAAAATCATCTACTTAAAAAAATAAATAAATAAAAATTGTTCCCTCTCTAATATATACCCATACATTGCCATTCATAAGTTTTTAAGATGAGTCTCAGAAGTAAATTTCCTTTGGTGACGTTGAGTTATCATGAGTTCAAATCTAATCTAAGATCTGATTACGTACGTTTTGGTTACGTGGCAGAGAATGGCTGCTGCTTTTAGCTTAGCGTAAGATTACAGAAGTCAGTCATATGAGTCCAAAAGCAGTAAAATGTTCGTCATGCTGTTGTACAACATTCCTCTGTACTCACCTTTCCTTTATACTTTATCTAAATAAGTTTGCATAGATTTTTTTATCATTATCTGTCATGTGTTGCTGGAAATCTGTGTAGTGTCATGTTAAGAGCAATGCTGTATATTATTGTTCTTTTTTCTCTTTAAAAAAAATAATAACTAATGAGTTGTAAATATGATGCTAACTGGAAAAACAAGCTGATTTGAACAGGAATTACAGGTACATCTACTGTGATACAATACAGTACTTTTACACTTCCTTCATCACTTAAGGAAGACCTTTTCTGAGTGGCTGGGTGTGACGTGACATACCAAAAACCTTGGCTATAAATAGACGGTAACATTCTTTTTTTTCCCCTTTAACATTTTTAGAGGCGGTAGCTTCCCCAGTAGCCAGCCACCCCCCTGTCATTTAAAGTGCAAGTGGGCAGCTTTTGATATGCACAGAATTCTACATTGTTCATTTTGTACACATGATTAAAGATTTACTGTATGTTGATTCAAAGCAACAACACACTGATCCTACTGGTAGTTATTGATGATCCAGAAACAATTAAAGTGTAACAGTGAATCACAGTTTGTTGTCAGTCCCACAAAAGCCCATATATTCACCATCACCATCGCAGTGGTTCCCAAACTTTTTACTTTAACACCCCAAAAATCAATTTTCTTTGTCCTTACAATCCAGATTTAGAAAAATGTGCCACATACTGTCATGTCTACAGATCCACCGACTAAACAGTGTTGAATTAAATAGTTGGAATTTCAACAATCAGTGTCAACTATCACGTCCAATGACAGGAAAAGTAATTTTAGCTCGGCACATGACTGTCTGTAAATGCCCTTTTTATGTTGTTTCAGTCTTTTTGCATTTTCATTTTCATTTGTTTTCTTCTTTTTTATCTTGTTACATTATTTTCATCTTATTACACTTTTACATTGTTTTCATTTTGTTTCATCTTTGAAGTTGTCGTGTTGTAATGTTTTTTAATGTAATATTTGTGTTGTTAACATCTATGAAGTTTATTTCCTCTTATGTAGTTTTCCTCTTATTTTGTGTTTGTTGTCAAATATTATTGCCTTTAAAGTTATTTCCATGCTTTTATGTCCTTTAAAATCTCGTTACATCATTTTCATCTTCTTATACTAGAATTGTCACTTCTTTTAAGTTGTTTTTGTAGTTGCATCATTTTCATCGTTCCATCTTTAATGTGGTTACCATTTGTTTCATCTTTTTTATGTTACGTCCTATATGTTATATTTGTCTTGTCCCTCCTTTGAAGTCAATTTTGTCTGTTTACATCATTTTCATCATTTTGACTTTAATGTCATCTTGATATGCAAATCTTTTACAGAGAATAAAAGTCTTCTTTTTACTCAGGAAATGTTAATGTGATAGCATATGACTGTTACGCAGTTTATTATCACAGTTAGCAACCAGTGATGTGTGATGAGGTTCATGGCTGGTGAGGCACTCAGATCTACAAATATATGAACCCTAAAGAGTTCTTATTTACCATTTGATTGATTGGCAGCAGTTAACAGGTTATGTTTCATATCTCATATCAGCATTCCTTACACATACATACATAACACATATTTCATTTAAGGTCAAAATAAATTTTCACTCAAGTTATGTTGGATACGAATTCTTCCATTTTGAGATTAAGGTGGGGTGAGAAAGAAAAATTAAGGACTTGACTTACAGCTCAGGCAGTAGCAAGAAGAGCCTGTGGGCTCAGGAGCGCCTTCTGCCATGAGGCAGGAGTACTGGCTGCCTCACCAACTGCCTTTTTATGCAGTTTTATGATTGATCTGCTTGACTGAACAAGTTACACACATACATTTTATACATTGTCCAGAGTATGAAGAGTCAGGACATATAATCAAAGAATTTGAAACCATTTTATTGGCAATATACAGAGAGACAGAAACATACTCTAATTGAATGGGACGCCAGCACAGTTTGTGACAGATTACGCGATCCAAGGAAAATACAGAAATTCCACAATTTTGAATGGAAAAATAATCAAAATTATTGGAATTTTGTTTTTTTTTCTTGTCACAATGACAGGTGAGGCTCTGCCTGTATGTAACAGGTCAATTTGAGAGCAATTATTGCATGACTACTTTTTTTTTTCTACAGAACCAAGGACAGCATGTACCATGCTCTGACCTACGCCACTATCCTAGAAATGCAGGCCATGATGACCTTTGACCCCCAGCACATTCTAGTTGCGGGAAACACCATGAAGGAGGCCCAGGCGATCTGTCAGCGGTGAGACTTCCTCATGTGAAATAACCTGATGAAATGTGTTGAGGGCCTCTTGTTTTTAATTTCCTCTTCAGTCCCTGTGAATGCTGTCATTTTGAAACTTAGCCTCAACACAAACAAAACATTCACCTTTAGTTATAAAGTCAGTGGAGATGAGGTTTGCTTGCACTCCAACTGCTTATTTGACGTTCAGACATATGGCACGTGACATTTTAATTATCAACATCATACTAAAACCAGAGAACATGCTGAGATCATCCAGCTCAGCAGCCCAAAGAATGTCACAACTATCTGTCGCAGTTTATCTTGAAGCCAATGTGAGAATCTGTCATGGATCCCTTTAATTACTCTGTCTCCGTCAGGGTTTCTGTTGCTCTGATCACCAGAGCAGCACTGATCTGAGGTCTGCATCTGTTCAGCATATGATTTTTGAGAGTGTTTTAAATGCTTGCTCAGCATCATGTTGGTAACTTTATGCTGCAGCAGAACTGCATTTACTGGCCTTGACTGAAAGGAGGCTGAGTCACTGGTTTGCAGAGAAACAAGATAACAGTGCAAGATGGTGCAGTCATGCTGAAACCCAAGCAGACTGATACGCTGTTAACAGGAATCGCAAGTAATTTGACATTTTGGACTGTAACACTGGAATATACATCTGAGTTTTTGGGATTTACTCTTCAAGATTTTCTGACCTTTGAAGTTGGCATTGAAGTCTTGGCAGATGGGGCTGGGCAGGCATTAGGGTTTATTAAATATCTGCAAACATCTTGTACTTTACTTACAGCTTTGTGATGCCGGTGTCTCCCCCTTGTTACATAATGCTTCAGGGGCATTGGCATATAAGACTGTAAATCTGTTGAGTCTATGTAGGATAGAGTGACATGTGGATTTTTATGAATTTATATATTTGTTTCCATTTTGGCTCCTCAGGCTTAAATGTGTCAGCGTCACAGATCACTGATGCAAAAACATAAAAGGACCTGGCCCTGGAAAAAAAGGGTTAAAATATACAAAAAATAGGCTAAATATGAATTTCATGTTGTTTTGGGGGAAGTTTTATTCTAATACATTTACAGTAATTGTGAAGCATGAATACATTTAGAGGAATGTTTCTTACTAAAGGTTTCATGGACCTTGAAGTTGTCGGGTTTGAAGATATCCAAGAGGACAACAGGTTGAAGTATGAGCATGTATGTGCAAAGAATTAAGAGAGATTGAGCATAAATCACACTTTCCTTTGTATTTTCTGACAAGAATATCGATATTCAATGCCAGTCTGTTCTGATGACTGAACTGAACTGTCGATGGTTTAGTTTAGGGCTGGAGCAGTCATTACTGTCACTGTTGATGAATCTCTTGATTATTTCCTCAGTTGATCGACTAATTATATGGTCCATGTGATATTTCCCACAGCCTAATTTGTCATCAGATGTTAACATAAATTTATTCAGTTATTATTATCATTATTATTCAGTTACAGCAATCACAATCAAAGTCCTCAAACTGATTTTCAAAATAGTTATTGATTAATTTAATAATTGACAACTAATTAATTAGTTGTTTCATATGCAGGTCATTTTCTTAGCATTGTTTTTAATTTATGCGTTTATTCTGGCTCTGGTTCCTTGTGCTGATTAATGGTTTGATCATTTTATGTTCATGACAATAAATTTTTTTTTAAAAATCACTTATGTTTTTGTTTCCTTCTCATTTAGGCATCGTAAGAAGTCAAGCTTTTCCAAAAACTTCACAGAAGGTCAGTGTAAAGTAAATATGTCATCCTCACTAATATAGAAATAGCAGGAATTGGAGTATTTACCTGGTTTGCATCTTTACTGTATATGTTAATGAAAGTCATGTCTACTCAAGTATGACATGCCTGCTTGTATATCTGCCTGTCTGTGTGTTTTTGCACATTATGCTGCTGAGCGTTCAGCTTTGTTTGACTCAAGGTAACTATGACATAATCCTTTCCACCTCAGAGGAGCTTCATGCTGAAGTCTGTTATGCCGAGTGTCTCCTGCAGAGGGCAGCGCTCACCTTCCTTCAGGTCAGGAATGAGGAAAACAGCTTGCACATACTTGTATTTTTCTGTTTTCTTTAGCTCTTCAAATCACTCTGTATTTTTTCTTTTTTTTTTTAAGGATGAAAACATGATTAGCTTCATCAAAGGAGGGATCAAAGTGAGGAACAGCTACCAGACTTATAAGTAAGACCCTGACCCTCAGCTGGTCCTGACCATCCCTGTCCTGTCTGGGTTACAAACCAACCCAACATCCATAACCTGATACATAACTAACATCCACTAAAGGCCAGGTGGTAGAATGCATACATGCTCACTAGAGGCTTGATTCACATCTGAATTTTGGAAGCTGCATAAATGGAGGACTTAGGGTGATCTAATGGCAGAAACAGGAAAAAACTAAATAAATACCCTCTATTGTCTGGTGTTTTTAGATTCAATGATTCTGAGCAGAGTGATGTGCGGTGGAAAACATGCAACATGAAAGTTACTGGTTTTGTAGATTTTTTAAAAAGTTTTTGTATTGGTGCTATTTTAAATTTGTCTCTTTGAGGTGAGAATATCCAACTCTCAAAATGAGTAATCTGTGTATTACCCTTGATAGTCAACAGCTCAACTCAGAACAAGGTTTCCTGTGGTAATGACAATACGAATTTTACACCAAATCATGCGGTCGTAGACAAAACAATGCTGACTGTATCGTATCATCCCGTCTTTGTTTTATCTTTGAATTTGGTGGATGTTTAGTGGATTGTTAAAGGCTGACAGAAACATTTCCAGAAAGAAAAAAAAAATAGGGGTTTAATCCACCAATATCACAAAAAAAATTACACACTAGGAATTTTTTATTTTTGACTTTTAACTGTTGAATTGGACATCTGACTCAAAGTAATAAATACCAAAGTGAATAAATAGATAATTATGAATCAGTGAATAATGTTAAAGTAATGGATCAGTAAATATGAAATTGAATATTAAACTGTCAATACTATAGGTGATTCATGTTGGACTTTATTTAAACTATTATTTTCCTAAAAAAAAATAAAAAAAAATACTGCTCTGCAAATTATCCAGTAATCTGCCTCTGTCCAGTTAAGGTTCATGCTGGTTGGTGAGTCCAGTCTTAACCCATCATCCCTGTACATTCAACACTTAAAAGCACATCCCCGTCATCCGCTCCCTGAAGTTCAGTTTCTCAAGACGAAGGTTTGTCGTCCCAAAGGGCAAAACAAATCGAAATAGAAGCAGTTTTGTTCAAGCTGCTGTTGCTGACCTGGACAATTTAATAATATTGCACAAATAGTGAGTTTATCATAGCGCTGTTTATTTCATTTTAGCATCATTTGTTGTGTCTGTGTTGATGTGATTGATGAAATGTCTGTGTCTCCAAACCAGTTCTACCTATATACACAAATGAAATGACTAGGATCAGGGACTGTTTCATGTCTTCGGTTCTTCTTTGTCTTTCCACCAGAGAGCTTCACACGGTCCTTCAGTCCACCGGGTACACTCATGGCGACAACCACGGCCATTTTGAAGGTGGTGTTAAACTGGGAGTTGGAGCCTTTAATTTAGTGAGTTCTTTATATTCTTTATCATCTGTTCTGTGCATTGATTAATTATGCTTATATCAATCAATATTTTTTTATGTTCTACAAAATTCTAAGTGTTTATTAATTGTATTAACATAATGGACATGTAAAATCATATTAAATATTTATTTACTGTTGCTGAAATGATCACCAGTTCATGATCACTCAGTTCTACACTGATTCTCCTTCTGTAGATGATTTCTATGCTGCCCACACGGACGCTCAAACTGCTGGAGTTTGTTGGCTTCTCTGGTAATAAGGTGAGATTTATCCACCAGTGAGAGCAGCTTATGGCTGATGAATGTAGTTTGAGTAGTAGGATGTGTTTGGCTTTTACACATGACAAGAAGTGGAGCCTTTTGTACTGCATTTAAAACATGCCACTACTACTAATTCTACCTACTACTATCATCACTACTACTACCACCACTACTACTAGTGCCACTACTACCACTACTATTATCACTACTACTACTACTACTACTAATTCTATCAGTACCACCACTGCTACTACTACTACTACCACTACTACTACTATCATCACTACTACTACCACTACTACTACTACCACCACTACTAGCAGTACCACTACTACCACTACCACTACTACTACTACTATCATCACTACTACTACCACCATTACTACTAGTACTACCACTACCACTACTACTACTACTACTACCACTTCTACTACTTTTACCACTACTACTAGTACCGCTACTAGTACTACTATTATCACTACTACTACTACTATTAGTACCACCACTGCTACTACTACTACTACTACTACCACTACTACTACTACTACTACTACTACTACTACTACTACCACTACTACTGCTAGTATCACCACTAATACTGCTACTACTATTGCTATCACTACTACTACCACTACTACTAGTGCTGCTGCTACTACTACTACTACTACAACTACTACTACTACCACTACTACTACTTTTAGCACTACTACTAGTACCGCTACTAGTACTACTATTATCACTACTACTACTACTACTTTTACCACTACTACTAGTACCGCTACTAGTACTACTATTATCACTACTACTACTACTACTACTACTACTATTACTATTAGTACCACCACTGCTACTACTACTGCTACGACTACTACCACTACTACTACTATCATCACTACTACTACCACCACTACTACCAGTACCACTACTACTAGTGCCACTGCTACCACTGCTATTATCACTACTACTACTAGTACCACTACTACTAGTGCCACTACTACCACTACTATTATCACTACTAGTACTACTACCACTACTACTACTAGTATCACCACCACTACTACTACTAGTACCACCACTGATTCTACGACTACTTCTACTACGACTACTACTACTACTACTACTTCTACTACTACTACTAATGCTACTACTACTAACCCTACAACCTAAAGAATTAAACGCATATATTCTTAATGTTTGTGTTAAAGCTTAAAAGTTTAAAGGAGTAAGTGATCGTTGCAATGAAGAAAACTGAGCATGTAGACATTTTCTGCCTTTTTGTCCTTTGTCTCTGATGTTGTTTGTGTTGATCCTAGCATCATTTACATCACAAGGAGCGTCCATGTGAAACACAACAATGGAACCAATGTATAACGGCAGTGAAATTAAGGAAATTAAGCTTTTTTGATTAAAGAAAACTGTAATCAAATAATTTTTTTCATTGATTCTAGACAATTGATTGTTTCAACTGTACAATTTTTTAAGACTTTTATTATTACGTTTTTTCCGAAAATATAAAGTGCTATAAGAATCACCTTATGACAGATTTATGCTTCTGTTGCAATAAATAAATACGCACATTCCCTTTGTCATACCAGACATCTGAATTACAAGTTCTACTCATGATGAACCTCTTGTCTATCTTGTACACAGTTCCATCTTTGATCTATTTTTATTTAGACTGGATGTGAAACAGTGTTCTGGTGGACGAGCAGACGCTGCCTCCCCTCAAGCACACACACAATTATCCATATCAGATTTTCAGATCCTGAGTTGCAGCTGTACACTCATGTATGTGTGTTTGTGCAGGAGTTCGGTCTGCAGCAGCTTCAGGAGGGCTCTGCAGAAAGCACCTTCAGGTCCTTCCTGTGTAACATGCTTCTGCTCTGTTATCACACCTTTATGAGCTTCATATTAGGTGAGAAACAACACACCTGCATGTAAATGCAATTGGCCACAAAGACAAATAAGTTATTTTTCTTTTTTCTTTTTTTAGGAACCGGAGAAGGAGATGTTGATGATGCAGAAAAACTGCTGCAGCCATATCTCAAAAAATATCCCAAGGTTATTTATGGAACTGACAAATGTACAAAAACATTTCAGTGTTTTCACTGAGCATGCATTTTGTAATTACAAAAAAATTAAGATTATGATGCTTGCAACACACTCGTGACATGCTTAGCTCTGTGTCATATCATATTTCCTTTTTTCATGACACTTCAATCATTTGGGAACTGAAGATTCTAATTGTTGTACTACTGATATTTTTGTCAATTGTCGCTGTTTACAAGGCTTGAGCTGCTTAATAGTCTGCCATAGACAAATCTGTTTTTCTTCTTCATTCATCTAAACGTTCACTGAGACTATCAGGATGGTCTTTTTTTAATCTTTGAGGCATAGAACTTGAACTTGAACACCGGCTGAAATGTGGACTCATCTGACCACAGCAGGACTCATATAGTTCCCCCTCCTTGTGTTGTATAGTTTTCCAGATGCAGCTGCAGACTGTGATAAGTAATAATGATTTTCTGAAGTCTTCAGCCCATGTCCATGATGGTACAGTGACTCTTTAGCATGCGATGCCAAAGGTCACACACATTCAGCTGTGGTTTCCACCACTGGCCTAACACACAGATTTCTCTTCCTGAATCTTTTGAGTCTTCTGAGTCTTTTATCAATATAATTTGCAGTTTGCAGTGAGAAACATCCCTTTGAATTAACTGACAGTTTTGTTGTAAATTGCTGAATCAGGACCCATCCTTGTACAGACTAATCCTTTGGTAGATGCTGTTTTCATGCCCCATCGTCATCCTCTCAACTGTCACCAATTTACCGTACAGTTGTGGAATCTGACAGAACATTCTGGAAATGTTACAGTTTTACTTTGTCTCCATCCCTGAGTGTGCTGTAGGCATCAATATCTAAATGAATTTATATTAACAAAATACAAAGAAGATGGTCTGTAGAAACACTGAAAATGTATTTGTTGTTAGTTTGATAAAGGCTGGACTGAATTGTAGTTTTTATGTCATGTTTCCAACACAATCTTTTTGTTTGTCGTAGGGATCCATTTTCCTGTTCTTTGCTGGTCGAATAGAGGAGATTAAAGGCAACCTGGATGCTGTGAGTCAAATCATTGTTATAAAATATCTCTTACTAGTTTGTTTTTTTACTGTACTGTATTTCTCAGAAAAGGCAAATGCAAACCACAAACAGAAGAGTCTCAATCTGTTCAGCTGAAACAGTGGCACAAAGACCAGCTGTGATGAGAATCTGCATGCTGTTTGGTTTCTTTATTGCAAATCTAATGCACATTGTAATCTAGATTAGACAAAATCTATAAAATCTGAACTTCCTTTTGAACTGCATTTTCCATGCTCCTTTGACATTGGACTTAATATAGAATGCATTACAAGAAATAACACTTACTCACTTAGACATGATGGTTTCTGTACTAAATTCCCCACTGAATGTCAACATTTAAATATGTCAGTGATCTTTAGTGTCTGTGTATGTTTGTGCCAGGCTATTAAGCGTTTTGAGGAGTGCTGTGAAGCCCAGCAGCAGTGGAAACAGTTCCACCATATGTGCTACTGGGAGCTAATGTGGTGCTTCACATACAAGAGACACTGGAAGATGGCCTACTTCTATGCCGACCTGCTCAGCAAGGAGAACTGCTGGTCCAAGGTGAGCCTCCAAAAGACCAACAGAACTCAGTTTGAGTCCAGTTACTGTTGTGTTCAAAAAATAGTAGTCCAACATCATTAAGCAGATCAACCACTGTTTTTGGT
Organism: Ostorhinchus cyanosoma; assembly: GCA_029814465.1. Classification (NCBI taxonomy): domain Eukaryota; kingdom Metazoa; phylum Chordata; class Actinopteri; order Kurtiformes; family Apogonidae; genus Ostorhinchus; species Ostorhinchus cyanosoma. The sequence continues at coordinate 31,913,014 of JAPTYQ010000019.1, forward strand.
AGAAATTATACTTCTACATGACAAATAACTTACTAGTAGGTGTAGTAGAGTGACAGAAAACAAAATAATAGCAGTGCTGCGTTTACAGTCGGGAAGGTAATTCAGCTGTGAAAAACCAGGTGTCAAACAGGAGGCCCTTATTTATTATTACAAAGGCAGCAAATGTTGCACATGCTGTTTATAGTACATTTATCTCTGAAAATCATTGGGGGCCACAGACAGTTTGTTAGAAGACTGTGAGGATAGTGAAGCATGGTGGTACAAGCATCATGATATGGGGATGTTTCTCATATTATGGTGTCAAGCCTATTTATCGCAAAATAGGGATTGTGGTAGTTTAAAAACTTGTTCACAGGTTAGTTGACTCCATGCAACACAGATGTGAAGTAATTCTCTGAAACAATGGTTATATAACTAAATATTGGTACAGTGACTCACAGGAAAGAAACATCTTCAAGCATTTTTCAGTTTATACAGTAAATGTTTGAGTTTGTAAATTAAAATATACATGCTGCTATTTTTGAACAGTCGTATGTCCCTTTTTCTTCACTATCTGTAAAGGAATAATAAATGTGAATATTTTTGTTCATGTTTTGATTTGGAATAGAATGTGCAGTGTTCCCAGTGCATTTGTGTGTATGCAAATTAAAGCTACTATAAGGATTTTGAGCTTTGCTCACTTTTTTACACACACTGAGATTATTCTGAACACAACTATATATGTCCAGTTACAGAGTCATACAGTAAAAACATTTCATCATTCCATTAAAATATAACAGATGTCATCAGAGTGCCAGTATGTGATGGCAGTGGTTCACAAGTCAAAATGTGTTTTAAGACGGGATAATGATGAGCTGCTGAAAACTGACTGAATGTGCATCAAATAAAAGACTTCTCACTGTTCACATTATAAGCAAAAGTGACCCAAAACTGAACTGTTCCCTCATATGAAACTCAGATCTGTTGTTTTCATCAGTGTGAACAGCCCAAATAACATGGAACCTGATTTTTTTCTAATCTGATCTGAGATATTTCCTTGTTTTTGGTCATACAGCCAGGCTTAGTCCTTGATCCTGGCTCATTGACTTGAGTTTTGAGGCCCCAAACTCCACACAGCTGTAATTTTTCCTCTCTCCTTATCTTATTTGAAGAGAAAAGGCAGGATTGCAGCAGTAACCACTTTTTGCCCTCCCTCAGGCTACCTATGCATATATGAAAGCCGCCTACCTCAGCATGCTGACTAAGGATGATTGCCTAACCTTTGGAGAGACTGCGCTCACTCTGTTCAGGTATGAAAACAGGGCTTAGACATTACTGAAACCACCCACAACAACCACAGTTAATACAGACCATTCACCATGACAGTGTTTGACAGCTAATGGTAGAGTTATATGACATATCTTCTTCCAGGAAGCAAATGACTTTGGTGGAGGGAAGTTAGCAAATAGAAAAGATTTGTTTCTATTACAGCACAAAAGTCTGTTAATGTGTTCATCAATAGTAACTAAAATATCAACAAATTGAAACTTTGATCAGTGCTTTAGGAGTTTTGGGTTGGATCTGACATGTGTAATCAGTTGAAATCTGTATTTCATGATTAAATATTGCCATGTATTCCATGTTTCAGGCAGGTCCCAGGGCTGAAGCAAAAAATAGCTGGTAAATCTTTACCAACAGAAAAGTTTGCCATCAGGAAAGCCCGTCGCTACCTCACAGAAAACCCTATTTGTCTTCCTGCTCCTCCACTGGTCAGTACTGGATGAGTCTGTCTGTATTGTAACATGCAGTATGACTGAATGTTTACATGATTATCACTATGAATTTGTGTATCATTTGTTAAAAATACATCAGGGATTGTTTCACACAGACACTGTCCCTTAAAGATATGTGAAATCTGCACATCCATATTCAGCTGAACCTCCCCTGTCTTTTGTTATAATTTTCCATCATAGCCTAAACTGGTGTCCACAGTCAGAAGATCAGTAAGGCAAGGCAAGGCAAAGTTTATTTGTATAGCAAAATTCATACACAGGGCAATTCAAAGTGCTTTACAAAAATGGAAAAGAGGCAGGTTAAAAACATACAATTACAGTTAAAACATACATCTAAAATGAAATAAAAGACATTAAAATTAACATTAAAATAAAAAAGTGCATTCAAAAGACAAGATTACCTTAAAATTAACATTAAAATCAGTATCAGGGTGATAAGAGCTAAACCTAAGCCAGGGTTACAAAGTATCTGGTCCTGAGGTTCAGAATAATGAGCACTGAAGGCTTTCGAAGGTGATGTTTGCAACCCCTGTTGTGACATTCCAGACATCGGAAGTTAAGAGGAAGATCCTGAGCAGCTACACATCTTTGATGGAATGTTTCATAGTGAAGGTGTTCAGCCTCTGCTACAGGGAAACTAATACAGCCTGTTCACAGTCGAGGGTTCAGTCTGTTTTCTTGTTCAACCATGGGCTCAAACCTAAATACCTTGTAGTTTCCTTAACTTATTCTTGCCTCATGGTCTTTCATGTCATCCAGGAGTGAAAGGATGGAGAAATGGATTCATAATATTCATGATAAAGTTTGTTAACCCTTCTTGTGCCATCATGCTTCTTCAGTACTGAAATGACTTCCTCTTTTGCCTTTCACTCTCTGGATATGAGTGGCATCCAGTGTTAAGGTCAATTACAGTCACATTCACTGTCTGAGTGGGAATTATTTAACAAGTTTATATTCCATTAACTGGTGGGACCTTTCTGTGTGGAATTTGCATGTTCTCGTGTCTGCTGGGGTTCTCTGGAGTCCTTCCACCATCCAAATACATGCACTGATAGATTAATCTAAATTGCCCACAGGTGTGAGTTTGAGTGTGATTGGTTGTCTGTCAGCCCTGTGATGAACTGGTGACTCATCTAGGATGGACCCTGCCTTTGCCCATAAGTAGCTGGGATAGGCTCCAGCAACCCCCACAACCCTAGTGAGGATAAATTCAGATGAATGAATTCCATTAACATAAAAGCCCAGAACAGACAAAACCGTATTCCATGAACACATTTATTAATTTTGAGGTTTTGTGTCTAAAAATATTTAGGAACACAAAACTCTATAAACTTCATTTTGTCATGATGGGTGGTGAAGGATGGACTCATGCACAGTACTGAATGAACAGATTTATTAAACAAAACACAAACCTGAGGGAGTCAGTAGTAGAAGGGTCCAGGTTCTGGAGAAGGTGAAGTTGACAATGACCCCACGCTGCGCAACTGGACAAGAGCTTTTTATAGCACTTATTGAAGATACTAATCTCCAGGAACTGATTGACAGGGCTGAAGAACAGAAGTATAGAGCTCTAAACTGAAGTGAACAGACAAGCTGGAGAGAAGTAAAGAAGAAAAGTGAACTGGGGTAAATTGATGGACTTGGAATGAACCAAAGTGAACTAAAGGACTGAAAAGAGAAAGGATGAACTGAAGTAAAGGAAATAGATGAACTGAACAAAGGTGAATAATCTGAAGAGAAGAGATGACAAAACAGACCTGAACTGAAGAGACTGGAAAAGGAAACTATGGAACTGAAATACTGACATCAAGGGCAGAGAAAAGGCAAGGATCTGAGAGAAATCTACTAAGACAAAGTAAGGCATGCAAGGACAGAAAAAGGTGATAATGGAAAGGAAAAGGCAAGAGCTAAACTAGGGATTGCTACCTCTGAGCAAACTAGACACTACAGAAAATCAGGGGAACAGACTGAACACACTAGGGGGTAGTGTTGTCACGATACCAAAATTTTGACTTCGATACGATACCAGCCTAAAGTATCTCGATACCGATACTGAAACGA
>JAPTYQ010000019.1:31931384-31948742 GCA_029814465.1 Ostorhinchus cyanosoma
CCAGGTGAGATGGAAGAGGGAAATACCTAAAACATGCAGGATACCGGCCCTCGAGGACTGGAGTTTGACACCCCTGCACTAGCACCAAACTTCCTTATTTTCTCCTTAAATCCTTGTAACTTCAGTTATCAGCTCCATCCTTTTTCTACGCAGCTCGAGCCCTGACTTCGGCCCCGGTTGGGGCTCGGCCCGCCACCGTTGCTCGAGCAACAGTTCATCCCCGGGACCGAAGACCAAACAGACTGGTCAGAGTTGTGAAAGGAAGAGGGCGGGGTGGGTTGTGCTCTGATCCGGAGAGAGGCGGAGTCCAATAAAGCCATCTGAGAGGCAGACGAGGAGAGGAGTAATATGGGGGGTTTGGAGGGAGCGGCGCAAGTAGTACAATTTAAACTCAAAATAATTAATCTCGATATAAACAGTATAGTTTCTTAGTATACTGCTTATGAAAAAATCTCGATATATTTCAAAATATCGAGATATCGCCCAGCCCTACATTGCCACTACTTTCCGCCATGTCCACTGACAATTGAGCATGTGGCACCGCTGAACATCTTAAATCTTTGAAGTGTACTGACGTACAGTACGTCAGTTAAAACTGTCTGTGTGAAACAATGATACCGGAGCTGCGAGAGTGATATGATAGCAACAAGATGAATTTTGACATGAATTAAACGAATCTTTGAGGCAATGAATCTGCCTCAAACACTTTTTGTACTCCAATTATTCAAATTATTCGATGAATCGTTTGACCTCTAATGTAAACAACTCACAACTTTAGAAATTTACTCTGAGTTACAAATTTTTTCTGAATAATCCTGCTGATGATGTTATGTGTTCACTACAGTGCAGTATTTTCTTACTGCTAACTGAAAAGTCACTCATCCTCCATTACTACACAGTACACACAGTTAACATCTTGCCTACTGCAGCCAACACATAACTGTATAAGAATTGTGTTTTTTGTTTTTTAGTGGTCCGTGATTGTTCAAGTGAAAGTGAACATGCTTTACTGTTCCTCTAACTCCCCAGGCAGCACAGACACACAGGAGCAGAGCAACAGAATGTCTGCACAGCAAAAAAGTTATCTATTACATATTGACCAATGTTGATTAAGTGGTGATGCACTATAATTGGCCTGACGGGCCCCTTTTTTTTACACACACACACACGCACACACACGCAGATATAATAGACATTATTTTGAAGTGGAGTTTGTGTGTGTGAAAAGACTGCACTGTCGTGAAGATCAGAGGGTTACTGTCTGCAGTTGCTTTCAGTTCAGCCAACTTGGTGTGAAGGAATAGGAAACAAAAGTTTTCTTTGGAAGTGGTTTCTAATGAGATGTCAAAGGTGGAGCCTAGAAAGAGGAGGAGATGGAGCAAATGATGAGATGAGACTAAACTAAACAGTATTTCTGAATGGTCATAGCAACAACCAGTGTTGGGGAAAGTTCATTTTCTACCTGAGCTAGTTCAAAGTTCCGTTCACAAATTTCAAAATGAACTAGTTCATTCATAGTTCATAATTATTTATTGTTAATAGTTCGTTCATAGTTCCAAAAAATGAACTAGTTCGTAGTTCTTTTTTTTCCCCAATTTGTTGCGGCGAGCTATTTTCAATATCATTGCCAAAGCCCGTATAGAACCACAGAAAGCAATTATTTTGATCAGTTTTAACAATGAAACTGTGTTAGATTTCATCTTCATATCAAAGTAGCAGCTGCAACTTTCACCCCTACAGTATATTCTCAAAAAGCAAGAGGGAAAACTTGCTACTTAGATGATCTTGTTTTAATTATTAAAGAAAAACAGGACAGTGGCGTACAGAACATTCTACTAACACAGTGGTATCAACCAGACTGAGGCAGGAAATAAGGTTGTTACCTGCTACAGTTGCCTCCATGCTGCTTTTTGGTTTTGTCTTGTTTTGTGACGCATGCAGGGATGCAACAGTGGTAGCTAGTGTTGTTGCCAGATTAAATGTTTTTCAGCTTAAGGGCTATTTATGGTGTGTTTAGCCTGGTTTTCGCCTGGAACACTAAAGAAATTTGGCGAACTGATTCAGTTCATTCATCAGGCAGTAATACAGTGTGTTCAGTTCACGTTTGCCCAAAATATGATCGCGTTCAGGTACAACACTGGCAACAACGACATTAGTAGGATGTAAGTTGTATCTACATCTGTTAAGGGAAAAACATCCATAAAAGAAACGATAGACTGCTAATAAGACTACTTCATTTTGTTTAGAAAGCAGCTTGTTTCAGCTGCTGTATCACATGTGCTAAAGTCATTACACCATTGTAGTTTAATCTAGTTAGTTATTTGTAGTTTAGGCCCCGTCTCAAAGTTCCCCTTGGCCCCTAGCACTCATTTTGGAGTTCAATCGTTTTTGAAGTACACTTCGGACGGAGTTGCAAGGTGTAGGGAAGTTCTACGGACGCAATGGGACACTGATGTCATCAATAAGTGAGGTCGCGTATATGCGGAAGTTGACAGTAAATATAGCGGTACATGAAACCACATGATGACAGAACAAAACTACACCATGGTTGGTCCAGGAGATTGAGTCTTTGGTGGCCGACATAAAAATTCAGACGAGACAACGCGAAACGAGTGAGTTTATCAACAATTCCCTGAACGGAAAACACAGAAGTACACGCCGACTGCGCTCACGTTCAGGTAAAGTCAGTACTATTCTGGAATGGAAACGCTCCAGAAATACAGAGCCGAGCCGAGTCGGTACCAGTGGAAAAGCGGGATTACATTTGTGTGATTCCTTTCCAGCTCCTGTTGACATGTTTACCATATGTTAAACGTGTTTACGCTGGAAAAGTTCAGTCGTAAAGCACTGTGGGCGGGGCAAAGCGGCAGATTCTTCCCCTCCGTGTTAAGCAAAAGGAGCGAGTCTGCATCCAAGCTGACTCGTTTTCAAGGGGCACAATGTCCACTCCCCCTCGATGCTAAAGAGAAATGGGACACACTACCTCTCTGAAACTTCACTCGAAATGTAATATAGGGGAAGGGGGAACTTTGGGATGGGGCCTTAATCAAGTCAGTTATTTGGAGTGATGAGACCAAAATTGAACTTTTTGGCCACAACCATCAACACTACATTTGGAGAGGAGTCAACAAGTCCTATGATGAAAGGTACACCATTCCTACTGTGAAACACAGAGGTGGATTGCTGATGTTTTGGGGACGTGAGAGCTACAAAGGCATGGGGAACTTGATCAAAATTGATGGTAAAAGGAATGCAGCATGTTATCAGAAAATACTGGAGAAAAACCTGTACTCATCAGCCTGGAAGCTGTGCATGGGACAGTCGTGGATGTTCCAACATGACAACGACCTAAAACACAAGGCCAAGTCGACCTGTCATTGGCTATAGCAGAAAAAAGTGAAAGTTCTGGAGTGGCCATCTCGGTCTCCTGACCTCAGTATCATTGATCCACTTTGGGGAGATTTCAAACACGCAGTTCATACAAGACTGCCTAAGAACTTAAAGGTAGTGGAGGCTTTATGCCAAGAAGAATTGGCAGTTTTACCCTCTGAGAAAATAAAGTGTCTCATCCACAACTACCACAAAAGACTTCAAGCTGTCACTGATGGTAAAGGCGCCAATACAGAGGATTAAGAACTAGGGTATGTAAACTTTTGATCAGAGTCTGTTAGTTTCTGTTGTCATTTTAATTTAAAAAGAGCAAACACGTTTGTTCGATAATAAATGGATTCACCAAACCACTAACCATCAGTGACATAAAAGTTTTTGTAAATCATTCATATTCTCTGAAAAATTACCCAAAAAAATCACAAATTCTACTAGGGTATGTAAACTTATGAGCCCAACTGTAACATGTGAGGAGCCTGTTAATGCACAAACGACTTACCAATATTTTGTAGAAATGCCTTGTATGTGTGTTGTGGAGCGCACTTCCCTACACACCCCCTTCACTTGTCTCCTTCAATGTATTGAAAATGTATTGAACTGAAGACCCCTGTACTGAAAACACACTGAACTGAAATGTTCCTGTACCGTAACACCCCTAATAATAATAATAATAATAATAATAATACACTAATTAAAATTTTCATGTGATTGTACAGTAATAAAAACATGATTATGAATAATTATCATATTCCAGTTCTGCAGTTACATCCCCCTAATGTCCACACTGCAGTTCTGGCAAAGTTTCAGAAATGGTCTCACAGAACACCTGAAAAGCACATCACATTACAGAGGGAGCAGATAATGCCACCGGACTCCAATGACCCCTCAAATGCTCTGAATGTAGATGGCATTATCATGGTCAAAGCCAGGGCTTGACCGCTAACAAAGACCAGACCATAATCACAATATTAAATGTCTTCCATAATGGGTCATGTAAAAGGCATGAGACCAGCCAGCGAAGTACATACAGTCACTGAACAGGGTCTGCAGCTACCAAATGGCTCCAAAACTGTTCAGTAGTTGTGTAAAAACCAGCAAACCTAAATCCTGCCCAGTGGACCTTGAACTTGCCTGTGTGATATACTGTGTGCAGGTTTCTGCAGGTCTTGTTCACAGATTTTGTTACTGTGCAGGCCCATAGACAGAGAGCTAAGATTTCAGAGCCAGCAACCGCTTCATGTTTCTGGTATTGCTTCCACTTAAGTGCACATTGACACTGTTTAGGTTGCACCACAGGTTCACCATCCAGAAGGAAAGAAAATATTACCCTCAGCAGATTGTGAGGTTGAGAAGAATTTCAGACAAAGAAAAAAACAAAAAAAGAGAAGAATTTCAGTGCAATGCATCAGCACAACTTAAGCACAGATGTTGTGACTTATTTGGTTAGGATATAAATTTACTGTTACATGATTATTAATTGTTATTCTAAGGTTTAGACATTTACTCTTTACATGATTGATTATTAATTGAGAATACATGATTATACAGGTTAAAATGGATTATAAAAAGGTACAGTGAAAAATATTCGCATGATTTTATTTTGGTAAAGGGAAGTGCTTTATTGTGAAAGTGCCTAACCGGAACTACCATGTGGTAATCCATCTTGAATTTCTTCGATGAAACAGCAAGTTTAAGCCCCTCCTGTTCTAATTAAAATGAACAAGTAATTGTTCAAGAAAGACAGTAGAGCCTCTGTCATGATCTGGGAAGCTTACACTCCATCACAACATACTTTTGTTTTTGCTATATCTCATCACAGACCTGATTTTTGACCTGTCATGGTTGTTGTCTGCATCATCTTTCCCACATCAGTCCTAAATACTCCAAGCACTCTGTAAGAAAACTGTGATTCAGTTTGAACACTTCCAACAACTTGGAACCAGTTTTGTGAATCTCACATTAGAGACAACAAAAGAATGCAGTGGGTTGTTATTACATACAGCAATTTAGGATTTTTAAGTAGAATTTTTAAAATGCCTTTCCTAGTGAAGACTTTGTGTGTTCAGGGAAAAGCAGATAATGATGGCGTCCCACTCCATTTTACCTGTGTCGGTGATTACTTTGTGTAATTAATCTGCAACTGAAACATCAAATCCAAGTGTGTAAGTCGGTGTATGACCTGCAGCACATGGAGGTCAGCACTATTACCTTTGGGAGATGGTCCGGACCAGACCAGGGCCAACCAGACTGGCATTATGGACAAATCCACATCATCTAAAGAATACACTTCAACAACCTGAACCGACACTTTAGACAAATGATGTTTATAACTATAATATTTGTTGCTGTTTATGTTCATGTTAGAGTGTCTGTGTCCAGTTCAGTCCAGTGGTTTGTCTGAAGGGTTGCATTAAATCAGTTGTTTTTTCATTGTATGGGCAGAGATATTTTGTACAATTAAGGGCATGTGGACAGAATAATAATTAAAAAAAAAAAAAAAGGGGGGGGGGGATTGTTTAAAGGAGTATCCATGTTACTGTGTGCATTAGACTTGTTTTGTGAGCTGTAAACTAATACAACGACTGCGATGAAATGTTATCAGTCAGTGGGAAAATGGCTCAGCAGCTTTTACAGTTCGTAGAATTGGAAATGGAGTCAACCATTGGAACCGCATTTACTTATTTACAGCGTACTTAAAATAAGTGCCCTCTAATCAGAGGTTACCTCCATCTTCACTTTGCCTGTCTCTTGTCATCTCCATGTCCAGTAGAGCTCCTATCATTGGCTAGAATCTAGACCTGCACCTACCCTTTATTATAATCTATTGGCCTTTTTCTTGTATTCGAATTGTTGATTATTTAAATAGATGATACTGTCTGTCGCTGTATACCTGGATCAGATGCCCACATCATGGTCTGCACTTCAGTCCAACTGCCTGTCAACCCCCCCCCCCCCCCCTCATTACTTCTCAGTCGACTGCTTCTGCCTGGTTTCCATCTTCTGGTCAACCTGTGGTCACTAAATGATCCCTGTTCAGAGTCCAGCTGTCACACCCTGTAAAGAAGGCAGCAGAGGCAATGACAACAATGACACTGCTGATCAGTACATAGTTACACCCCCCCACAAACGCACACACACACACACACACACACACACACACACACACACACACTGAGGCCCTGCCTGTAGCTTTTATTCCCCCACGTCTGCCTCAGATACTAAAGTTGTGCTGACTCATGAAGGCACAGCACCGGCCTTTTTATCATCTCTACATGAACAGATGCAGATGTTTATTTATTTTACATATTTTTGTATACAGTTCTAGCATGTTTGGCTTTCACCCTACAGACATCCACATCCTGTCATCATGTCCATATTAATCTGCTCTGTTTCTCTGCTTGGTAGATGTGTAGTTTAATCAATTTATGCTAAATTTTACTGTATCGTACTGATAGTATCAACCTCACACATGTAAGTAATATTATGTCTAAAATGAAAAATGTCCTAGAATGTGTATATCTTAAGTGGTAATGAATTTTTACACTTGGATATAACTAAAAGGCTTTGTTTGGAATGGCACACCGTCATCCTTCCACATACTGTACACATGTTTAAGGACAACAAACATGATGATTTTTGATAAACTTTTAGTCACCCAATTGGACAGAGCAGTGTTTCCTTCCTGTTAACTTTTGTGCATTCTCTTGGGTTCATTCAGGTGTATTTGCTGGGCTTGTTGTCAAAGATCATGTGGCTGTATGGCTTGTTAGGGAAGGCGCTGCTTAATGGCATTAGAGTAACTTAGACTAATCCATGACCGGGCCGGTGGATCCAATCACAGAACTGGGGCTGCTTCATCCACCTGTATCATTAATATGAAGTTAAATGTGCTGTACAGACTATTGCGTGATCTGGAAAAGGTCTCATTTTTATATATATGCCTGATTGTAGTCCACAATTTAGAATAGTATTTCCAGCTTCCCTGGTTTTTACAGCAGATTTATGTCACTATAACACCACACCGACTGGCAGAGTTCAGTGAGAAGTAAACTGAAGGAGTGAGGAGTAAGATCTGTCCTTTTTCCTAAAGAAAGGGATTTCTTGGATTAATTTTGTTCTAATGGTGGACACTGGAACTGGAGCAGGACTGGCCGAAAGAAAAAGAGTGATAGATCAGGGACTAAAACACCGGTAAACCTCTGCATTGGTTTGAACCGATGGATAAGAACTAAGGGAGTTAAAAGGAATGAAAACAGCTGGAGTTGTCCCTCTTCCTTCTACTCAGGTACAGAATGCTTCTTTTCTTTATTCATATGCATTGGAACATTGTATTTGACTATAGTTCTTTTGGTAGCTCAGTCAAACTCTTGGTAAATGCTTCTGCATTAGCTACACCGCTAGCTCTTTGGAGTTTGTAATATGTTTTATTTGGAGCATTGTTTCAGTCCAAATTAAGGGCTTTGTAAGGTGAGACTGAAATGGTTCTGTATGGAGTTTAATGTTCATGCTGGGGCCTCTGTGAGTAACACTCCGGAGTTCCAGAGTAAAACAGACATAAGGGCAACAGTCAGACTTCCAAATTATGTTTCATTTTCATTTTCACGCCAGTTACTAAACTACACTACAAACAGACTTTATGAAGTTTACTTGTAGTCTAGTTCCAAATGACACTTGCAGCCTTGTCTGCAATTATGCCCTTATGACAGTAGAGCTAGTGCTCATGGGAAGCGGAGCCTTTATCCCTTAAAAACACCACCGATTCTCGTCAAAAGTGTCGCTGCAATCCACTTTAAACGAATGGTCTGTACAGGACCTTTTTCAGAACTCTTTCAGAGTCAGATCTACAAATATATGAACCCAAGAGTATCTTATTCACCATTTGATTGGCAACAGTTAACAAGTTATGTTTCATGTCTCATATCATTATTCTTTACACCAACATATCATATGTAACACATTTATTTAACGTCAAAATTTTATTTTCAATCAAAATATGTTGGATATGTAATCTTCCGTTTTGAGATTAAGGCAGAGCAAGAAAGAAAAATAAACAAATTGCTGAACTTGACCTGTTAACTGTAACCACAGAATAAGATTGTAACTGAGCACTAGAAAAGGATCCTGTGGGCTCTTGAGCGCCCTCTGCCATGAAGCAGGAGTACTGGCTGCCTGACCGAGTGCCTTTTTATGTAGTTTTATGATTGATCTGCTAGACTGAACAAGTTACACACATACATTTTATACATTATCCAGACTATGAAGGGTCAGGGCATATAATCAAAGTGTTTGAAACACACTCTAATTGCATAGGATGCCAGCACAGTTTGTGAAGGATTAATCAATCCAACGTGAGGCACAGCTCACTGATGCCACACCTTGCTCCTCTTCCTTGTATTTGAATTAGAAATGTGGAAATTCCACAATTTTGATTTGAAAAATAATCAGAATTATTGGAATCACATGGAATAGTACAGATCAGCAGACAAATACCAACATATATTTTATTTTAGCATTATTAGTTTTTTTCTTTTTATGACAGGTAATGCTCTGCCTCCCCTGACCATATGCCACTGCTGTTCATTTATGAGGCCGTGGTGTTTACAGCTTATGTCTAGTGTTTATTCACTCTGTGTTGCTGTTTCCTTATCGGTCCACACACAGTAATTCATGTCAATGCCTGCAGAAGATTTAGTGAATAAGAAAAGAAAAAGAAAGGCTCTTCCTATGTATGTTGGTAAGTGTGTGGGTTGAAAAGCAAGAAGAGGAAGTTGTACCAAACCAGTAGAAACTGGATGGAGAGTGAATAAGAATGTGAGGGAGGAGGACGGCAGGAAGAGAAAACCATGAAGTGAGACAAGTAGAAAGTTGTACAGAAGAGGAAAACGCTCATATGTACTCTGGATACAGAATATTATTATTATTATTTGTTTTGTTGTATTCAAAGCTGACGCCAACTGTTACTTTCATCACCAAACATCAGACAAATGAATATAGTGACTTTTTTGCATGTTTTCCATAGTACCTATGTCTGCTCAGTATTGGAACTGCAACCAATGACTATTTTGATGACCTTAGTTAACTAGTCAGATTATGAACTGCAAAACAAAACAAAACACACACAAAGCAATAGCCCTTACTTTTCTTTATTGCAGCAATAAAATTTCCTTATCTTTAACTTCCTTTAACAAGAACATTTAGTGCAATTAGAATGCACAACAAAGTTGAACAAATATTCAAATCAATATTCAACCATGCAACAATGAAAAAAAAAAAAAATTCCCCTTAAAACAGCGTATCACTTTCATCCCAAATTTTTTTTCAAATTTGTAAAACCCGAGTGATAGCCTAATTATTACTAATTCATTAGTCTTTCTGTGCTTACACACTGAAATCACTCCCCTCACAGTGAACAACTTTGAAGATGACTCCATCACAAGCGGTCCATTTGTTTACATACCAAACCAATTCATCACTCAGGCCTTTTCGGAAATTGTGTCGCAAAGTGCATTGTGAGAATGGGACTTCCACACAGCCGCCGCGGCAACAAACATAAACACAGCAGGGACTCTTATTTTTTGGGGCATTTTGTGTTTGATGCGGGTTCATGTGTCAGCACAGTGTCATAATCCGGTTATACCCTAACGGGTAGAACCTAACCCCGGCCCTCGGTGAAATGCCCCAAAAATTATGAGTGCCGGAGACACTGAGCAATGAAACCGTGTCCACTACCCGGTGAGAAGAAATGGAAGGAATCACTGTAAGTCATTATTGTCATCTCATAATATAGGGTCATACACATCTCACAAGCATACAGGGTATGGCCTGGTCCTCACCGCTCACATACTCCTTATAGTACATGTATGATAAGCCTACACAATGACATATTCTGAACAGGCCATGAAACTGATATCACGATCATTAATACGATCACTTATTATAAGATGACAATTAACTTGTAGTGATCCCTTCCATTTCTTCCGACACAGTAGCCAATATGGTTTCATTGCTTCTTGTCTCCATGATTGATGCTGCTGCAGCTGCATGCAATTCCCATTCCAATTATGCACTTCCCCGCAAAATTTCCAAAAAGGTCCAAGTGACGTATCAGTTTGGTATGTAACCAAACGGACTGCTTGTGATGAAGTCCTCTTCGAAGTTGTTCACTGTGAGGGGAGTGATTTAGGTGCGAAAGCACAGAAAGAGTAATGGATTAGTGATAATTAGGCTATCACTCAGGTTTTACAAATTTGATGGAAAAATTTGTGATGAAAGTCATATGCTGCTTTAAACAAAAATGTATTTTGTGCATAACAGTTACAGTGCAGAAAGTTTGTTAAAACAACAAAATACTCAGGAGTTGGAATCAGCAAAAAAAAGAATTTTTCCTTGAACAGAAGTGCATGACGTCACTAACGACCTGTCGACGACTAAATTAGTCTTCCACTAATTTTGCTGTCAACTCTGTCCACTAGTCAACCGGCCATTGTAGCCCTAATCAGTATCGCTAAACCCAACATATCTCCAGACAACAGAAGTTGTATTTATCTTTTTTTCATCAATTCTACAATCAGATCATTCAAATCCTTGGACCTTTTAAACTGTAGCATTTTGTGATTTGTTTACGTATTGTAATTTCACCTGCTGGTATTGTGACTTTGTTTCTATTGTATTGCCCTAATTTAAAAATTAATACAGACATGGGGCTTTGATAGCTGTAATATTCTTATTCTTGTTTTTGGTTGATTCATTCAGATAGTCTGTTAGTCACTTTAATTGAATTCCTTACACTTTTGACATCTTTTAATGTGGTTACATACACCAACATTTCAGTACTGCTGGCAGACTTTCTAAAAGACTGTTCCTCACTGTTCATATTGTTTTAAAGTTTGTCATGAACAGAGATCAGTATTTAGGAAAACACTACCATCTACCGTGTGGGATGTTTTGCCAACATGACAGGAGTGTAAACCTCAGAATTAATCGTACAGCATACACAGATTAAAACATTATGTTGAATCTCTCACATGGTTACGTTTCTTGGCCTTGCAAAGTAGGCAGTAACAGTGATTTCTCAGTATTAAGATTCACAGTTCTTATCTGTGTACACAGAATGTTTTTTTTCTGATTCATAGAGCGTAAGATTGATAAGTTGTGGTTCGTCTGCAAGTCATGCTTTGAGTAATACCTGAAATGAGAATGCCACCTGGTTTTCTTGAAATGAGGAAATTGGGCAGTTGAGATGCACGGTATCAGAAGTTTGGCTCAGTAGGCTAGAGCAGGGCTGTACAGTGCGAGCATTTCACTCGCATATGCGCCCTAAAAATAGATTGGTGCGAGTAGAAAAAATCAAAAGGGAGCACCCGTGCAAGTAACCTACAGGTTTCACCCCTTCCATTCGCATTTTGTTCCTAAAATATATCAAGCTTGATTTAAGCAACATATCCATTTGACTTTTCTTTAAAATGCTTCAAATGTGACAGAGAAGTGGTGACAACGCAAATACTCTGGAAGCAGGTGGACACAAGCAGAACCCATGTGCAGGGTTTCCTGTGTTTACATTCACTAGAGGCAAATTCTCAGCACCGATGTAAAAAAACAAAACATGACAACAGGATGTACAATAGAGGCACAGAAGTCAGGTCGGACGTCCGGAACATGTTAAGTTTAACTTTCTTTTTCGGTTTGTTGTCACTTTGTGGCACAAAACACTCCACATGTTCCTTTACAGCAAAAAGGGTTTTATTTTTTAACTCAAGTTGGTGAATTCCAGTGAACCTGCTCCTCTTCTCCTTCACCTGCCTCTGCTGGTGTTACTGTGAGGTCACGTTCACAGCACCTCAGGAAAGACTGTGAGGCATTCTCAGACACTCAGTAAATTACAGTTTTTGTCATAAACAAACATTCAAAAGACAAAAATGCATTTGTGGCACCTGTTGCGGCACAAATGACGGAATAATATTTGAAAGAAATGTCATGTGAAAATGTATCAAATCAAAGACCCCTGTACCGAACCGAAAATTTTCTGTACTGTTACACCCCTACTATTAAACAGGAGAATAGGATCCACAGTGTGGTCCACTGGATGAGCTTAGCCAAGTGTGCCAGGTGACTGGATTACAAAAATCAGTGGAACAGGGATGTTCTCTGTGTCTAAAAACCCAATAGGCCCAATGATGCATTACAATGCATTTGTGTGTGTACGTTGTTTTAATGTTAATAATAAAATTGTGCTGTTCAAGAAAATTCATAGTGCTCCTAAATTTTTTTTTTGGTCCTAACTTTTTTCATTTGGGAGCACGTGTGCTCCTAGTGAAAAAGCCAAGCGCACAGCCCTGCGGCTAGAGTAAATAACCAGGGACGTTTCCACATTCTTTGCAAAGTGGACAGTCTACATAGAATTAAAACAGGTGGCCGTTGGCATCACTTGTGAGGAGTTGTGAGTATAATTCTCCCTTTGCGGACTTATTTTATTGTGCAAAACAGGTTTTTATTTCTTTATTTAAACACAAGAAAATCCAGAAACTCAATGCATTGTTTAGGATTAAATATAGATACGGAAAAAAAAATCTGAATTTAATGCAAAGTCAATATTTCGTTTGGCATCTTCATGTTCCCATGACAAAAAGTAACCTAAGCAATAAGTAGCACTATGATTTTATGCGGAATAAACCCTGGTACAATTAATCTACCAGAAGATTTGTGCAGTAAATCTTATATTGTCAGCACAGAAGTTGTTTTAATCCTCTTTTTACATAGACCCAGTATGTTCTGATACAAACACTGACAAATGGACATGTATGTTTATTATAACCTTGTTAAAATGACAAATCTAAATGTGTCCATATTGTAAATGTAAAGTGTTAATGTGACATTGTCTTTGTGGTTTGTGCAGGAGCAGATTCATGTGCCTGTCTACCACCCGACGCCCAGCCAGGCCCGGTTGGCCACTCAGCTAACAGAGGAGGAGCAGGTCCGCATCGCCCAGCGCATCGGCCTCATCCAGCACCTCCCAAAGGGGGTGTATGACCCGGGGAGGGACGGCTCCGAGAAGAAGATCAGAGAGTGAGTAGAAAACAGATGTGGTATCAGTCAAAGGTTCTGTTTGGATGTTCCTGAGAGGGTCAAGGGGAAATTAACCGAGAGACACATAGACGCACAGCAAACTGAAATATAACTGATTAAAAACTAGAACTGGTGTAATTAGTATAAATACCCATAGCTGTTAATACTAATACTCCAACTACTAACAGTGGATAAATGAGTGTTTATTCAAGTAAACATTTACTACAACAGGGAATACAAGGAACACAAAAATTATAACTAGACTTTCCTACATTCCCTGAAGGAAATGTAACCTGTGTGCTTGCCTCTGACTGGATCGGTGGAGTCGTGGCCGGGTGCGACATAAAAGTGAGAAATAGCTCCTGCTCACTTCATACGTGCAAGGAATAAAACGATGTAAAGTTTAAAAATGTGTCGTGTACAATGTGGAAGTTGGAGGCAAAAACACAGATGTATCTGTTATAGCGCCACCTAGTGGAATACAGGCACAGTTTTTGGTATGATAGATCTGTCCTATTCTATAGGGTCCATGTCAATTTCACTGCTTTCAGCAGAATAGTTCAGCTGAAATAAATGTTTGTTGTTAGTCTTGGAATAAGCCACACCCAAATTTGCAGACCACACCCACCTTCTAGATATGGTCTCAGGAATGGCCCTTCATCATCCCCACCTACTTTGATAGAAATGGGTAAAACTGTTTAAGAGATATACATTTCCACACGTCATAGCACCCCCTAGTGACTAAAATGCACCAAATTCAGCTCATCCCCTCACAGTCACATGTCAAACATGGATGTAGACTTAAGTGTTGATAGTATTTACTTTGACCGAGATATGCAACAGTTTGCATTTTTATTCGGTAGCTACAAATGTAATCATTCATAATTGTCGCGTTTTTCAACCGTTAGCTGAGCTTTTGATAATGTTAGATCAGGTTGAAGACTCAAGAGTATGTTCCAAAATTCACGCTGTTTGGACCAAACTCCAAGGAGTTATTAGAAAATGTAGGTTTTACAGTTTTCCCAGTTTTTTGGGGAGAAAAGTCAGGCATAAATGGGTGTGTCCTAGCCCATGTGATTAAGCACTATTCAGAGAATGTGTGGATGTGAGGTTTTCAATGTGCAACATATGGTTTGAGAGTTATAGACCAAAACGCATTGTCCTTGTTTATAGTGCCACCTAGTGGAATACAGCTACAATCAGTCCACATCCACAATCTTTGGGCCAAGTTGAACATTTTGTATATTTCCGATTTTTGTTCCAGTGTAATGTTTTGGAATGCTAGCCACTTGAATTTGGTCCCATTCCAGATGGAGATTTTTGAGTGTTTTTTTATATTTTTTATGAAATCTGTACATTGAATTGCTAAGAAAAGTCATAGCACACTATCCCCATGCAGGCCACAGATTTTTGCGTCCAAATTTTTGGTGTATTTCCAACGGCGCAGGATGCATTTTTTTCCAAAGTTTGTATAAGTCAGAACGAACAATTGTCCCCTGTGCTTTGCATTACATGTAAGCACACAGGGAATTCAAATATGGACTTATGGTGACAGCCCTGGCAAAGTATCATCCATAAAATGATGTGTTAATAATGTGTGTGTTGGCATCTGCAGGTGTGTCATCTGTATGATGGACTTTGTGTACGGAGACCCCATCCGGTTCCTGCCCTGCATGCACATTTACCACATGGACTGTATAGACGACTGGCTGATGAGGTCCTTCACCTGTCCCTCCTGCATGGAGCCTGTGGACGCTGCGCTGCTTTCCTCTTATGAAACCAACTGACAACACTGCACATGCTCCAGCGCTTAACCTAGTGGACAAGACTGGACCACATGAACATCTAATATGCACACAAAGGAAATGGAACACAACCTCTGTCTTACTAAACCACATCCTCTATTAGTAAGGTGGAGATCTCAAAGCAGTGAGCATATATGTAGAGTGAATTTGAGTGTGTGCGTGCGTGTGTGTGTGTGTGTGTGTGTGTGTGTTTGGTCATGTACAGTTCCTCAGTTGGCCTGCTGGACAGGACTGCATCTGGGAAAAGGCCGAAGGACCGGACACAGCCTTGGTGTAACCAGAGGAAAATGAAGATGAAGGCTGTGAGGATGAATCAGCACTGGCAGTCAGAGAAAGAGGATGAGTGTTTACAGTTAATATTATGGAACAATTTCAACATCTGCTTTTATACATGCAAATACACACAGTAGCACCAGATACACACTTCCTATATTCCACCCCCCCCCCTTCTTCCCGAAACCAACTGAAACAGGATACAAGACAACTGACCACTATGATGGCTGCAGGCTGCCAGTTGGGTTTAAGTGTGATTGCTGCATTGCTGAAATACTGCAAAAAAAGAAGTAAAAAAAAAAACAAAAAAAAACGAGCCTTTCAGAAGACTTTCTGATCAGCCTGATGCTTTGTCTCCAGACCTTCAGTCATAGACATGAGGTTTGAAACAATGAACACGCTGATGTATTGTGCAGATGTACCACAGGCTTCCACCTCTCGTCAGTCATCTGTCTGTATAGATACGTGATGAGAAAAATCTGATCGATTGTTGGATTTGGACTGATTATCCCGTGGTTTGGTGAAATGTTTGTGTTTTTGTCAGTCAGCGTAAGGGCTCTGTTGAACCAGTGTTTACCAGCAACACAGATGTGGGGGGTAAAAAAAAAACAAAAAAAAACTGACAAAATGTTCTGTAGTCACTCATGTGGTGGTGATGAGGCCGTCATCACTATCACACTATTAACTCACCATGACGTCCTTACTCATCCAGTCATGTGAGTTGTCAGATTGACCAAAGCACAAGAATCCCTGTAGACTGGTAACAAACCATGCACATGGTTTCACACAAATTAGACAGAATTGCACTTCTTTGTCAGATTCATGACAGAAGTTGAACATATGCATTCACTTAAAGTCTGTGATTCACTTTACTTACATTATCAAAACATTCTGGACTCACTGTTCCATTAAGAGAGCCTCAGTGTTAGTGTAGCAGGAGTGAGTACACACTTTAATACTGGTAACATAATCCAAACTACTGAATTAACTCCAGGGCTAGTTATTGTTTCAAATCATGACATTTCAACAACACGTAAGACTCATAAAGGTTTATGCACATTTATGGGTGGAGTAATTCATTCTAATCCAATATGTCTTTGTCAAATACAGAAAAGAGAAATATCTCCTCATGGCCTCTGAATGTGCATTGAAAGTAATTCTGGGGCCTGTATAACAAAGCAACTTCAACACTCTCAGGATCCTTCTGTCATGTGGCTTGCCACAGTGTAGTGGTATCATGAAGTTCCAAACCCGCTTTGTTAGCCCAAACCCAAATTTAGCATTTATGAGATGACCCCTTCCACACATGGGCATGTGGAGATCAACCGCAGACTTCTGACAAGAGGGACAAACATCATTTTAAATGTTTTTATTGAGGAATTTAAAAGTATAATACAGGCTTAAAGCAACACAAGAGCTGTAGCCAAAGCCAAGAAGGAAAGAAATGGAAGAATGAGTTAATATTCTGATCAACATCAGATCACACACATACACGATCTCACAGAAAGGAGCACACCCCTCACATTTCTGCAAATATTTAATCATATCTTTTCATGGGACAACATTGAAGAAATTACACTTTGATCCAATGTACAATAGTCAGTATACAGCTGGTATAACAGTGTAAATTTACAAAGTAACTCAACACACAGTCATTAGTGTCTAAACCGCTGGCAACAAAAGTGAGTCCACCTCTAAGAGAAAATGTCCAAATTAGGCCCAAAGTGTCCCTCTTTTTCGTGTCCTCCATTATTTGCCTTAACCCTCTTGGGCCTGGAGTTCACCAGAGCTCCACAGGTTCCACTGAATCCTCCTCCATGACCACATCATG
>JAPTYQ010000019.1:31954855-31966985 GCA_029814465.1 Ostorhinchus cyanosoma
TTAATTGTTTTCTGTACAGCACTTTGGTCCACTGTGGTTGTTTTAAAGTGCTTTACAAATAAAGTTGGATTGGATTGAACAACAGTAAATCATAAAATTTTTAAGATATATTGAGGAAAAGAAAGAGTGTGTGTGTGTGTGTGTGTGTGTGCGCGCGCGTGCGTGCGTGTGCATGTATGCCTGTAAATAAGTAGATAAGTAGGCGGGGTGTCTGTATCATTATCGTACTGGGAAAGGGCCAGTATGCCAGTAGCATTACAAGACTCTCATTGAATTAATAAGGGGATCATGGGGTTCCATCTGGTATAAAATCGTTCTTTTTTCAGTCTTTGAGAGTATGTTATTTGTTCCATCTGGTACACTTCCCATACTTTATCAATCCATAATAATCACTTTAAAGTAAATACACACACAGGTTTGTATCTAATTATTAGACCAGTGGGTTAACAAGTGTGACATGTTCACTGTAAAAAAAAAAAAGCCACTATAACAAAAAATAAGTGAACTATAAATAATCTTTATTCTGAGTAGTTTAATGATTTGATATGTGTATTTTAGACATTATACAACTGTCTCACTTGCTGGGATGGTTGCAGTGGAGACTGAATGTCTTATAAATGTCACATACTATAAGTACAGTTGCAGTAGTTTCAACACTGACATTTAGCAGCTGTAGGCTACTGCAGCGTACACGTTTGATTTACTAAGAAAACTGAAGAAAAGGGTCAAAACAGTCCCAGGTTCCTTAATTATTCAGGCTATTTCAGTTGTTTTATGTAGATTTTCACTTGCACATAAGGAACCTATAATATCTTTACAAATCCCATTTAAGACAAAGCCTTCGTACAAAAATTGGGGCCTGTTGCCACAGCGGAGCAAAATTTATATCAAAAGCTGTGAGTCCTAATTCATGTGAGGATTTGTGTCACATGTGAAGTGTTATGAGAGGCTGTTAAAAACATCTGAGCTTCTGAAACCAAACAAAGACTTCCTGTTTGATCGACACTGGGGAAATGACTCCATACTGATGGTCTGTCAGTGCAAAACGAATGCATCAATGTGTCTAAATGATGACAGAGCTTCAGTTTTAACTGCAAAGCATAGAAGACACAGATTTCATATTATAACCTGTTGTAAGTGGATTTTTTTCCTTTGCTTTTACTTCAAAGTAAAGTTCAATGTTTGCTTGTATGCAAGACTCTGATGTGTCTTTAGATGCTTGTAAACCCTTTCCTTGTTTCAAAGTATAATTACACATATGCTAAAGAAAAATGACAAATCGACAGAACACAACTGTCACTGTAACATTTATTTCCTGTTTTGACCCTAGAAAGGGAACAATGTCTTTCTCAGTCCTTAACAAATATTGTGAACTGTCTGTTTCATGTGAATATCAAACACACTAAAGCAAAAGCAAAAATCCCCATAAAAGTCCCCTGCATTATTCCATTGTATCGCCACATTCAACTTACCCATTCATGATAACATTCATAACACCTTTCAGTCATTTGCTTTTAAAAAAATCCTTTCTTCTGCTTTCTTCCTCTATCTCTCTTGTTCTCATTTCTTTTCCATCACCTTTTCAACTTTTCTGCCACCATAATACATAACATCATTATGTATATTTGTCACATGTAAATAATGTAATTATTTCTTGCAATCATTTAAAAAAATAAAAATACCAGCACAACATATATTTATCTCTTGTTTATGTTGTACAAATACTTTGTAAGACAATGCTGTAGATGTTAATAGGTCAACAGACTATTACTTTATGATCATTTACTTTAGCTCTAGTTAAGAACACAATAAAAACAAAACTTCATTTGTGGCATTTTCTTTGCTGTGTTTAATGTCAGGGCGCATCAGAAACTTATGCTGTTTCTGGAATAAAAATGTCATATTTTGACACTAAGACATTTGTGGGGAGTTATTTATCAGCACAAATGTTCCTTAAACAGTGTGATTTTAGAATGTTACATTCTTAATGCTGAAATAAAAGACACCATAATAATGACTCTAATTGCAAATGATTAATTTATACAACCATATTGAGCACAAAATAATAATAATAAAAAAAGTCAAATAAAAAAAAAAAAGAGCCTTGTTAATAAAGTCCCCAGAATGGTAAAATTCCTTGTCTTCTTTTTTCTTCCTTGTTCTTCAGACTGTGAATGACAAGTAATAGACTTGTTTAGCTCATATGTCCTTATTCAAACATAGTTCAAAATAAAGCAAAATAAATAAATAAAGTAGTGCAATATAGACAGGCAGTGTAATTAAAATATTTTACAACAGTGCAAAATTTTACTGTTAAACACCCAGTAAAACACTTGATTTAATGAAAAGGCAACTATTACAATGAATATAATTACAATGTAATTTTCATTCCTTATTTTTACAGGCCTATATGCTCTTATAAAATATCCTGATATATGATGTAGCCAATTTTCTTTTCTGCATTTAAGCAGAATCTTACTCAGAATTTGTACAGGAAACAAAAAAAAACATGCTTAACAGTTGAGTGTCAGTGCTCTGAACAGCAATTATTATTATTGATTGATTGATTTACTTATTTTTAATTTATTCATTTAAAAAAATAATTTAAAAAAATCCAGTTTCTCCCGGAAATGTTTTTGACAGTTTATTTTCGTGACTCTTTTCTTTTGCTCAGGAAAATAGTGACCGTTCTTCTTATGGTATGGTTGTTTGGACGGCTTCATTCCATCCCCTAAAGTCACCGTTTTCACTTGGTCATTACTGAAGGTCATTAGAGGAACAAGTGACAGAAGATGGAAATATGGAAATACAGAATCCTGCGCCAAACCACGTGGACAAACCACGCCCCTAAAGAAAAGACCTTCAGGATCCAGTCGTTTGTGCAAATGTCTTTTTTTCGACGTTAGCTTAGAATTTCCTCTAACGGATCTATGTCTGTGTTTAATGTTAATAATAGATGCGACCTTTGGCCTCAAAAACACATATTCTACTGGCTTTTGGATTTTCAGCGGAGCGTTCGTGTTTTTTGGGATTTGTTTTGACATAAACTAAATAAAGACGTTTCCACCTTAAGTTGAACCAGAAACAATTAAAAATACACCAAGGCGCACGTCCACTATTGAAACTATCTTTAAATATTAATTAAAAAAGGAGTGAATTTAATATTTTTGGTAACGGCAGAAAGTGGGTTTAATACAGGTTTAAACAGCTGAACGGTGCGCGTGCAGCAGGAACGCGTAATGAAATCACTGAGTTCGTCTTAAACTAAATGTTCCAACTCCTTTTATCTGGGATAGAACATTTTTAGGCCACGAAAATGGATAGCCTTAACCTCATAGCATAGTTACCTAAGTTAAATATACTCTAAAAGGACAAAAGTATTGGGACATCTTGAATTCAGATCTGTCTGTTCTAACAAAATAAAGACAAATGTCACAATACAGTTTTATATTGTGATAAACATCATATTGATTATTAATATTGATGTTTATATGTCAAATCAGTATGAACAGGACATCTTACAGCTGTAGCCATGATGACATCAATATTTCCTTAAAGTTTGATGGGACAATTTTCTTCCTAAGTGAGATGTGAAGAAAATAGATGGTTAGTTGTGGTAGAAAATTTGTATTTGCAGTCAGAGCATAATTTAGTTTTTCCTGATTTGATCTAATAACTTGAATTTACTCTGAGCTTTTATGAATATCTGCATGGTCAGTAAATCAAATAGAGAAAATACATGATTTACACTGAAAAATGCAATATGCAGAGGATAATATTACAATAAATGGTAGTTAAGACAAAAAATTATTTGGAAATTGGGACTAAAATAGTGGGTCTTTAAGGGTTAAATTAAATGAACAATATCAGTGAGTCCAATTTTCTCTCCTGTTTGGTCAAAGTTTGGTCGGTTGTTGTTTTTGTTAATATCCTCAATGTAGTGTGATTAGTTGTTTTTTATGAAACTGAGATCACAAAGTTTATTAAACCAGGGACAGTTTGTTTCGTCCCTGGGATGAAGTAGATGAATTTCCAGCCTCATCCAGCATTTTAATTTCCAAAGGTCACCTAGACCATTATTCAGTCATTTTAAAACCTGCTTTTATTGGGTCAATCAATACTCATACACTTTTACAGATAATATGTTTTGGTCCGGACTGAAAAAGGGCAGAATATGAATGGGAGTTTTGTTATGAGACCGGGCCATTACTCGACTGTGTATTTTATGAAAAGGATGAAAATATGAGTCATTTCACACTTTTCAGTACTGGGTTTATATGTGAGTGAAATATCACTGTGGCCGATTTGAATATCCACAAACCCTGAGGTGTTTTAAACCATCTTGTCATAAAACCAATGAGACATTTGCAGGGATTTTGAAAAACTGTTACCTGAAATTTTCCGATTCCCCATAACTTTGAGGTGCAGTGATGACAGAAAACTTTGCAGATTTTGAGGAATTCTCTTACCGAAGTAAATAAATTCCTGGTAATAAAAGTTCCTGAAGGTGGTCCACTTTTGTGCCTTCAGATATCTGGGTGGATTAAAAGAACTGAAGGAGACACATTTGAACATGTTATAGAGTGATTTTACCTCTTTATAACCTGAGGAGGTTCAGTTTCTACCACCCTTTGCCTGGAAGCGGCACATCCACACAAACAAAAAATAAAACTGTCCTGATGCATCTTTTCTTGATTATTTGTTTGGTTAAGGATTACATTTTGGTCATTCCAGGTAAAAAAAAAATCTCCCAAAGTAAAAAAAAACCCCAAACAAACCAAATAATAATTTAAAAACCAACAAACAAAAACAATAGTAAAGAAAGAAAGAAAAACTGGTTTAATTCTAATTTAACATACATGTCCTCAGAGGTCAAAGCCCCAGCAGACACTGGAGACATTTTCTTTGTGCAGATTTCTTTCACATTTTAATAACTCTTTGCAGAGTAAAATCTTGAGTGGATTAGTATTGGATGTTTAAGATCCTGTGGAGATCTACTTTAGTTGGTGTGTGATTCTTTTCTAGTTTTAATGCATATGCTATAGGCCCTATATTTGCAAAATGTGTGCTTTTACTCTTTTATAGAACAGTATTGGTGCGCATTCATTAGAGTGTGGGTGTCAAACTCATTGTAGCTCAGGGGCTGCATTCGGCCCAACTTGAGCTCAACTGGGCCAGACCAGAATAATAACACTGAAAAAAGTTAAAATACATAATGAAAATGTTTCCATCTATGCTTTAAAAATGTGAATAACATGAACAACCACAAACAGCCTGAAATTTTGTAAGAAAAATGGTTGAAATGTCCACAATATTACAGTATTGTCAGTCACACATAAGCATTACAACTTACAGATGTCTGTGGATCTGCAAAGGCCCAAAACATTTAGTAAGAGGCAGAATAGTGTTAAAATTGCTCTTACTTCTCCACATTTCAGGTTGTTCATATTTGTTCAGGTTATACACATTTTTTGTGAAAAGATAGTTTATAAATGTAAACATTTAATGATTTTTTTACACTGAAACAAAACAAAAATGAAGTTGCCAGTCTTTATTTGACCTCAGCTTTAGGGTATTGTGTCCTGAACCTGTGCGTTTCCATTTGCAGACAGATTCTAGATTTACAGATCTATAGTGGAAGCAGTTTCCTGTGCATCTGCTTCTATTTTCATACTTGATGTTGAACACTGCGGACTCACGTCTTCTACTGGTGTGACCTCAGGAACCCGTCTATGAACTGGGCCGTCTCCGTCCTGCGGTGACACCGGGCCAGCTGTCCGGGGGTGTGCCCCCCCCCGTTTGGGGCCCGAGGGTCCGCGGTGCGTCCGATCAGCAGCCGGACCACGTCCACGTGACCCTCTCTGGCGGCCAGGTGCAGCGGCAGGTTACCTTTGGCGTCGACGGCGTTCACGTCCACGCCGCAGTGGTCCGCCAGTACACGCACGGTATCCACGAAGCCCTCGCGCGCGGCGTCGTGCAACACCGTGAGGCTCAGCACGGGGTCGCGTACGGTTGGGTCTGCGCCTGCAGCCAATAGAGCCTCGACGAGGGGGGTGTGGCCCAGCATGACCACCTACAGACAGACAGACAGACAGGAGGGAGAGGACACGGTCAGTGTGCGCCCACCATAATGATCTATTTTTATTCAACTTTATTTAAGCAGGAAAATCCCACTGAGAGTATGAACCTTTTCCACGGGAGTCCTGACTAAAAGGCAGCAGCAAATACAAAACAGTGTCCAGATTACACAGCAGCTCGAAAGTGTCATGAGATAACTTTTGTTATTGTTGTGGGATGTGTCTCGCTCCTAGGTGTAGACCAGGCAGCTCAGTGCGTGAGTGGGTGAGTGCGTGCGCGTGGCCGAGAGGTGCGCGATTCGGACGAGTGGGAGAGAAGAAACTTGGCGACCGGGGCAGCAGGTAGCTAGTTTATAATGTGTGCATTAAGTGCAGTCAGTGAATAAAGCCCCAATCTTCAGCACAGAACGACTTGTTATTTCTGTGCCACCACTAATAACCAGCGTGGAAGTTACGGGAGGAAAAGCTGCCTTCGGCCCTGGAGAGGACGGATCTCCCCTGTGTCCAACCACGGTTAGGGGACTGAAGCAGGAAAGGTTTAACATTATGATATCTGTAAGATTTGATTTGAAATAGCAAACACTATTAATAAATAAATGCATTAATAATGACATTCAGGAGCAGATTAAGAAAAGCAAGTGCAAGTTGTGGATCTGGCCTCAAGAACCTGCCAAACACTTCCTGCACTAACATGTTCCTTTTTGGCGTGAGTTCATTAAACCGTCCTTGTTTGTGCAAAATTCAGCTGAAAAGCTAAGGAGGCACTTATTCATGAACCATCTTTCATTTCTGCACATCTATTTGAGGTACATTTATTTTGGACTGGTTTTAGGATCACTGAAACTCAAAACTAGGATGAACTAAAAATCTGGAATGAGACTCCAAAAAAGCCTCTAAGGTGGTGGGTACTTCTGTTTGTCTCAAAAGATTCTGAGGTTTTACTTTTATTTATTCATATTTGGGAAATAAAAAAAAATACTCACAGCCTTCACACATAGCCTATTGTTTTGACTATGAATGTTTTTCATCATTTCCTGCATGTACTGGGCTGGAAATGCAAATACATATATGAACCACAAATGTTCTGGACTTATAATTTCATAACAGTGTAAATGAATGTAACATCCACAACCCTGAACACAGAAATAAACAAATGTCCTTCAAGTGCAACTATTAAAGCAGTGTTCTGAGAAGAAAAGAATGACACTGAACTTTTCTGAGAACTTTCATTTTCCACATCGAATTAGGTTGAAAACCACTGAATAAAAAACAAAAATGAATCTACATGAATATAGTACAGCATTTTTTATTTTGGATAAATTGTTGAAGTACATTTTGTTGCTTGAAAATCCCAAATATAAGGTTTTTAGTATCAGTATATGATAAGTGTTACACTGCTGCAAAAAAGTTTTGTTTTAACATTTAAGCCACATTTAGTAAAAAAAGACAGATAATTTTCCAGTATTAATATGTTTTTATTTTTAGATTCTAACAATAATGAATCCTATTATCTTCATGGTTAGTTTTACTGTGATGGTATGTCTCCACCTTTAGGCTTGTGGGCCACATGGTGGTTTTGTAACTAAGGCCTTCAGCCACCATTTCAAGTTATTTCCTCCATTTTGTTATAACCTTCACACCTTCACCGGTGATCTATCAAATATCCTTTTTTCTGTCCCAAATGTCCCATCATGTATCTATCATTACAGTAATACTGAAATTTTCTAGTTTATTACAGTTCAAACTCTGTTGTTTTTTTTTGTCACAATGCATCAAAACTGAAACTAAAATATTGCAACAATGTCAAAAAAGAAAAAAAAATCTTCCACTAAGAAAACACACAATCATTTTGTTACACTAAATAATCATGCTAATCTATCATGCAGCATTGATTTACAGTGATCTAAAACTGAACTGGTGACATATTTAGTTATTACAGCTCAGTTTATTTAAATCAAGCCTAAAAAGTCCAAACTCCTCTCCTGTTTTTACCCCAAAGAATTTCTTCGATTTGAGAAAAACTTTCATTTGTTTAAATTATTTCATTGTATGAAACAAATCTTGGTGTAGTGCTAAGATAGTGTAATAGCTGCCATCCTGAAGCTGCATTCACACACAAAGACAAGGAAGTGTTCCTCTCACATGGTAACTGTCTTTTCTACCACGAAAAATATATCCTCAGATAAAGATATTTATGGTGTGTACTAACCTGCAGCGCCGTTCTCTTGTATTTATTCAGTCCATTGACATCTGCTCCCATTTGCAAGAGAAGCAACACTTCAGATAACTTTCCACTGGCAGAGGCTTTGCAGAGCTGATCACTGAGAAACCTGTCAGCCATTCTTTTACAAAAGAAAATAAGTATGAGCAGGACAAATTGCCAGGGGTCCATGGCTGTGGTCGACTGTGAGGAAAGGAACAGTGTCAGCCTGCAAATTAAGACCAACTGCAGGCACCTCCCTCTGTCCTTACATCACATATGGGCCTGGAAAATTGCATCAGCCTCTGCTGCTGCACAAATAATCCACAATGTTACAAGTATGTTCTGTTGAAAAACAAATCAGTAGATTTATGTAAATTGCTGAGAATTATTGAGGACGTGGTGGATTAAGTTATGTTTTCACTTTTACCAGATCATGAATATGTGCACATGCATTACAGGGTGTTGCACTGCAAGACATCAATCAAGAATAATAATAAATAGCTCATAAACTACAATAATAACCTGTGCTAAATTGCTAACAAAATGTGTCAGCATATATCATGACAAATCATTTAACTATATCATCAAATGAAAACACACAGTGCGTTAACTAAATTCTGCACTGAAATGCTCACTATGACTAACTTCACTTGGTGCATATTTAATCCTTTATCTCTTCTCATCAATCAACCTTTAACATGACAGTTAGAGTAAAGAAAATACACTAAATTCACCGGTGCCCCTAAAGTTGGAATAATGCAGTATTCCTCTTTTTTTATTAATCACCTTTGACCAGGTGTAATGATCCCATACTGAGTCCCAGTTACACTTCGTTTAGCAAGAATAAATCACATTGTCCCAGTTATTTCAGGAGAAGAGGTAAAAAAAAAAAATTCCAACTTTATGGTAACAGTGAATATAATGCAGGTCATAATAATTAGGCCTATTAAATAATAATAACAAAACAAACGGTCTGAGTAGCAATAGAATTATTTCATCTCTGTTTTGCTTTATTGCATTAATATCTGACCTGAATGATGCAAACGTTTACTTTGAATCGACTTGAAAAGTTGGTCTTCTGGGCTCCGGATGCGGTGTATCAGGTCTCGACTCCATACATTCATAATGATTACACAACTAGTCCTACACACAGAAATATAATAGTATAATTCACACTCAGTTTAAACCTTTGGAGCATTTGATTTGTGATTCACTAAATGATGCCAAACTAAAGGCCAAAGGGTCAGACCTCAGTTTGGACTCTTCATCCTTATTGCGCACTTGTAGTTGTGTGTCATAATGATTAAATAACCGGTCGAATTTGATGGATTTAAGGCAATCATTATTCTGTATATAAATGCGTTAATAGACTGTCTTTTTGCACATTTGCGTGGGCCATGGTACAACCTAAAGCTGTCGGGTCAAAACTGCAGGACGGACTTTAGATGGAATTATATGAATTACAGTTTCCGGAAATCTAAATATTATGGAGCTGCTTTACTTACAATTTCCTGCATATTTTCAGATTCCTTGACAGAAACACATCAGCGAGGCAAAATTCAGAAAATCTCCAACAATGCGGAACGTTCTCATGGCCCTTTCAGCTGGAGTGTGTCTGCAGATAGTTTACAGGTTCACCATCTACAACCCTTTGTATTAACCAACAAGACCATACAAGAAATACACACACAATTCAGAGCTAAATGGCTTCTCCAGCCACTAAAACAATAACAAATATCTGACGTGTTCAATAAAACTGGGTGGTACTTTCTGCATAAAAAACATTAAGACATGTTCAATTCAACAGGCAGATCACACTAAATACTGCGACCCACAATTCTAAAACATATTAATGTATATTTCCGGTTGTATCACAACACAGAAACATATGTCATTAAACTCCAAACAAAGTATCTAAAGATGCATAAGACATGAGAACAGAACGGATCGTCTGCTTTTACGCACAGCCGCAGTGTGTCCGAGCTGAGCTAAAAAAAAATCTATCAATAAATATCCTGCGTAAAACCAGGTACATTTACGCACAGTAGTCATTTGGATTCACTTTCCGCGCGTTTTTAAAAGATGCTGTTATAAATAAATAAATATATAAATAAATTAAATAAATAAATTAAATAAATAAATAAATAAATGTAGCGGCCGTTACGGTTCGTTTATGTGACGCAGAGCGCGTGGATCTGACAGAGGCTGACAGCTCTATGACAGACAACCTTTACTGTCATTTTCAGTGGAAAAAAAACAACAAATAAAAACAGTCATACCGAATTCAGCGGTTTCCTCTGTCGTTAAATCACAGAGATGTCCCGTCACATTCCTGTCACGTTTTTGTCCAAATTCATGGTGAATCCACTTCTGCTCAAATCTCGTCTCTAACATCGCAGCAGAGACACTGGCTATGGAGGAAGTCGGATGTTTGCAAAGCCCTCGCTGTTCAATAATTTTTGAAATAGTTACCAAAAAAACAAGAGATGGCATGATTGGATGAGAGCTGAATAGGCGGGACTCTGGCCTTAAGGGACCCCTGGGAAAAAAAACACAGACAGACATCATCAGTGGGAAGAAGGATGATGCAACTCCTGCATCAGTGCATACGATGCATGTCATATATGGAGACATATAATCAGTCAGCTCTATTTTCAACTTTTTTTTCGAAGTGAATGATGTTCCGTCTGGGTTGTCGTTCAAGCATTTCCTTTTCCTTGTAGCACAACACCCTCTAGTGACCGGTTGTTGTAACGCAAGAGTGGTACAGAAGTGTGGACGTTTCCGCAGTGTGTGGTGTCTCAGTACACTTTCCTTTGATAAAGGCATGCGTTTTTCTCGTTTGATACATAAAGATATCAGATCCCAACAAGGCTGCATTATACTGCATTATACTGGATCCCTGAACCTTTCCTCATATCATTAGCCTCATGGCATTATGGCCTAAGGGAACATGTTTGGCCTAATTGTAATTTCTGCATAACTTCACTCTCCTAAGACTTGAGTTATTTTAAGCAGATATCACAATCTGGGCAAAATTATGACTTAGGCAAATATGCTATGAGGGTAATGATATGCAGTGAACATTAGATGGGTTTTTTTATGACTGTGAGCAGCACAAAGCCCATTTGAAAATGTTCATGGATTCTGATCTTTTACAGTTGTATGGATTTGAATATAAACGTGATTTTCATAGCTTAATTTTCAGTTTCGACTTTCAGTTTCAGATCACAATTCAAGTGAATTTTAAGTCACAAAGATACCACAGTGTTACTCAAGTGAATCCAACTTTACACGTCTACAGCTAAAAAACACAGCATATGTATAAATTTAGCAGTAAAATAAATCCAAAACCAACACACATAATAATAGTAAAATGCCCACAGGGACAAGTCCTTCCTCCTACTCCCACCCCTTCTATATCATCATCACCTCATCACCGTAACCAGCAGACAGAATCTCAATACTGATCAGTATCAAAGCCCATTGAAGCCTGTAGGTGTTATGTATGTATATATATAGTGTTTTTGGTTTGGTTTGGTTTGGTTTGGTTTGGTTTGGGTTTTTTTTTTTGTTTTTTTTTAGGTTTTAAACAGCAAATCTCATTGTACTACACTCCTCAAAAAAAATTAGAGGAACACTTTTTTAATCAGAGTATAGTAACCTATCAGTCAAACTTCTGGGATGTTGATCTGGTCAGTTCAGTAGCAGAGGGGGTTGTTCATCAGTTTCAGTTGCTTTGTTGTTAATGAAATCAACAACAGGTGCATCACAGGGGCAACAATGAGACGGCCCCCAAAACAGGAATGGTTTTCCAGGTTGAGGCCACTGATACTTTTTTTCCCTCCTC
>JAPTYQ010000019.1:31984166-32015715 GCA_029814465.1 Ostorhinchus cyanosoma
TATATATGTATGTAAATCAAACCGACTGATTAAATAGTGCTGCACTGTCATTATGATCCTGCTGAGTAAACTCCTCTTAGTTGCTTGTTTGATTAGAAATAAATCTGGAGGCTTTGGGAGATTTTCCTCTGAGCACCAATCCATCTCAGGTAGTTATTTAGTTAGAAGTGTGATGTGCAGTTAGTACTGCAGTGTTAAAGCCTGGTCTAAAGAAGGTTTTTCTCTGTGGCCATGCTGATGACTGCCTGTGAATACAAGAGGGTGTTGAGGAGGACCTAATCTCCTGCATAAATGATAAGGTCCTGATGAATATTTCAATGGAGCCTGTTTCCTTCCTCGTTCATTCTCCGCTCTAGCTTTGGGGGGGAAGTGTGTTTGCCAATGAAAGGTTATTCTAATTTAAGCTCACACTTTTGAAATTGCTAAAATTATGCATTAGATTTTTTTTCTTTTTTCATTTTTTCTCTTTTAAATCGGGGTTCCCTCCGTCCGTCGCCTTGTCCTGGGTGTCAGCTGTTCTGTTGCGGACATGCAGACACATTACAGAGGTAGTTAGCAGGTGGGCTAAAGCGACACTGAAGGAGGGTAGACAGTGTTAGAATGCTGGTAAACTTTGGGAAAAGATGGCAGACCAAAACAGAGTGGAACCTGAGCGGTTTCGCATCCTTCTTCTTTGTTGTGGGTGCAAAATGTGGAGGAGGTAAGAAGACGCTGTGTTTACCTCATGACCTTCACTGTGCTGGAGGCAAATAGTCAATCAGCATGGGTGTTTTATGTGTTAAGGTGTTTTTTTTAAAAACTGACACATACTGTGTGTTGGTGACTGTGTGGGCGGTAGGGAACAGTGTGTGTGTATGGGTATTTGTGTTTTGCGGGCACATGTCACATTGTGTGTGTGTGTGTGTGTGTGTCTGGCAGTGCTAGTTTAATAAGGTCTAGAGTCTGCTCTGTGCCGTGGGGACTCGCAGCTTAGGCGATGGGCTTACCTCAGAATGAAACCAATCTGTTTAGCCTGTTCTCCTCCTCTGCAAAACGCTCCATTTTCTCTGTCCATAAAGTTAAATGACATTTTTCCTACCGACACCCCCTCGCCATGTCAAGTACCTCCCGAGATGTTGCGGGCCGACCTAGATGTCACTGAGTGTGTGTGTGTGTTGAGCGACAAAGAGACCTGTGAAGGCCGAAGCAAACACAGAGACATCCACATTTCAACCCTGTTCTGCTTTAGGGCCTGTGTCTTCAGGAGACAGCTGCTTTGAAAACATCGGCAGTAAAAGCATTGGAGACACAGGGATACTGCGCTCAAAACACCAGGGTCCTGTTTACATATAAGGCAGCAGGACTCCAAATACAGATGGCAACTGATAAGAAAATGACTCATTAAGAATGACAGTCACCCTCCTCACACTGCATGCATTTGATATTTTTAATTTCTATATTTGTACTATAGAACACAATGAGGGATCCTGTTTTTCAAAGTAAATCTTGAACAGAACTCCCACGTACACACCAAATGGCTTGCCGATCTGCCATAAATGACTGATGAGATGTTCCCTCTTTGCTTGGAAGGACAGAGTAACACTTCCACTCAGTTTACCCTCTATCTCTGTCTATTTAGGAGTCTAGTTGCCTGCCAGCAGTAGCTCGGGACTGTGTCCAAACATAATCATGATATTAGCTAGATCCTTATTTATGTGTCCTTACCCCTTTCATTTCTCCTCTCTCTCTTTTCCTCTCACACACACACACATGCACACACATACTCTCATATCCTTCTGCTCAGCCCCATTACATATGCATTCATCCTTCCCACTCCACACATTTCCAATCTTCTCCAGTTAGCTACAACAAACATTACATTTACATATTGATTTCGTAGTTTTAGTCAATGTAAATATGCTGTCATTACAGTAAATTTGAGCTTCTGTTAACATAAGCTCGTCCAGATCTGCGCAGATTAAGGGTGTGATTGCATAATTAATATGTGCGCTACATATTAATTCCCCCATCCCTCTCTTTCTCTCAACTCTTCCTCCTCTCCTTGGGTTCTGAGCCCTGATTAAGTGCCTGCTTCGGCCCTTAAGCCTCCCATTGATATTCAGCCGCACAGACCCAGCGTTTGCTCAAAATGCTACTTAACCTCACAGCTTATTGTAAATGAAGCATCCAAAAGTTGATTCCCCCACCTCCTCCTCTCTACGTGAAGCACACAAAGTGTCTGCTTTTTGCATTGCTCACATGTCCCTAACATGGCTGGAAGTTGCCGAGCAAGTTACAACGCTATTCTACCAACTCTGCTGCTACGGGACCTCTTGGACAAAGCCATGCTACTACTAATATGTCTTTAATAACAATGAAATCAGTTCATTGCATCCACTGTTTGACTGTTACCATCTTTGACAACTAATCAGCTGGAAGCCATTGAAGTGATTTATACTTGGTGATCTGGATTTTATTTATGTTAAAAGTAGGTCAGTAATTAGCACATATATAATATCTTCATCCTCATTTTTTCTTTACAAATATATACATTTTGTTTCGTCCCTTACCCTTACATTAAACAGAGCAAACATCGTAAGTGCTGCGTATTTCATTGAATATGAATGAAATTAACATTATAGCTGTTAGTTGACATACAAAAACCTTGTATCAGCTATGTACATGAAACCATTTTTTAATCATTTGCTCCTCTTTTCTTGGCCCCAAACAAAAACTTACAATCACATATTGGTGTCACCATGGCAACAGCCAGTCTGCTATATCTATTTTACAACACCTGTCAAAATAAACATGCAACATCACATAATTACTTTTCCTTTTTTTCCCTCCACCCCCAGTTCAGAATGAGTACACCACTCACTTAAGGGTCATCTGTAGCTGGACTATAATGGTGTAATAATGCACATCTGAAAAAGGCTCATAAAGAAATTATAGTTGACAATCAGTTATTATACAAATAATTGTCATTAATAATTCAATTGTCTTTTTCTGTTCATTGTATGCCACTAGTGTAATACACATAGTACACCTTATGAAGAAGAGCCATTCATTGGCATTGGAATCTGGAAGACAGATGGCAGTGTCTGATGTTTATCTCTTGTGTGTGTGTGTGTGTGTGTGTGTGTGTGTGTGTGTGTGTGTTTTAAAGGTTGTTTCATAAATTTGTTTGATTGAATCTGTGCTCATTTCAAAGATGGTATGATGAAGGCCTTGAAGACTTAGAACAGTTCAATTATTTTTGTGTAATGAAGGTTTTTCTGCTTCCTGGGCAGAAAAGGGGGAATAAATAACAGCAACAAAACACACACACAAAAATAACATCAATATTTGCATTGGATATATTTTATATATAATAAGTTCTACAGCTTTGAAATTTTTTTTTTTGTTATTCTGAAACAAATTTATCACCAGTGTGGCCTGTAAATTAATCAAGGAGCAAATGTGAGGCAGAAAAAAAGGACAAAATCCTCATACAGTGCCCTGCAATGTATTTATTTATTTTTTTACAAAGAAACAACTGTATTTATTTGAATGAAAACAAAATCACAATTTTCTTAGTAATAAATAACAAGACCAGACT
The DNA here is from genome assembly GCA_029814465.1 of Ostorhinchus cyanosoma. Lineage (NCBI taxonomy): Eukaryota > Metazoa > Chordata > Actinopteri > Kurtiformes > Apogonidae > Ostorhinchus > Ostorhinchus cyanosoma. The sequence continues at coordinate 31,987,747 of JAPTYQ010000019.1, forward strand.
ACCAAAACGTCACGTTGAAGGACTGTTGTCTTGAGTTTCTGTAGAACCTCCCAGATGGTTGAATAATCATCTCCAAACTTGCCTTTGAAGCATCAGTTTTCTTATCCCATAATTTCACACTCAGTGCATCCTTACAAAATGGTACTATTTAGAAATCTATAAGTCACCTGGAATGGGTGGCACATTTATTTGCTCATCTTTTTCATTAAAACCTGTTGGTGTGGTCAGTTTTTGTCACTGTATTTGACAGTGAATTCTTGTTTTGGATGCATGCTTTGCGTTCCCAGTGTGAAAGCTGCTCCAGGGTTTATTCCATAATAGCGTCAGGTTTGTTAGCGATGAAAACCCACTGATGGACTTCCTGCTGTTTCTGTGCAGGTGGTCATAGCTGTAGTAGCCTGCTGTGCTGAACAGAGCTCTGGCCAGGCTTGTTAAGACACAACCAGTGAAATGGGCGACGAGCCCCCAGAGGAGGCACCCACCTCCCTCTGCCCGCAGGATACAACAACTTAACAAGTTGCAGCCTGCCCTTTACTCGACTCAGTGGCTGTTAGTGGTTATGATTTGATGTTCTTTGCGCCCTGTCTTTTCTCTCTACATTTTTTACCTGCTCTGTCCTTCCTAATATTTTCTCTGTCTACATCTCTTTCTCTTTTATTCTGTTTTATTGTGTGCATCCTTATTCATTGCTGTTTTCATTTTGCCCTGTTCTTATAGTGCTCTTCAAGAGTCATTAAACCAGAACTTCCTTCTGGTCATCAGTCACCGTGAGGCCCAGAGGGACTACAGTCTCAACTTCCCCGGCTCCAGAACCATACAAGAGGTACAACACAGACATTCACACACACAAAAAGTCATCAAAAAGTCACTTTGTATGCACAGACACAAAATACTCCTTCATGGAGTCCCACATACATATTATTATTGCACCTGATTCAGGATTCCCATAACACAGCGTTCATTCCATTTGCTAGTCTATCTTCGCCATCGATTCATTATTCATCACAAATGATCACATTTCCGAGCACATAATTACTCTCACAGCTGCGGTCTGGTAAATCCCCCCTCTTTTCCTCCTCACCCCCCCCTCCACTCGCTATGTCTTTCTCCCTCTCCGTCTGTAGTCTCTGCAGTCGAGGAGCCACTTTAAATGACTGAACCTTGTTTGATCTACACATGCAGGAGCGATGGAAAAAGACAGTGTCCATTCGTTCCCGTTATCTGGAACTAAACAGTAGATTCTGTGGCCTATAAAATATTTAACATTACTCATACTAGGCCCAGTGTGAATTACTATCACATCTCCATCTTGGTTTGCAGTTGATGAGGAGGTGAATATATGTACGTATTTGCTTGTGCGTGCCGATGAGTGACAGAGTGCGTCTGTGTCAATGTTTGGCCTCATATGAGTTGAAATCAGCTCTTTTCTACCTATGCACAAAGACAGCCATGTGCACATGTACCTGTCCCATGCCTCCCACCCCCCACATGCAGAAGATGAGTTGAACAGGCATCATTTATAATTCACAGTGGGTATCCTGCTCTCACAGGTGAGAGGAAATACGCTCCCTAAAGACTGATCAGTAACAACAGTGAAGACCCACTGATCATAACCCACTGGTAAACTAAGGGCTTATGATTGGCCTACATATAGTGTAGGACAATCATCTGATCATTATATTTTTTTAATCCCATATCTGATAATATGTATGGATTAATTTCAACCAATGTTCTGATCACAACACACACACTGATTAGTTGTACATGAAGTTACCAACTGAATGTAGCTGAAATATTATGGAATTGATAGATTAAATTGATAGATTCTATTTTCTTTGATCTGACAATAAGGTGAAAGGGTTTGGAACAGAGTGAATTAGGTATTTCATTTAGAGGGGGCTTGGATCCAAAACAATAATGACAAATGTCATCCTTCTATATTACAATAAATGTTACAATGAATGCTTTTGTTTCATGTAACTGGTTAATTTTATTTACATTGTAGTAGCTTACATAATGCTTCAGGTTGTTTTTACTTTTACTCAACAATGACATTTTTGGTTATTATAATAGCGTAAATGTTCTGTATTTCTCTATGCTCTTTAATCCTGATAAAATATTTGCCATATTCTGACCATAAATAATCATAACTGTTTGGATTCTTTTACTCTTTTACTCTCACGTAGGAAGAAAATTTCAACCATTAAACTTAAAGAAATATTGGTTTTGACATTTACTATGATAATTATTGATATGAACATTTTGATCATAGTAATATTTCAAATTGACAGCATTGGGAAATCCTACAAGCTGTAGGTGTGATGTGTCCCAGTATTTTTGTCCATCTTGTACATAAGGTACAAATATCACTTGATGATAATAGTAATAATTGCTGTTCCTATTAGTTCTGAATAAACCAGATCGCTACCCCCTTGCATAGAGAATGTTTTTAGTTCCAGCAGTATTTTATTGTTTTTTTTTTTTTAAGCCGTCCTTCGTATGGCATGAGACACAGTGAAAACTAATGCATAAATAACACTCTGACATTTAATATTGTATTTTGAGTGAAAATAATCTCTTCTCCTTAGATTTTTTTGGGGGTTATTTTCAGTTCTTCTTGTTTATTAATTACCGGAGATTCATGTAAGTGTTCAGTTCAGCAGCTGTTATCCACTTTTATCACACTAAGAGATAATACATTTCTCACACAAATAATATAATAATAATAACAACAAATGTGCTTTCAGTGTCAGATTGTTTTGAGATGGCATTGGCTGCTTGATCAACTTTTTTCTGCTCCAAACTATCCAAATAATATCTGGCCTTTAGAAATCCACCACTAGGCAATCTTAAGTTTCCATGTTGCGCCTCCATACTAGATCACAATTTTGTCATCCAAAATTTTTGTCATTTCATTCTCATTTTCCTCGTCTACCTGCCTGTTCTGTTCGGATTTTTGATGAGTACAGACACTTTTTCCCTTAGCAGATCATTGTGAGAAAACCCACAAATTTGTCAAACTAATGTGGATTATTGTTCACTGTGACAGTTACAGATCAACAACAGTGGTCAAATGTTATCATTGTTTTTGAGCAGAGGGGTAAACTAAATATTTTGTGGTACACTACCATGAAAGATGTGCCTTCTAAGTTTCTTATGCAGCTTCAGCCGGGCTTCTCTGTACGGGTGAAGATTACACTCATAATAATCAGGCTGCTCGCAGCACTTGTAGTGGTGCTAATTGAACAGATTAGTTTAACCAACATCTGAACTGGAGGAGGCAGCCTCCCTGTTTTTTTTCCCTCTCTCCTCCCTTGCTCTGTCCTTTTTCTCCGCCCTACATCATCCACCTCTCTCACTCTCTTCTCAGACAGATGGTTTTGATGAGCACCCACTGTGAACCTTAAGTGTTTCTGCTGGGATTACAAACACTGGGGAGGTGTCCCTGTGGCGTGACAGGGAGGGGGGTACTGTGGATGCAGAAAAGAGGCAAAGGACCACTGGCTTGGTGGGGGTGCTGTAAGAGGCCATAGGGGCTGGAGAAGGGACAATGTGGCTTTAAACAGGCCTCTATGTCGCCGTCTTTCCCTTACGCATGCTTGTCTTTAGGCATCCCAAGGCCCCCTGCAGTGAAAATGAGGCCCAGAACTTTAACCTGCATAGATCTGGACTCTGTTTGCCCTGTTCCCTTTACATATTTACTCTTTATTTAGGGAACAGACTTTGTCCTTTTCTTTTTTATTACTGTAATGTGTTACATATCCTATCATTTAACTGAGACTCTTTCAAAACATTATATTGAGCCACAGATCCAAATGCAGTTAGTAAATCGAATTGGTTATGAAAGATAACCTATATGAGTCATAATTACAAACTCACTTTTGGAGTTTTTGCATGAAAGGATAGACAGAAAAAGGAAAGAGAGAGTATTTGTCTCATCTTTAGGACTTGAGAATGCAACAAAGAAGTAACACCATATTCAGACGGCCTGACTCCCCTTTCTACTCATACTGTGTCCACTCACAGACACATATGGACTCCACTACAGAGCACCTTTCTCTCTCCATTCTCCTTTTGTCTTAGCTGCAGACTAGCTGATGGTCTCTGCTTGTGCATATCAATAGGGATAGAGTCCTGTCTTCTTGTTTGTCTTTGCCTAAGGCTCTGGCTTTGCCTTGTGGCTCTCAGAGAACTGCCCTTGCCCCTCCCTTTCTATCCCTCCATTCCCCCATCTTTCTCCCAGTGTTCCCTCTCTACCTTCTTTCTTCTCCATCTCCAGTGCGCAGGGTTGTGTAGACTCTGATTGGCTTTAACAGACAAGAGTGTGGGGTAAGTTGCTGGCTAGCTTGTCAGCTAAGCTGGAGAGTAAATGTTTGCCAGGGAAGGAGAGGGTAGAATAGGGAGAGCCGCTGGGTCCTGAGTTGTCCGTGACCAGACCAGTTGTCCTGGGGATTTCCCTCCTCTGTCCCCCCCCCCCAAGGCCTAGGCCCGGGCCCCATCTCTGCTTCGCAGCTGGGAGACATATAGGAACCAAAGACAGACTAGGGCTGCAGAGCTGAGAAAAGAAAGGTTGGATCGAAAGAGGATTCAAAGAAAGGCATCTGGTGCTTAGGGGAGGTGAAGAAAGAGAGCGAAAGCTTGTGACTGTTTAACGGAAACCTTTCGTTCTCTTTGATTTGCTTCCAGCCAGGGATTACAGGCAATTGGCATTTACAATGATTGGATCATTAATTTTTCTGTGAGCCGTATTGCCCAGCAGCTCAGCCACTGCTAATGTTGTGTGTAACTGGCTTATGCACCCCCACCTCATCTCAGCAGTCCACATATCCACAGTACCATGTTTCATATTAATACAACGACCTACATTTCTTTTACATTTTTGTATTAAATTGCCTTCATATAGACAAGATGGACTGTAATATATTCTGGTGTCTCATGTTGTCATTATTAAGTGCTGCCCCACAATTTGTCACAGCACATTATTAAAGTAATGTGCTGTTTCAGGTTGAACACATTTTAGCTAATATTTTCCCCTGTAAAATATGTTAGTCAAAGGACTGTTTGAATGTTGGTCTAGCTCATCAGTGAAGTGTTTGTCATGGCAGACAGGGGGCAGCATGAGACAGTATTGCTTTTCATATGATGCTGCTGTGGCCATAACATCCAACACTGCAAAGCTCTGCAATGTGCTGTGCTGCTACAAAAAAGTTTGTCTCTTTTCATTTCAAGAAGCAAAGTTGTTTTTCTTCGACATAGTTGCATTAGACTGATGACAGCACCGCACATGACACTGGTGCTGTCCTAACTCTGGTGTTGTTCAGGTGGGCGGAGTCTCAGCGTAGCTGTGGTGCAGTCAGGTCGTCTCCACCAGGTGCCTTTTTATTGTCGGCCTCTGCACCCCTCCTCGTCCTCCCCCACCTCTCACCTTCACTCTCTCTGTGGTGGGCGTTAGTTTGTTGTTTCTCTGATGCTTCTTTAACCTTTGACAGCAGCCTCTTCATTACTAGTGTTTATGCCTCTCCTCTCTTCCCTTTTCCCCTCTATTCATCGGCCAGCCAGCCGGTCAGTCAAATCCCTGTAGTCCGGCTGGTCAAACATAGATATTACACTCTGTAATAACACTGGCCACCCGCTCTGACCCCAGTCTGCTATCCTGGCCATAGCTCCTCTTCATAAGGGCTGGCACTGAGTAGTGTGCGGTGGGATTTACAATAGAAAGACAAAGGATGGACTGTGCCACTTATTATTGTTGTTTTATTTTTTCTGAGCTTGTTTGTAGTGTGAATTGCTTTTCTGTGCCAGGTTCAGCACAAAATATAATTTTTTGAAGGATGAGTAACATTTAATAGGACATATTTACTTCAGATTTTAAGATTTCTTCATGAAGTACATATGCAGATGTGAAGTAGTAATATTATAGTGTTAAGGTACAAGCACTGAGGCAATTCGCCCCCAGAGTTTTCATAGTTCATTGTTTTGCAGCTGCTTTTCTGCTTTGTGTTTGACGTTGGCTTTGACTTTGTGTTTGTAGCGTTCTTCAAGTTTCCACCTCCGTGACCAGCAGCCCTGCATATGCCGAAGGATCCATCTCTCCTCAGTTCTTTTTACAAAGACAGGATTTGACCCGTGCGGGGGGATCTTTGCACCACAATAGATAGTTTTCTCAGCATCAGTGTCCAGCCCCTGCAAGGCCTGAAGGGCAGAATTCAGCAGAATAAATTCACTAGAATCCACGGCTGCCAGCGCTCAGACGCCGACAGGGCTTTGATCACCTTCGGCCGGCGCTCATCAGGCTGGCGTTAGGGCTTTAAACCAACAACTCAGTGAGCGGTGTAACGCGGCGCTGGGTGGGACAGGCGCTGCTAACTGTTTATAAGCGGCGGATTGTTATTAAGTAATGCAGATACAAGGTCTGCGCATGAATGGGAGCAGAGAAATACTGTTCATTTCAGAGAGTGGGGCTGTTGTTGCTGGGCATTAGCTGTGGCATCTGAAGAATGCTGATAACTCTGCCTGTCTTTTTAGTTTTTTTTTCCTCGCCTCCTTTCCTTTGACTCATCTCCTTCATTCTCTGCCTGCCTTATGCTGCAGAATGGAGAGTACTTTTAGGCCCTTTACAACTGATACTGAATTTACTGTATAAAAATGAGCCATTCCATAATTTCATTGCGTGACAAAGACCCATATAATGAGACACCAGGTGTCTGCAAAAGAAAATACACATTGATGTTTTTTTTCTTTCACTACTGTTATGTGAGTATTAAGAGCAGTGATGTGAAGGTTCATTTAGAAGTGGAACAGGTTAAAATGAGCAACAGTGTCTTAAGTTTGGAAAAAGTTTCCTTTCCTAAAAACATAGCTACATTTAAAACAATACTGGACATAAATTTAAGAGGCATTTTTAGAAGTCAGAAGGGAAATCCTGTCGATTTAATGTTTATTCATAAACATTTTTTTGTTTTATTTTTTAGATTTAATGTTTATGAATAAACATTAAATATTAATTTTATTATGAATTGCTTCTTTTGTTCATTGTCAGTTGATACTCAGCATTAAATCAAAATTCATATAAGTGCAGGTGTGGTCCAAGCTCTTATTAAACATTCGTATTCATTTCATTTTCAACAGGAGGAGAAAATGCCAAGTAAGGGAGGAGTCTAAATGCACTTGTATTTTTGATCAATGATATATCACATGTAATTTTTGATGCTGTAATATATGATCTGAATCACATATGAACTAATGTGTCCTGTTTTGTCCCACATTAACATACCATTTCTCCCAGATGTGGCACTTTCGGATCTGGTTATCTTGAGCCATATGTTTATTTTTAAAATTATTATTATCTATTTTTTTAGGCAATACTAAGAATAATATAATAGTAAAAAATAATAATACCAGGAATTCCTTCTGTCTGTCCAAGATTTTTGTCCAACCGATTTCTCAAAGACTATTCACCCGAACTCTTTTCACCTTTGACACACATTTTCTTTATCGGTAGGGGAGGTGCAGTGTACAGTTTAATGGCTGAATTTCATCATTAAGAGCATATGTTTCAGTAAAGATTTTTCTCTTGTTCTATATTACTCTTTTGAAACAGGACTGTTGCTTGGCCCTGCTACCAAAACTTTGAACATAGTCCTAAAAGTTCTGTCATGTTGTATTTGCAGGTGAAGAGGAACATTTCAGACTTGACCAACATCCCTGTGCGGCATCAACAGTGGGAGGGATGGCCAGCATCAGCATCTGACGACTCTGTAAGAACCACACATTCAAAATGTACTACACTACAACTATAACAGCAGATCTACCAACTCTTTAATGTGTACAATAAGAGCTGCCTATAATTGCACATGTTTTTTGGAAGCAAGGGAGCCTTAAAAAAATGAGTAAGTATCCAACACAGATTCAAGTCCAATGGTTTACAGAGTTTTCATTTACATTATCTCTATACTTGCAAAGTGAAAACTGTTCCACATTGTGTAATCCACGCCAAAAGCAGCAGAAACCATCTGACACAATCTGTCAGAGGCATGGAAGTAAGACGTCGAAACTAATTAAGATGTCAAAGACGGATCCCGTCCTGTGCCTTCTATCTGTGGACATTAAAGCTCACATCATTGAGTCCCGCTGACCTCCCCCGGCCCTGGGTCGCTCTTCCCACCCATTCATCCCACACACAGTCAAGCTGATCAGAAGCAGACCTCATACAGAACCTCCAGGACCCTCTGACCCCCTTTGTGCCATCCCCTCTTTGACAGCATATGTGTTCCCATGCTAATTGTATAGGATGGTTTATCATGCTACTCTGTGGAGCTGTTGTGCACACATTCTTGTGTTAACCTCAGGCTAACGTTTTCCTTTTAGATCTATGCCGTTGTTGTTTGGTTTGAGTGTTGCTGTTGACTTTAAGTGTTGTCAGATACTGAGTTCCCGTTGCTTGAACTCGCTCTACTGTAGCGAGTAGACTTGGTGTGTCTGTTTTATGTGACAGCACATATTTTTCATTTTGTGGTTGATAATGACTGTCTGTTTCCTCTATAGAGGATACAGTCTTTTCATCTTTTTATCCACATTCCCACAACGTCAACTAGATGAACAATAACTGCACCTGTTTTTATGGCTTGAAGGATTAGTTTTAAGCAGTGAAAGCAAATGCATCCCATATATTCATTAATGTGCCCAAGGACAGAGGACAAAGGGTTATTGTGTTTCTTTGGTCTGTTACGGTCCAAAGCAGGCTATTGTAAAACTAGTGACCACTAGACAGACCATACTACTCTTGATTCAGATTTGCCATTGTTAGCTTTGTCTTAGCATTGTCGAAAATTGCTGTATGATCAGTAACACATAGGGCAAAAATACTAACCTTCCCTCAGACCCAACCGTACTGTCAGGGTGTTTGATATAGTCACTATTTCAAATGACTATGTCCACACTGTATGAGAGTTTTCAAGGTTTCGATAGAACCAAGACACCCTGTTCAACGATGCTTATAAAACAACTTTGAACTTTCAGATCAGACAAACTGAAAGTCAGAGAACATAATGAGAAAAAAACAATGAAGCCAATGAAAAACAATGAGACATTTCTAACTTGTACAGTTTTCCCCATTGACAAATTTAATGCAATCCATTAATTGACTAAATGAATTAAATGAATCAAATGGAAGGTTAGCTTTTGGAAATATTTCATTAAAAAGGTGTACTTTAAAGACAAATAATAGAATGATTACCTAATGTGCAATGAATGACTGGTCCTTGGGACATAGCAAAATGCTTTTTGGCTGGTTAAATGTCAGTTATATCAGTTATAAATATTAATCACATTTTTTGTCTCTAAATATCCTTTCTATTATTGTCTAAAATAACTGTCACATATAATAAAGTCTTATTGCCAATATTGTAGGTATATGTTGAAGTCTTTAAGTGTATATCATTTGCAGGTTTTTCTTTTTAAAAAGGATGTGAACCGGGTCTCAAGGAGTTCCTGTTCATCTGGTGATGTAGGTGAGGATATTAGGGCCTAGAATCATGAATAAATTGCGTCTCATTGTGGCATCCAGGCCTGGTCAGCACCAAGATAACGCACATCTGCAGTGTCTGTGTGTCCTGGATGAGGAGATATTAAAAAGCAGTGAGACAGAAATGTAATAATGGCCTCTGCTCTCACCACAGCCCTCTTATTGAAACGTCTGACGGTATTAATAGAGAAAGGCTGGGGCTTGGCCGGCCTGGCAGGCAGTAGGGAGCCAGTGTTAGTGTCGAGCTCATTAGCCCCGTCTCATCTCCCGGGGTTTGGGCCAATAAACATGGCAGCCACAGGCCCCAGATTACGTTTAGCTCTGCACACTAGCATGCTTGCAGTAAAATCGATTACGACTTAACTCTGCTTTACCTCTAAGTGTGCGAGAGAACTGTTTGCATTATTGCATTAACAATTTTGTGTGTGGTGAGTTTATTTTGTGTCTCTCATGAACTGCCATGGGTAGGGCTGGATATCAAACCTCAGTTTTCCTTTAGTAGCAACTGTGTGGACGTGGGCAAACATCAGTGACTTAATGGTTTCCATTTCTGTCTTAGATCCTGATGTTGTTTGACCAAAAACTATGATATTTTGTCTAATTTGGAACTATATTATTTTTTACCAAAAAATAAGATCAAGAAATTTAAAGTAAATAAGCGTATGCATGATATCAACAGAAATCCAGTTTCATAAAAAATAAATGCCCAAAAACTTTTTTCAAGCTCGTATTGTACATTTTCTCTTTCAAACAAGCAGAGAAATGTCATAGCTTCTTTTTTTCAGCCTCTGTGTTGCCTTAGAAATTCTTATTATGGTAAAGAAAACTAGACACGTACTAAAAATTGCCATTAAATACTTGAATTTTATATATTTTTATTGATTCATTATGAAATAATTTATACACAAGTATTCAGTATCATTTGATGACATCACAACAACAGACTTTAGCACAGATATTGCAGGAGTTCCCAGTTTAATGCTCATTGTGAAGTTGCAGAAACTGCTTTACCACATTAATGCAACAGTCACATCTGTTGAACTACACTGTCGTAACTCAAGTTGTAAAACTAACTTTACATGTAATATTTTTCTTCAAGTTTTGAACAGCTGGTTGAGAAAAGTTTTCCTGTCAGTGGTTTCTGTCTCTGAGCGGGAGGCATTTGAATTGTGGTTTTGTTTGTTAGATTCTGTTATGTATTGTTTGAGGATAAGAAATGAGTTTGTTAGAAAGAAATTCTCACCTTTCGGAGAAACCAGTAGTTAAGCATTACGTCAGTCTCCCTGATACTGTCCACTCAATGTGTTTCATTGTTTATTGTCCTGTGAGTTATTCAAGGTTCTGTGGAGATTTGAAACTGGATCAGTAAGGATAATGCTCAGGTAGCACTGAACAACAGATCAGTTTATTCAGTACACTGTGTTATTGTATGTGGTGTAAGACTACGGAAGTTGAATGGAAGAGGAGGCAGTTGAAGCAGCAGTAATATGAGGTGATGCTCATTTCTAGTGTCCTGATCAGGATAACCTGGTTTAAGCTGGAATTTAAAACATTTCATTGTTTATGCTGAGGATATAGAATGCTATAAAACACCACCAGGGATTTCTTTAGTCAAACATGATACACATTTCCATAATATTTGACCATACAGAATGGACATTTTCACATTAATCCCAGACTGTAGTAAGAAAAAAGGGAAATACTCAACAGGAAAAAGTGAAATACTCCTTAATGAAACAACTGTAATGTCGTGAACCTTCACCGTGTTATAGTTGTAATTGGTCCCTAAAAGAAGCTCTGCCTTGGCCCATTCTGCCTTTTCATTTACAGCCATTAATATTAGAATTAGAAATATTACAGTTAGAAATATTCAAATTATTTCCAATATTGTCTAAAAATGTCCACATATTTTTTTCTTGTGACACTTAAAAAATGGTACATATTTATTATATTAGTGCAATTGTTGGAGGAATGAATGCAAGAATAGATTTAAACTTTATGCTTTATGGTGTGTCTGTGTATGCATGTGCATGTGTGTTTGCTAATATCATCCCTGGTGTAGTTAGCAGTAGCGGTGGTAGTACTAGTACTAGTGCATGATCTGGTGAAAAAGTCATATTGACATTGGAGCCAGAACTACTACAGACGACTTGGGATTTCTGTGAGTCTGCATGCGTGGTCATCATGGAAAAGAAATGAATTACTTATTTTGAAATGTGACCATGCAACTTTAATATGTAACTTTTTACCATCAATCATAAAAATACATGTTCATTTAAAAAGAACGTTTTTATTTTCATTCTTGTCATTGAATTCAAAATATCATAATAGTTTATTTTTCCATTTCTGCAACTAGATCACCCTAAATCCTCGTAGATCTAGACCTTTGACTTTCATCACTTTATCTATTATTGTGATTTTGATTGGATGAGTCGTTCAGCTGTAGTTTGTACCTCGGATGTGTGTTTTTTGTCTGTTTTCTGTTGTGCTTGCCTTCCCTGGGACTGCTGATGAAAACCTGTATCTAAATCTGGTACACTGCTCCCTTTGTCTCATCAGATGTTTGTGCAGGATGTCTGTTACAGAAATGAATATATTAAACTGCAGTTAATAGTAAATACATCAAACAAGTAATACAAGTGAAGCAGTAGTGAAGGAATGTGGACTTGGATCAAGCGTGACAATAAAGGTAGAGGGCTCTGTGCATCATCATCTTGCATTTTCATTTGGCTCAGATGAAGAAAACCCCCACATAGCCTGCACCTTAGTGTTTTAAGTGGGAAAACCCTGATCACTTACACCAGTCATTTATCTCTGTAACCCATAAAGACCCAGGACTATTCTTTGCGGTGACTTCCAAATAGATTTTACTCTACCTTTAACCATTACCAAGTCATTCTTACCATTTTTATTATAATACTATCCTTTGTATTTTTCCAGTGAAAATCTGATATTTTCCTATATCTAATTTACTGACCATGTAGTTGTTAGAAAAGCTCAAAGTAAATTCAAATGCTACTATATCAAACCAGAGGAAATTGGAGAAAACATGACATTTTCAGCTGAATATATCCTTAATTCTACATAAAAACAAGTGTCTACAGCCAGTGTTATTTGTAACTACATGGGTTTTAGTGGAGAATCAATGTTGCAGAGGATAGCAGTATTTCTGCATTCACTACAGAAACTATATGCATCTGAAAAAACCATTTGACACTGATGAAAAGATGACAAACTGCATTTTACTTGAATTGTCTCACTATATTGATAGGATTATTTGTAAAAAGTTTTTAAACATTTTGGCTCAGTAGATGCTTTCAGGTCTTTGAGGGTTAAAGGTGTTTCGGTTGTGCAGCCGTCAAAGGCAACAGTATAATCATCAAACAGCCATTCTCCAGTAAAGTAAACACCATGATCTAGATCAGCCTTTCAAATTCCTCCTGATTCTTGTGGATTTGTCAAAGTGTTCAAATGTGTTCAGACTGAACAGAGCTGAAGATGAGAATAGGGGTCTTGGCAACAGCTGATTTACAAGGCAAAAGGATATTAGCTCCCTCCGCTGTTCTTTTTCCTTTTCCGCTGCTTCCTCCAAACACTAGGACATGCTGTGTTTCCACACAGGCCTCTCATTGGAGCCGTCTTGATTGACAGTCACTCTTCCACACCTGTTGGAGTGATTGACAGGCAGTGGGACATCCTTATTACGTTCCCTCATCTCCTCAGCCCCCACGCTGCCCACCCATCTTTGGAGCCAGTAATTGCTGACATTTATGCAGTGTTTCATGGTGTTTGCAAATGTATTAATGCTGCAGAGCCTCGGAGGTGCCTTGCCTTGTAGGCCAGAACCTTCCTCCATTTCCCAGCTGGCATTAATAGAATCCTCCTCTACCTGATAGAGGCCTATGGAACCAGGGGTTTATTGAGGAGGGTGGCAGGGAGGGGGGCTGGTGGTTTCCGTAGCAACAGGGCTCAGCAGTAAGCTCAGGCAGAATCCTGATTCCTTGTGCAATTGGCTGCCTTAAGGTGACATTCAGCACAGAGTTAGTCTGTCTGTCTCATTTTCTATCTCATCTAACTGTGTTCTCATCCTGTGAAGCTGCAATCTTGACGAGTCCTGTGGGTGTCTTTATTTAAGGAAGAGGATGCTGCTCATCATTAGTTTGGGACTCTTTTAGACCTTCATTAGCATAAAGGCATAGTAGTACACCTGAAGGAATTGCAGAGCTCACGTCACGTCACAACTGTTCCATTTGATTATTAGTGTGCATTTAATCCTTCACCTCTGAGTAATTCTGGCCATTATACTGGATGGACTGGTGCACTGGTTTTAACTTCATCTAACTGTATGGATTTTCCATAGCATATTAAAAAAACACTGTAGTAAATCATATGATTCTGTTAACCAGGTGAAGTTCTGTAGAGAATCCAGTTTAACTGTGTGCACCCATAACTTTATATCACAGCAATTAAAGCTACAGTTCGTGATTGTTGTGTTTTATCATCACTGGGTGAAAATTCTGTATTTACCCTTCAACATATTGTAATTCAAGTCACCTTAGATGATATCAATCTACCCTGGGATGCCATAACTTTTTCTAATTGGGTTTCAAACAGGTTTGGAGGGTTGATTACATGACTGACAGCTGCAGGTTCCTGACGGTTCAGTGGTACAGTGGTCTGTCTGTGTGGGTTCCCTCCAGGTTCTCCGTTTCCCTCCCACCATCCAAAGACATGCTTTAATATGTTAACTGGGCCATCTAAACCACCCATAGGTGTGAATGTGACAGTGGTTGTTGTTCTGTATCTGTCACCCTGTAGTTAACTGGTGACATGTTTAGGGTGTACCCCGCCTTCACCCGATGGTGCCTGGGATAGATTCCAAGACCCCACCACCATCATGAGGATTAAGGGGTTTAGAAAATGAATGAATGAATGATCAGATTCTGTTAGATGCACTGAACATGGTAGTACTGTTTTACTCCATATTTCAACACCGAAAAACATTTATTTCTGTGAAACAGTGCTACTATAGTAGTGTTTGATAAGTTACTTCAACAAGACTTCACTTTTTTTTTCTTTCATGTAAATGTTTGATGAAGTTTGCTTGTGTCCATAAACTAGTGTTTAGCAATAGTTTACTAATACCACCTCTGCTCATTTGTCTGACCTTTGTCATCCCTGGCTCCAAAGAGCCAACAACAGTAGTCCAAAATCAATGGGACATGTCGCTTTGGCTCTGTCCACTTCTTATACTGTCTGTGCTTAATTTCAACCAAGTACTCTTTAATCTGAGTTGTCCTTAATTTCCTGTTGAAATTACACATTATATACTTCTTACAGTAAAATAAACCACAAAGGCCCAGTAATTAAAAAGTACTGTGATATATGGTAAAAGTGTCAGCATTCTCTGATTTCTGTACAGTATATATGCTCCACTGCCTTGGACATGAGTATCAAATCAGGAGAGACTTGAGGAACACTCGAAGGAAGGTGACACAAGAAAAGCCACAGGTGGAGAGAGTGGGTTGCTCTTAACTTCTGTTACCTTCTCATTTAAATTATTTTATTTCTCCCTTTGAGCACTACTCCTCACCAATTCTTTTCTCTACTTCCTTTTTCTTCTCTCTCTCTCTCTCTCTCTCTCTCTCTCTCTCTCTCTCTGTTCTTCCCTTATTCCATCAAAGAGAAACCAGACTAAGGTGGTGAAGTTGTGGTTGGTGTCTGTGCAGCTGTCAGTAGTAATTATCTCACACTCACAGCCAGACACCTAATCCAAACACTGCCTACACCAGAAAAGGAAAAAAAAGAAACACAAAAAGGATGAAGGGAGAGAAAGAAAAAAGAAAGAGGAATGGTAGAGAAGGAAAGAAAGGGTTGAAGGGGAGAGGGAGAGAAGGAGGGGGAAAAGAGAGAGAGAGAATTCTTTCCCTGTATCGGCCTGTGAAAGCTTCGAGCCTCAATGCAAGTGTTAATTAAAAGAATCCAAAAAAGAGGAGCCAGTTCCTTTGTGTGGAGATGTGGGAGCGGGTCATTTGAGGGGGGGTTAACCTCACTCCCCACCCCCTGTGCCCTGCGGCGTTTCAGCCTTGTTTCCACGTTTTACCGCTGAGCCGCCAAGCTGCACTTATGTACCTCAACATCAGGAGAAGCCACCGGGTCAAAGCAAAGAAGAGGATTGAGAGGCACTCAACCCATTTTTTTCCCTTTTCACCTCCCCTACTTGCATCCATGTCAGCCCAAACCCTCCAGGCTGTCTTTGACAGGGGAAGTGATCAACTTTATTTATACACTTATTAGGCTCTTAGACGAAAGCCTCTCATTGTGAGTATTGGGGGTAAAGGGTTTATGGGGATTCTCTCGGCAGCCGCTGTTAAGATTCTCACGTTTGATTGCCACTCGATCGCGGAATAGACAGAATAGACTTGGGCCAGTTGCTTCACACCCTATAGGAAAAGCTCAGTCCCTGTTATGTCTTTGTCTGCCTCAGTACACACTAGTTTGTCTTAGCACTTTATTCATCTCTCTGGCCATTTCAATTAGCCAAAGCTTCTTGAAGGCAGTTATAGACTTTTTTCTTTTGCTTTGTTGAATAAAAAGTTAGTAACTTTATTTTTACTGATGGTGGGACGTTGTTTTTGTTCCATTACGTTGTTAAGTTTATACAGACATATGGATATGTCAAAGATAATCAGGACCACAGTATTAAACTACTTAGAGTTGAGTTACATGAGCATTTTCAAAGCAATTCAGTTAAGTGTTCTTCGTAGGTGTTCCTGAATTCCTAAGCTGTCTTTACTGTAATACTTACACACTTGTCATTGTCAAGACTACACTCACTACAAATTAGTAAAACACAGAAACACAATCTGTTTCTTCTGTAATCTGAGTGTCCTCTTATCTATGTCGTTGCCCAGTGTGATTGACAGTCAAAGGCCTCATAGGACAGGTTTTAATTGCCTGTGAAGAAAGGTCATATTTTTCCTTATTTTATTGTTTTTTTTTCGTAATACATTTATTGTTGACATTGAGAAAGATATGAAGTACTCTTTCAAACTCAGTGTCTCCAGTGTTGGCTGATGTCATCCTTGGTTTGTGTAGTTTCAACATTGCACGTCTATCTCCTCTATTTAATACATTTCCTTTGCTAAAGATAACATGTAGAAAGAACCGGGACTCAGCTGGATATTATTCATTTTTGATTTATCTGGGGAGATACTGCTTTTCTCATATCTTCTCCTTTATTATTGAGCTAGTGGGAGTTGAAAACACATTGGTCAATATAATAACCAGTTTCACTTTATACCTAATCTACTCACTTTGAGGCAGCAATAAATTTTAAAATCATTCCATATCCTCTGAAGATCAGCAAGACAGCACCTTGTATGTTACACACTAAAAAACCTGAAAGTTAAGCATTTTTAAACACGGCAGCATAAACACTTTTAGAATAAAAATCCTTGTCAGTCCTCTTTCTCTGACCCGCTTCAGTGTATAGAGGTGTGTTCACCTGTAGAGACACTGACCTCTGCCTGGAGATCCCATGTTGCTCCTGGTTTTTCTGTGTTTGGGAACATGAACTTTAGACATTGCGTTTGTACGTCCAGCCAATAACAAAATAGCACAGTGTTTATGGGCTGTACAATATAGAATTGAAGCTGCTATTCTCACCTCAGTGCTTTTAAAGGGATTGTAGTTCTATCTGAAAGACTGAGCTCAGTACAAAATACAGACATGTTTGTGTTTCATCTGTTTCCTAAGTAGATGAAAGGGGCCAAGTTTGAACAGTTCTGTTCACAAACCCAAGACACAGATATTATATGCTTAACCTTTAATGTAAACAACAAATATGTACAACCTGAAATAAGAAAAACTAGGAAAATGCAGATTGAAAAAGAAAGCAGTGATATTACAATGTACTTTAGCTTGATTCAAGCATCCATTTCACACATTGACACTGCAACACAAGTTGGGACAGGACATTTTAGCACTAGTAATGACTAAAATGATTAAATAACAGTGTAAACACCTGTTCTTGCTGATCCCTCAGGTGGTTCAGCATCAGGAACAGTCGCTTACCTGGATCTGACAGAACTACATGGATCAGACCTACTGTCGAGAACCTTTGTTGATCTCTTCTGTACAGAGTTACAGCTACAACTACCAGGTTAAACTTTACTGAGCCAAAAGAATGCCTTATATTTACTGTGTCCAGTAAATATAAGGTATTCTTCTACATTGTTGACATCTCAGCTCAGAGTAATTTGGGATGGACAGCCAGTGGAAATGTGGACTTTACTCAGGCCAATTAATATTCCAGGTCTTATAATGGAACTCAAAAAGGACCATCCAAACATACACAGAGTCCATAAGCCAAGGGCTGGCATGGTCTGGGGTCAAAGGTCATTTGCACTTGTGTTATGCATCATTAATGTTGAAAAGTACATTGAGGTTTTGAAGCAACACATGCTGCTTTCACAACAAAAACCCTTCTAGAGTCAACCATGCATATTTCAACAAATGAGATAATGAAATGAAAACAGGCCTAGTTGAGGGAGAACAGGGTGTTGTGTGTTACTAAACAATAACAAATACTGTGTGGAGCATCTTGAAACACAAAATGTCACAATGAAAACCTTATATCGTTATACACCATAAGACTAGTTTGCTGGAACTTTACCTTAAACATTTGATCGATTCAATCTCTCATTTTATTTTAAGTGTTTTGAAAATAAATTACAATATTACCAAGTGTTAAATGCTTTACTGTTAAAACAGTACATTTCATGAGGTGAAATGTTGAATTGTATTCTCTTGTAACATTTTGGGTATAATACAGATCAAAGATGATTTATTAATGAGTGTTGTCAGCTTTAATTTTAGTTTTTTCTTTTAGTTTGTCCCAACTTTTTCTGATGTGGGTTTATGATTTCAAAGGACTTGCTGTGAACAGACCTGCCATACATTCTGCTTTGCCACAATGGTATGACCGCTTTTTAGGGTCCATTGGTTGTCGCTAACTCACTTTCTTACACTGAATAGATAAGATAGTGTGAAAAGATAGAACAGCTTGTCAGATATTGTGGTTCTTATCAGTGCCAAGCACACAGTAGCACTCACTAGTAAGTCTGTTTTGCTGACAAGGTCTACTGGTTACACTGTTCTCTCATGCTATAGAAGCTGAGGCCAATGTAGAGGATCACTATTTAATAGAGACAGAAAAGAAGAAACTCCCTGTGTCGCCCTTTTCAGAATCAATTGGCGTTGCATGTAATCGTCTCCTGATTCAACCATGTCCAGCTGCTCTTTGTGTTGCCTTAACACCTGACAATGGAGCACATCACAGGGACCTTCTCTGCTTATTATGACACCGAGGCGACCTGCCCTGCCTCGACCCGTCGTTCAGAGGTGCACTCTCCCAGAAAACTCTTTACATCTGGGGCTTCTGCTTTGCTCCAGACAATTAGCATTTCAGCCATTTTACTGTTGCATTGTTGTGTCTTAGTGCTTTCACGACTTAAGTTATACTTTAGTCTTGCCTTTTGCTGTCACTGCTGATATGAATAGTCACCATATAAACAAAAATAAATATGTCTTTTGTAACTATAAATATTGTCTTCATTCTGTACCATAATGGGAATCACTTTAAAAACATATGTGCTACTTTTTAAAAATGACTTAATCTGAATTTGCTCTGAAAACTGCATCAGCCATAGCTGTTTTGTTGTCGTCTCTTGGGTTTAAGCTCGGCTTACTAACCGTAATGAGTCCCTGCAGAATTGCTGAAAATTCAAGTCTTGGCTTTGGATTTGGGAGCTCATTAGTCAGATGTTCTCTTACTATAAATGGCAACCACACTAACAGGTAATGCAGGTGCACAGAAACCTTATCATGGTGCTCCCCAGATTAGAGAGATGGCAAAACGAGCAAAGCTTTGTTCAGGATTTTGTCTGGATGTCTTGAAACAATATGTTAATACATGTGTAGCTGGGGCTAAACTGGTTGTAAACAGGTTATCCAGTATATTCAGGATAAGACTATTGTGAAGGTGACACTGTATTATACAGTGCTGTAACTTCCTTTTTGTGAGTTCCTGATGGTCAAGGACTACAGAGAAAGAACTTAAATTGCCATAAAGTGAGAGTTTATATTTTTGTCAGTTACATCAGCACTACTTTTCCACCATATTTGATTGAAAGTGTGTTGAATAATGTTTCATTCATACACATCTTTTTTCTGTGTTCTGTGTCATTTTCAGGCAACTTACTCTAATAATAAATGTTTATGGTCCATGACAACGTAAGTGCTTGCTAGTTGAGATGCACTTCCATCATACTTACTAGGAAACTGAAAAAGCACTGCACATATTTGCTCTACTACTGATGATTAAAAGGTCAAGGTTATAAAAGAAACCCTCCAAATGCCTGTCTGTTAACATTGACCACATTCATGTGTATTGTTCAGATCTACTACCGCATAAAGCCTGATCTCGAGATGGTGGAAATATCACTGTCGGGGCTGACAATATTCTGAAAACAACTATGTCTCAACATTTTATACATATTTCTCTCAATTATAACTGAGATATCGTTGGACTATTATCTTCCAGAGGACAAACATTTGTGGAGGGAAGTTTTACAAATCTGCTTGAATCCGTTCTGTTTTGTTATTGCCAATCATTCCCCTCTGATTAGAATATGGCCACCTATTTAAGATGATGGAAACTTATTAGTGCTTCTTATTTCTATTATTTATTTTATTGTTGTTTTCAGATGACATTAGCGGTCTCTGGAATCAGCTACCCTTGCCATCACCTCAGTGTTTGTCGAAGGTCATCACCAGCCAATGCCCAGGAGCCCACAGAAGAGGTACAGACACACACAAACAAACAAAAAAACACTCACAGGATCTATGCAGTGGCTTCAGTTCCCTTGGGGCTGTGTATATACCTGAGGAATTGTCGCACATGGTACTAGATTGCTTCCCTTACTGTTTAATCTAAATGATGCATGCCTACAGTGTGCAGATGTCCATATGATCAGCGACAGTGAGGGCGATGACTTCGAAGATGCGTCAGAGTTTGGTGTGGACGACTCAGAGATGTTTGGAATGGGATCTTCAAGTTGTCGGAAATCGCCTATGAGTACGTACAATTGCTGTAAAAAATTACACTTGTGAGTAGCTTCTTTATCACGATAAGCTTTCACAGCTTGACCTTGTAATTATGTTGCTGCTTTCAGTGCCAGAAAATTGTGAGAATGAAGCTGATGCCTTACTGCACTTTACTGCCGAATTTTCTTCAAGGTGAGTGAAGGAGTCAGCATATGTGGTATGCACCCAGAGGACTGTGTATTTGAGCAGGTAAGGCTGGTTGTGCGCTAACTTTCTGCTGTGTCTGTTACATATAGGTATGGAGAGACCCACCCCATGTTTTTCATTGGGTCTTTGGAGGCAGCATCTCAAGAGGCCTTCTATGGCAAAGCCAGAGATGTAAGTGAACTGATTCATTCCTTTTGTAGCTGCTAATTAACTGAGCTTTTTCTTTGTCACCCTTTTATTTCAAACAGTTAATTATGATTACAGTTAATTGGCATTTAATGTTTAATAATCATTTCGTTTGAGTAGTTTAAACATTGTCAAAGCCACCATTTGTGTGTCTGAGGCACAAGCACTATATTAATAAAACTTCTTCATATATACGTTTTAACCCTCAAAAACCCAAACAGCCTCTGGCAACCAAAATCATCTTCTGACCTAAAATGTTTAACTTCTGATCCACTAAACCTATCAATACATGTAAATAATTAGTGCAAAATGTAGATTTTCATCTTTTCATGGTCATCAGGTATGACCCATTTCTCGAGGGTCTTTACCGATGTCACTTATATGTGAAGACTAGCAAGCTATGTCATATGTCAGCTGTTGTGTTTTAATTGTTTTGGTTGAATTGTAATTGGGACTGCTGCTATACATACTTCTGCGAACAAATTTACCCAAGGGTGTTAATAAAGAAACCTTGACCTTGAACTTGATTTGGATGTTCAAAGGCTCTGTAGTGAATGTGGACACATCATCATCTTCTATAGCATTGATTCACCAGTAATACCCATGCATTTGACAAATGACAGTGGATGGAGACCCTTAGTTTATGTGAAGTTAATGACAGATTTGACTGAAAAAGTCACTTTTTCTTCAATTTTCCCTGTGTGTGATATCATAACCCTCAACTTTAATCTCAGCTTTAGTGAACATCTACATGGTCAGTGAATTAAATACGGGGAAATACTCAATTTTTCACTGAAAAAACACAAAATACAGAGGATAGCATTATAATAAATTGAGATAACTCACTTAAGAAAGGTTCAATAGAGAGAAAAATGTATTTGGGAACTGCTACGAAAGTAGAGCTGGGTCTTTTTATGGGTTAACTGAGAAAGTTGGACTTGTGTGTTTCCACTTCCAGTTATTAATTTTTTTTTACTATATCTAACCTTTCCTGAGCACAGGATTGTCACTTTTTTTACTTAAATGAAGAAAGTCCATGGGAACATGATGCTACAGTTGCGTTCTGTATAGAGACTCTGAACATCCAAGACATTTGATACCAGTGAAAAGCAGAGTCTCCTCTGTACTTGACATGTATTGATAGGATAAGTGGTCCAACACTGATTAAATATTTTTCCCTTTTAGCAGTGTTTGCACTGATATTTTTTCTTACCCAGTGTCCTTTGAGGTAGTTCACGGTTATCCATTTATCCTGTGTGGAAGAAGCTTTATAACCACATTGATGTCATTTCATCAAACCCCTCATCAAATTTTCACCCTGACAGCTGTGGCTTTATTTTTAGCCATCCACTTTTCCCCCCTTGTTTTTTGTGGGTTTTGTCCTTTTAAGGATGCTTGTATCAACTGACAGCTTGTGTGGATTACAGCCTTCTTAGAGTGTGAGGACACAGCAAGATGTTAGGGGGGCTTCACATCACCAGGCACAGAGCGGGAGGGTGGGAGGATGGAGGAGACAGGCCAGAGGACACAGCACAGATAAGGCATGGTGTGAAAAGAGAGGAGGGGGCACCGGGTGGTTCATTCAACAGAGGATACAGAGTGAAAAGAAAGAGGAATAAAGTTGCATAAGGAAGGTAAAGATAAAGACAGTCGAAGATAAACTGAGATGAGGGGAAAAAAAAACCTAAAGACATGCTTGGCGTCTTGCCTGTTTCCCAGCTGATCTCCTCTCCTAAGCCAGCACAATATGGCCGATGCCTCCCTGGTGTTCGCACTCTCTACTGTACCACTGTACTCTACACTGTGCTGGTGCGAAATAGTATTCATTTTCCCCCGTATTTTGTTTTATTCTGGGTGAGCTCGATTTAGCCTGCCAACTGTGCCGCGGTTAGAATGGCTTTAGAGAAGATGGATATGTGCAAAGAATTGTGCATGAAAACAGAAGCTATTTGATCTGTTCTGTGTTTGTCCTGTTTTGTCACAGGCGTCCTAGACTACAGGCCAAAACATGCTGCCATTGACGCTTTCATTACACAGTAGCATATGTGCGCCATTATACCGGCCTTTTTTTCCTCATCTATCCCGCCATCCCTTCCTCTGCTCTTTGCTCTCATTTGAAAAGGAATCTAGTTTTCGCATCCTCGTCGTCTAAAGAGTCCACTTCATTAAGGGGATATTAGAAGACAGCAAAATCGAAGTGAAGGGGGGACGGCTCGGCGGGTTTACAAACAGAGGAATCAGTCTCACTCTCTCAAAGCCTGGGAGGAGGCTAATCACTAAGCAAAACACTACATTTGATGAAGTGTTTCTGAAGGTGTGTGTTGCCGAGGTGGGTGGGTGTTTGGGTGGGGTGGGGGGAACTGTTGAGATAGACTCAATCCATCCTTAATGAAAATGCTTTGGGCTGCAGAGCTGAGCTGAGCCGAGCTGAGCTGAACCCTCCTGGGGATCAGTGGTTAGCCAGAGCGTACAGAGAGATAGGCCACCCATCACTAACCACGATCCTCGCTAAATCCCCATCAACGCACTGGTTAATCACTCTAACCCCGCTCTCCACTGCTCTCCTGTCTGCCACACACAAAGACACATCAAAATTCATAGCCTCACTAGAGAGGAGAGTTCAGGGATTTATCACTGCCAAGTATCCGCTTTAACACTCAGCACTAGCCCTGAAGAGTCAAGAGGAAAATAGCAGCTGGCATATGGCATGTAGATAGACTTAAATCTTTCAGATCTTAGGCTGTAAATGACAAGCAACACTCTCCCATGAGTTTTTGACTTCACTTGAAATGATCACCACAAACGTAATAATGAACGGATTATAAATAAATCAATAACGTGCTCCCTGTACGAAATAAGTAAATGTGGGGAAATTTTTTATACCAATATTCCCAAATAGATTAATGCCACAAAATATCATCAGACTGTTTTAACACTGCAGATAACAGTGGTACCAATCTAATCTTTTCACTCAAATCTTAAATATGACTCACATGTGTTGACAGTCACAGTGTCCATGACAGCGAAAACAGCACAAATCACACAGAATCTGAGATCTGGGCCTCGTACACACTTTATGTGCCCCCAAATCAGATACAGATCTGATCTCACTCTGAACAGTCACGTCAGAATTCATGCGACTTTTTTCTACTTAGTCTGCTTTCTACCAGCTGTTCGGAAGTCATGCTCTGTAGTATGTGACATATGCTTAGGGGGGCTAAGTAGGCAGTCTCAGTGTCACTTATACATATAAAAAATTTTTGTTGAAAGTGTCCTCTTTAGTTTTCAGTATGTAAGTCAACTTTCACAAAAAATATCCCATTTTCAAACCACTGATCTGGCTTTGGAGCATTGCAAGTAAAACCTAGAGATTTCATCACAACATCCACAATTTCCCAAGATACATCACCACTCACTACAATAGACTGAGATTCATCACAGCTCTGCGCATGGAGGGAGTCATTCAAAAACTAAAGTGAGCTAAAGTCTTGACATGTACAGTAGTTCATCTTATGTGCTAATGAATACACTCCAATATGAATCAAAAATATCTAACATATAGTAGCAAAACAATGATGGGGACCATTACACTTGATAATACTACGTTTACTTGTAATGGAGAATTTTTCACAGTTTCGTATTAGAAAAGATGTAAACAGCAGAATCTGATATTGAACAGACAAAATCTAATATGAACTGTGCACTGAGAGCATAACAATTATGCACCCGCTCTTAATGATGTTCAAGAGCATTGATGTTGAAAGGATTATGTTTTAAGCGTGCTATTCATATGTCTGATAGTTAATCTGAGGAGTTAAAGAAGGCTGTTGAAAGAATATTAAATGTGTTTGTTGCAGTGGGTGGAGCGTGTGCTCAGTGGTTGGTCATCGATCTGAATGTGTTTTCCCACTATGTGTGCAGGGGTCATTAGATCAGTCATTTGAGCTCTTCATTTTGAAGTGTTTGCTTTTCCAGACTGAGCCTGCCATCTGTAGAACAATCACTATACGGACGTCTCCCTCTCTCCTCATTCCGTCTGTTCCTCTGTTTCTTTCTGTCTGTATCGCATTTACTGGCGACCCCTATTTCAGCTAAACATATTGTATCTGTAATTAAAAGCCTGTTCCAGAAGTACTGAAAATGAGCCTCGACGCAGGTAGTAGCAGCTTCTAAAGAGAGAAATGTGCAACTATTTGAACCTTTTATTTCAATCTGTCCTCACCCTAAAGAAGCAACACAAAATAAAAAGGAAAGTTAAGGGAATTGAAGGAGGATTTATCCCAATATCAGAGACATATTGTATTGTATTTGTATTGTAGAAAGCCCCTATAACAACAGTGAAAAAGTCGTGTTTACTGACTTATTGATTGATTGCATTATTCAACCAGAAATTGTTAGTAAAATTATAATACTATACAAAACAATAAATGATATAAACTCCAGCTATTACTTAGTTTATTTAAATGTTAAATATCTGTTACAGTGTGTACAAATTGTGTATTTGGGAGTGAATTTACCCAAATGACGAAGAATTAATATCTTTATAATGGTATAATGGAGCTGGATAATTTCTGGTCTATGCTATTGAAACTGTTGTTTCATAAAAGGTATTACAGGAACATTAATATTTTAAGACTGTGAACACTTTAGAATTTATAAACCTTGGATATGAGGATGAAAACTGCTATTTTGCCTAAACTTTATCCAATTATTGTATGAATACATGATATTTGTAATGTTTAAAGGGTTAGTAGTTAGTATTATTACTAGTTTTATAGCTATTGTAATGAAATGTGTCTCTTCAGCTGCATGTGCTAACAGTTAATCACATGTAGATTTTCACCAAGACAATAAACCTACCACGCACCCATTCTGAAAATTATAAATGACACAGGTTTACACGGTGAGCAGGCTCATTAACACCACATGCTGTACTGCAGTCGGCTTTAAAGTAAGCTGTAAACAACAGTTAGCTGACTAGGACAAAGTGTTGTGTTGCCATTATATAAAGTACTGTACAATAACCTTTTAGGCCTCATAAGGTGTGTTGTTTTAAAAATATGGATATTCTAGTGGCTGCATGGACCTAGACAGTGGGAAAATTGGTATAATGTACCCTGAGGTGACTGAGAAAAGTCACACTGAATACTGACTTTGGCTGTAAAAGCCATTTAGTTCAATACTGTATTTTTTGTTGAATGTTACCTAAAATAAATAAATAAAAAAACACACAATAAAACTAAAGTGGACTGTTTGCATAGTGCTGTATAAAATATGCACCACACAACTGGTTCTGTTTAGATCAGTGGCTCCCAACCTTTTTTGAACCGTGACCCCATTGTAACATCATAAATTTCTGGCAACCCCTGACATTCGAAACAGAGACTTTTTTATTGCAAAAATTAATTTGTTTTTGATCATGTAATAGTTTGCTCTACTATGTTGGAAATAAACGTTAATTTTAAATGACATTTAGTCTATATAACATATATTATTTTGGACAGAGGCAGAAAAGCCAGATTACTGCACAAAGTGAGAATTTTATTTGCCTTGGTCAGGATATGTACAGTCGGTCCAGCTTGTATTTACGAGGCTGACAATTAGTACTGAAAAAACAATAACTCAAACTATGAATTATGAAAGAGCTTCAGCATCTGAAATCAACCACAGTGAACATTTGACAGATAAACAGAACCACAGTGCTTCAGTTTCATGCTCACAGTTTGTTATGTCTTTTATGGATTTTAATTGTCTATTCTCAATTCGCCATATATTTTTTTATTAGTACTTTTTTTTTTTTTACATTAATTAAATTCCAAATTCCAGGTAACCCCATTTGAATTCCAGGCGACCCCAAGGTTGAAAAAGACTGGTCTAGATCCAATTTTACAAGATGCCAATAGTACATTCAGAGGATAGAAAAGAACACTTTGTCAGCTGTAAAATCAAGGTGTTTTGGTTTTGAATTTTGCTGATAAAAAACCTAACTTGAAACGCTAAATTAAAAAAAACCAAAACTCAACATTTTGAAAAAACTGGTGTTAGATTTTAGATATGTATTTACTGATTAAAAGAAAAGTGCTGGCTTGTTGAATAGTTATCCATGTGTACACGTGTGACATGATAAGGAAACTTCAACGTTCACTGAATTATTGCAAGAAACAAATATAAATGTCTTATTTGATGGAAACACCACCATGTAAGAAGAGAAGACAGGAATACAGAAATAGTTGTTAGATATTTGGGTAAATAAGTGCAGTGAGCAGAAGATAAGACCAGCTTCTAGTTTTTAGACTAAATACCCCCTCAGTCACCAGTTCAGGTGTGTCTGAAACACTGATGTTCAAGGTTTTAAACCATGATAATGTCAAAGAACCTACTCTGTAGTATTTGAAGGACAGTAGTGGATGGAAATGAGCACAGCTATCCTCTCTTTTTCACTTCTGAGAATCTGGTTAGAATTTCTGATACATTTAGACAAGGACAGATAGATGAGAAGAATGGAGATGCACGTCTTTCCAGAGGTTCCATCAGGTGGAAGTCTTAAAACTCGGATTTCATAGAAAAATACTGCTATTGTAAATATAAATGAAAAAAGGAGAACAAATTTGGGTTTCTGTGGTCGCCTAATGGTAAATATTTTACAACCAAAATGGCACTTTTAGAATCCAGTGACCTTTGGTTCAACCTTCAACCATTTTCCTTTTTCGTGTCTCTGCTTCTGTGTAGATTTAATGAAGGAAACTGCAGAATGTCGAAAAATACATTTATCTCTAAATGTTCATTGACCTTCAGAGTAATAGAGGCATTGATTAAACATTGAGATTCTCAGGCTGACTCAGTACTCACAGTGTTTCAACCCCCCCCAACACACACACACGCACACACACACACACACACACACACACACACACACACACACACACACACACACACACACACAC
>JAPTYQ010000019.1:32015815-32042909 GCA_029814465.1 Ostorhinchus cyanosoma
ACACACACACACACACACACACACACACACACACACACACACACACACACACACACACACACACACACAGATGCACACAAAGCAGGTTTAGTTTGAGGTGAACAGGTGTGAGGAAGGGCTGGGGGGTCACTATCCTGCTCAGGTTGGACCTAGTAATTTAGCTGAACTGAAGGATTTGCTCCTCCCTGCTAAGACAGGCAATACAAAAGATCCAAGTTGAAAGAGGAGAGGGAACAGAGGGGTACGGACAGTTTAACTAAGATGAAGGAGTTCAGTTGGCCAAAAATGCCCACTTTGATTAATCTTTACACTTGCTCTAATTGAGCATGCATGTGTGTGAGTGTGAGCCCTTTACTGCAGGGGAACCACATCTGTGCATGTGTGTGTTTGGACTTCAGCGTTTGAGCGTGTATCAGGTTTTTTTTATTTTTTTATTTTTTTATTTTCCCTCCTCCGTGTTGTAAAACTCTCCCTCCCCTCGCACTCATTCCTCACTCGACTGAATTTGCTTGTCTTCTCAGCATGAGTGTTTAATCTTTTCAGGCCGTTGAATCGGTCCAATGAATGAGTCCCCGGCTCCTTCTCTCTAGGAGCCCTGGAGATTATTCTAAAGCACTAATCGTTGAGCAAACACAGCAGTGCTCTCCTATTCCTATTCTACACAGGCCACAGTATAGCACAACTTCTTCTTTTACTTCCCATCACGTTTTACACCCTGTGTAGATTTTTTGCTTTTGGCATACGTAGCCTAGATTACTGCTCCTGAGAAACAGACCCCTGACTCCTCCCTCACAGTCACGGTTAAAAATGAACTAAAGCTTGAGACTGAGAGAGTTTTTTTTTTTCTTATTTGTTCTTTTATAGCAAGAGAAGTGACATGTAATTTAGAGAGCATTATTTCCAACATTGTCCTTTGGAACCTTTTATGTTTGTGGGTGTGTTTGTTTTTTAATTAGATTGTCAGTAAGGAGAATCTGCCAGGCTTATATGATGGTGTCAATATCCTTGGATTTGGAGCTTCGTCAATATTGTCTGGCCCTGCCGCTACTAACCTGAACAGGCTGCTGGCATTTGGTGTAAAATAAATAGAGTGATTTGTCTGTTTTGTTTTCTCCATATCTTCGTCGCTTCCAAGAGGAGTCTTATTTACACCGCTCTCCATTTGATTTTGCGTGGTATTTGTTTTTTTGCCAGTTGTGGCCTTACATTGGTCTGCAGGAGTCATGCCGGCTCTGCACCCGCCAGGCTCCTGTGTCATCTGATGGTCATGTAATGTGGAAATGTCTCTGCAGTGATGAGACACCCACATGAAGTATAAAGGTCTCAGCCCCATAGAGAAAGACAGATTGAGGTTTTATGTCCTTTTTCAGTTTTAAGCAAATAATATCAGTGTCTATCCACAGCCCAAAAGCACTTAACTAAGTTTAGCACTTAACTGTTAACACCCAACCATTTATTAAGCTGTTAGAAAATGCTAAGAAGAAAAAAAAAATTGAAATCTTTGTCAGTTCGCACATAGAAAATCAATGCTGACCTTTACTGACAGTTTTGTTTCCACTTGTGACCTGTGTTTTTACCCACAGCGGAAACTGCTGGCCATCTACCTCCATAATGATGAGAGTGTCCTCAGCAACGTCTTCTGCTCTCAGATGATGTGCGCTGACTCCATCGTTTCCTACCTGAGCCAGAACTTCATCACATGGGCCTGGGACGTCACTAAAGAAGCCAACAAAGCCAGGTAGAGCCACAGACAGAACACTGGTTTTATTGGTAACTGCTCAACAGCTTTTATTTTTCAGTCTAGCTTTAGCTCACTTTGTTGTTGCTGATTAAAAGGACACAAGTCAGTTTAACATCTTCCCTTTCTTAATGCGTGATGGGGACGACCTCTAAAAATACTTTAATACTACCCAAATCCAGAACAACAGGATGCTTCAGATTTGTTTATTTTAAACTCACGTTTTGGGTTTGTTTTTGATGCTCACTGGTTTACTATAATACTTTTAAATCAATAATAATCTTGCTTTTTATTTAGTTGTGGTTTATTTTCTGAAGATCACCAAGCAGGACCACCTCTATTGACTGTCATTGTGAGAACTATTAAAGAAACAAAGTAAATTCAAATACGTGGTCTCAGTGAGTAGGATTACTATGGAATTTTAATACATCAAAGCTCATACAAACAAATGCCTAAGTGCCTTTTTGCAATCAAAACTATGCATTAACTGCATATTATTTTGACATTAAACATTGCCATATATGACAAACTGAGTCAGGCTTTACCAAATAAAAACTCAACTGTAAAAGCTGACATTGAGCACACCTCATTGGCCGCTCCTTTCTTAAAAAAGGAGGAAATGCATCACATGGCTGTATTGTTCTTTTAGTAGTTTTAATTGTCACCAGGCAAGTTTGGAAAAATGCAGCCTAAAAAAGCAGTAGCAAGATTTTACTCTATTGTGCATTTCTAACAGCGTCCTACGGGAACATTAGTTCTGCATTACTGTAAACCCAAACCTTGCAAAATATTTTTACTAATATGAACAAACCTGTATCAGGGATGAAATAAATTAACTTCCAGTTACAGTTAGTTATTGTTTTTAGGGCTATCAATTTCTTAAAAACTAACTATGGAATTGCTCAGTTTGCTTCAGTTAATCTCAATTAACCACATTTTTTTCTTCGTAAGGAGCTTTAATAATAATTAAAACCATCAAAGCTTACATTTAGCTTGAATGACATATTTCTGACCTACACTTAATAAAAGCAAAACCCAAGTTTATATGTTTAAAATAACTTTTAATTTCAGAATCATCCATACTATTAATATTAGATCAGTGTAGAATGCGATTACTGTCTCATAATTGATAACATAATGATTGACAACAATCAATAGGTTCGAGCGACAGCAATAGACGACAAAAACAAAAAACAGCACATTCTGCTCAGTATTCAAAATGATAACTGTTTTTCACTCCATTTGTCTCCATCTGTTGCTGTTTCAGCAGTTTGTGCATCATGTGTCTGTGAAATCTCATATGTTCTCAGAGTTTGATTTATTTCACTTCGTAGACTATAAAATGTATTTCATGACAACAGAAAAGACAATGGTTTCACATTGTGAGAGCGTGAAGGTGAACCAAAATAAGAGTAAATCAGAAAGGTAATTTTTTCTGTTTTAGGTTTTAACTATTCTAGAACACACAAACATGCATACATGCACTTTCACAACTCTGTGCATGTGATCGCTGGTCAGCTGATGCTTACATTGTTAATTTTTTTCAGTGTGTTAATTATTTTTCAATTAATCTTAAAGTCACCTTGTGTATTTTGTCATCATCATGCTTCATTTTAAATATAATAATTTGTGATTTGACGAGTCAGTCGGTGCAGGACTTTGAGAGTATTTGGCTAATGTTAGGTTTCCAAAGTGGGATTGTCATTATAAAATAGTAGCTCAAAAAATTTAAATTGGACCTTGAATCGTCCAGATTTTTCCCCCTTCATTTGATGGTCGGTTCCAGGATTATTGATTAATTACTCTGACTCTGATGATGACAAATGTATTCATTGATTGATTAATTCATTTAGGTAGTTATGACATTTATTTAGGCGTTCAGTTTAATAGTTATCCAAGTTTTAGATTTTTGAATTTTCAACAGCATAATTTTTTTTTGTTATATCAGCCAACAGTGGTTATTATATCAGCCATTAAATCTCCTCTTAGTTAACCCTTTCACTGCAGCCTTCTCCAAACCTCTGATTATTCTAATCCTACTGTGACATTTAATAGAGCGTTAAATAGAGCTGAACCTCTCTGACAGCACAATTAAGCCTTATATTTTATTTATATGTCTTTTATTGTCTGGAGGAGAACGCTGTTTGAATAACTAGCGAGGAGTATCTTGTAAAGAGGACAGTATTTGTATGTGAGCAGCTTCTATTTGTGGTCTTTAAAGTACCACAGTACCATGTTTCAACGGGACTAAAACTTGTTCATGTCTTGGTTTTTGTTTCATCCACTGACATACTTTTGTATAGTTTATTAAATCTAAAGTCTGTAAATCTTCCATTTGAAAGTCTGAAGATGTTTGAAGGTCTCCGTTTTGGCAGTTCAGTACAAACAGAATGGTGTTTAGAGCATGTTCAGCTCAAGAGCCAAAAGAGAAATTTGGTGTCTCTATGGAACTGCTATAACGTGTACATTTTTACCGACTCCTCTGCCATCAGATCAGTGAAGTAGAAAAGAACACTCTCTTTTCTGTTTGAACTGGGCAGACATGGAAAAAATTCTGAGATCCTTAAGAAAACATAGAAATACTACAGTGTACAAATACAGTAGTTAGTAAATAGACAAGTAAAAGTCCTGAATTAAAATGTTATCTCAGTAAAACTAATAAGAAGTACTTTCAGTAAAATCAAAAATAAAAATAGAGCAGATTCATGATGTTACACAACTCTTTTGGGGGTGTTGTATAATCATAAAATATTAAATTTTTCCACTAACAAATGCATGTTAAAGGATTATATTGCTGTTAGTGACGCAAACGCTTAAATCATTTGTATAGTACAGGGTAGATTAGTAACTACATCAGATCAGAGAACATCAAATATAAGAATGACATCAAATATCATTTGTTTTTTTATGTGAAAAGTAACTGTCATCAAATAGATGTAGTAGAGTAAAAATATTTCCCTCTGAAATGTAGTGAAGTAAAAGTATAAACTAGAATTTAAACTAAAACTTCAGGACATACTGAGTTATATTCATTTTTTCACATTTTCCCCTTTCAAGTGGTGATTGAATAAAACGGGCCTCTACCCTGCGTTTGGGAAAAAACAGTTTTAGAAAATCATAAAAGTGGGACTGTGCACAAACACTTGTTTGATACATAAACAGTATTTTCAGACCTATGTGCATTAGTGTGGGCTTGTCTTTAATTGCTGGCATTCAGCTCCAGTCCACTGCTCACACCCTGCGTCTCTGTCGTCTCATTCTCTCTTTAACTTCTATAGAGAAAGCTCAGAGGTTGGATGCTAACAAAGGGCGTTGTGTTTGCATGGTGAGGCCTCAGATTGGGCAATCTTGACTAAGCTGTCTGAATAGAGGGTCAGTGGGAGATGAAGGACTCTAAACATCTCTATCTTTGCATAAACCGTCAGGGTCCTGGGGACGTCTGTAAATACCAGCTCTGAACGTCCATAGTACTGATGTTTTTGACTGAGTAGCTGAAGAATAAGAATGACTTTGAACACAAATCTAATCTGCAGTATGAAGGTAGATGTTGTGGTTTTGTTCCACCTCCTCTTTGTGCTACATCTTGTCTTGTCTTCCTCCTTATTTTTTCCTTCCTTTCTCCACTAACGCTGTCCAGAGTTAAGCCTGCCCTCTGGTACGAGCCATTTAAGAAAGACTCACACCCTGACCTCACCCCTCCTTTATTTCTTTTAAAGGAATTCCCTCCTTCCTTCATTCCACACTCTTTTCTCTCCCATTGGCCTCCTTTGCTTTTTGCCCCAGCTGAGCTTTTTTATTGCACATTAAAAGGCAGGCAACATCTGGAGCTTTTCATCACACACAGCGAGTCACAGCTTTGCTGATAACGCATGCATGCACATGTGCACACGCTCTCAGTCTCACATACACTGACTGCCTGCATTCTCACGCTCTCGGGTTGATCCAAAGTGACTGGTGATTGGCACCGATCACACAGGCTGTTACAAAGGTATCCTGACCCTGTGAGTGTGTTTGTGTGTGATGAACCTGCTGATATTGGAATGTGCCTGTTGCTCTGCTCACTGTATTCTCACAGGTCTCTCACTTAAATGATTAATTATGCATAAATGCAGTTCCGCTGATTGGATGCCAGTGTAATTGTCACCCATGGGAAATGAATCTAGTATTTTCAACAGGCACTGTACATATGGCAAATATTGAAACAATTAGGAGCTAAATCCACTAGACGTAGATGTTTTTATGAGCGTGAGCAATCACGCTTACTTACTCTATTACACATTTCATTTCATGCCAACAAATGTGTACAGGCACATAAGTACTTTTAATGGACTTGTTTTAATTTTTCTAATTTTCAGATTTTGATGGTCATTGTTGTACAGGGGTAGCAGAATGCTGCCTTTCTCATTAAGATGCTATGGCCCAGTCCATAATGCAGTTAAAGACCCAGATTACAAAATAAATCACAAAACAGACCATTCTCATGTTTTTTTTCTTTGTTTAGACACAAAGATGGCAAAAACACTGAACTTTGACATCTGTTCTGTTCTGTCATCATCAGAGCACAAACACATATCTGGATGATGGACAGATATTTCAGTAAATGTGGATATTAATCGACAACAGAGACATGTTCATATACTTCACATAATGCATCGTTGTCCTGGATGATTGTAAATCTGAAGACTTCAGCATCCCCGTCTCAGCTGTGCAACTAAGCACCTTTGGCTCTTTGTCAGTTCATGATGTGTTATTGTAAGTTGGTCTCAGAAAGACACCAGATTTCTATTTATTCAAAGCCTGCTATAATGCAGTGCAGTTTTGTGCCAAAGCCGTGCATGTCCTGTTATTGTTCTTGACACTGAGGTGTCAGCTGGTGTCTCTGAAACTAACACTCAAACCTGTTCTGTACACTTGACTTCTCTTCTTGACATCCTCATATGTGAAAGTGCAACTGCTTGAGAGGGAGAACAAAATTTCATTTTCAAATCAAAACATGTCTGTGTTTGTTGTGAAACAAAGTGTGTCTGACACAGTGAGCGATGGGAGCATCCGGTTCCCATACCTGCTCCATACAGGTGGAGGGTAAATCTATCCCCTGCAGTGCTACTGTTCTAGCCTGACTCATCAGCTGCTCAGCCGAGCAAATGCCAGCTCTAAATAGTCTGCTGACATCTTCACACACCATTTTGATCTGAAGAAATGCAGCATGACAATCCAGGGAAACATTAACTATTTTATGTGTCTGGATGTGTAGTGACAGGTGGAGATGAGATGAGTGACAAATTAGAAGCTGTCAATCACATTAGGCAACGAAGCACAGGCATGTTAGTTGCAAATTTCTTGCAGGTGTTTCCTCTACATTTAGTTTATCCCTGAAGGTGTTTCGCAGGTCTGGTACAGACTTGGCTACATTTTTTACCGTGTTATATTCTGGCTGGATGAGACTCAGACCCTGAACTGTTCACCTGAGTTCCTGCAGTCACCCTTTTCACTCCATCAGAGGATTTCGAAAGTCTTCACTTCCTTCCTGATTCGAGCCGTCCTCTCTTTTTCGGTTTCAGTGGATCCAGTCTTTTATGTTGTCATGATGAATTTTTAGTGTGGGCTGTGATTGTAGTTTTTGCAGGAAACCAGTAAAGTTTAGCTTGTGCTTGATGGGAGATGTAAGATTGAGTTACTCCTCAGGTTAGTGTCCATTGTTGTGGGCCCTTTCATTACAGGTTAGGGTTTCTTTGTGGGCTATTGTTATGGTCTGTCCTGGCTGAGGTTTGAACAGGGACCAGTGTCAGGACAAAATGATCAGTAGGATTTAGGGTACCCAGGCTCCTCATAACAATGGGTCACTCTGAGTTCAACATAGAAAACTGGCATTTTCACTCCTATTCTTACATTTATTATCCATATTTACCACTGCAAAGGACATTATATGATCACTTCCATTTGTTAGATGGATTATGTTACAAGAAAAAAGAAAAAAAACCCCACAATACTCTCATTGTCATTGAAAGTTGTAATGTGCAGTATGAGAGCAAATTTATCCATCGCTGAGCCTGTTATTTTTATAGCAATTTACTTGCAATTTATTTGCAAGTATTGCAAATATTTTTAGTGTTATGAGATAGGACAGGGAGGATATAGCCAAAAGATATGTATTATTTTAATGGATGATTACGGTGAAGTCTTCATATCAGTCTATTTGAATAATTATCCCAAAAATATCAGTCATTATTCCTTTCTAGGAAAGGCTGATTTTTCTGTCCTGAGTAAGAATTGAAGGAGGGAGACGGTTATATTTACTTTTAAATCGTCTGTATATAAATTAGTCAGCCTTTTATTTCCACACATGAGGTCATAGAGGGATTACACAGAGTAAAATTACAAGCTCAGAATTTAAGAAACATTAAAAAAAAAGAAACATTTCAAAGAAAAGAAATAATTCAAATTAAAAATATAAAATATAGTTAATCAGTAATAGATTAGAAGAGATAAAAATATATAAATATAACCATAGTGAAAATATTAGAAGAGGGGAGGTTTAAGATTTTAAATGGCTGAAAGCTACAATTGTATTACTTTTAATATGGTGCTTCATTTTCTTTCATGATTCAAATGTACTCAAATTAAAATAGATTGTCCAAGATCAGACTGAATGTGTTGGACATGGGATACTTGAAAAAATGTATGTGTATAACATCAAAATATGCAAGAGTAAAATTAGGAAAATAGCAACATTTTATAAGTGTTTTAGCTGAAAATGTGAGCCAAACTAATACTAAAAGACAATAAGAAAAGATATCATGACTGTGATAATTGTCACAGTTTAAACCCGTTTGGTTTTGGATTCCAGCTCTGTTCAGAGGAAGAGGATCGAACTGAATTCCAGGACTGTGGTGCCTCTCAGATTCAGAAAGTATTGGTTTGTTTTTTTAGTTTACAATACCACAGTGAGCTTTAAGTGCTCAGTTTCATAGTTTGAGGAGTGTGCAAGTCACTCCCTTGGCTTTCCTGTTTTAATGAGTTACCCCCCCCAAAACAACATCACTTCCATCCATCGTCTTCCTCTGACCCACTGTCCCTCCATCCATTCCATTACTTCTCTATTTTACGAGCCAGTTATTAAAGTAGGTCTTATTAAAAGGCGGGAGAAAAAGCTAATCTATATTTGCATTCAGTCTATAGCAATTCATTAATATTATGACATTTACAGGGAGCTTGGCGGGGCCCCGGCTGCCTGCTACCCTTTTCCTTCCCTCAAGTGTTAATTTAAAAAGTTCTGTCTTTGTAATGGAATAAGAAATCCTCTATTGCCCCATCAATTCTGGGTGTCTGGTGAGGAATACTAATTCTTCTGCCACTCCAATTGAGATAGGATGTCACTCTGATGGAATCAGGAAAGGCAGAATTGGTTTTAAAGTCCTTAATGCCACAAGTTATGTGTATTTCTCTTCTGAAAAAATTGCATTTCATCCGTGATTTTTTCCAAATGTCACTGAGCTGTTTTCAGATATATGTATTCAAGTAAAGTGAGTCAAATAGAGTGAATGAGTTTGTGTGATTTGTGTCTTTCAGACTACTCACCATGTGTACAAGGCACTTTGGCAGCGTGGTAACACAAACTATACGGACGTACAAGACAGACCAGTTCCCCCTGCTCCTTATAGTCATGGGAAAACGCACATCCAATGAAGTTCTAAATGTTATTCAAGGTAATTACCCTCTGTATTTTACACAATTGCATTCATTAAGTAAACACATGAAAAATCTATTCTGTCATTCAGTTGTTTGGCTTTAAAATGCTGATAATATCCTTTTTTTTAGGCAATACAACAGTGGATGAGCTGATGATGAGGTTAATGGGAGCAATGGAGATCTTCACAGCACAACAACAAGAGGACATTAAAGACGAGG
Source organism: Ostorhinchus cyanosoma (assembly GCA_029814465.1). NCBI lineage: Eukaryota > Metazoa > Chordata > Actinopteri > Kurtiformes > Apogonidae > Ostorhinchus > Ostorhinchus cyanosoma. Next base: position 32,025,462 of record JAPTYQ010000019.1, read on the forward strand.
TGAGGCTTTTCACTGCTGTGATTCACAAATGTCAGCCTCAGAGACATGTCTTGGTGCTTTGGATTCTTCTTAAAACACACGTCGACTGTGTTCAGCTCCATTGTTTCGTTTAGGCATGAACAAAGTGTTGTATTCGGCAGCTTTTCGTTCTGCTGACTTTAAATTGGAGAGGTAAAAATGGAGCAGTATTTGTGTAACATGATAAGAGTATAAGGAAACAACACACAACCTGTTACTGTTGACCAAACAAGCCAGTCTGTTAGCACCAGTATCTGTGTATCGCTGGCCAAGGTAATGTCTTTGATTATGGCGATTACGGCTGCATCACAGTGCACCTGGGACACAAGCTGTGTCCATAGTCCTCACGTCGGAGGAGGAGGCTGATGATGATGACTGTCAGCTCAACCACTGTTACTACAGTTGAAGAGTAACAGTGGAAACCATATACAGTGATCAACAGGATTAAAACCCCAGGGACGGAACCAGTTCTATACAAAGGGTGTTTAAATTAAACTACAGAGGCTGGAAAGATGGTTACACACGACTAATAACAGGAACGATGTAGAGAACATCAGTAAAAAATATAGAATTAGGAGATGTCTTCATCTTGGAGTATAACCTTCAAAAAACGAAACTTGGTACATTAATTCTTGTTTGTATTTTGTTCTATTTTTAAATTGATTTTTTTTAAAAAAATTAATTTACATATTTAATTTTCCGTATTAGCATTATTATTTATTACTTTTGTCTTTTTCTTGATTTTCCTTTTGCTTATATTCTTTTTTTTTTGTTGATTTTTTTTGTCCTATTTGGCTTGTCATGACCAGAGTCACGTGATGTGCTGATGTTTCAGTTGAGAGCATGTTCGTTTTGTTCTACTTCAGACATTCTTTGACTGTATTCTCATTTTCTTCTGCTTTAGTTTTTCTTTTAGTTTCACGTGATCCAGTCGTGTCCTTTGCTAACACCTGATTTTTCTCCACATACCAACATAATTACTTTGCGCCCTATTTTTGCTTTGTTCTCGTTGCTTAAAGAATTTCCTTCTCAGTTTGCTTGTTTGCATACTGTGTTCACGTTGGGTCATTCATCTCTGAGGCTGGTACTGTGAACACACTGAGATCATTTTCTCTTAATGAACAATGACAGACAATTGAATGCTCATCTGTGGTTGATTTGTACTTGTTAAATGGGTCATTAGTATGTGATCATGTAACAGTGAATGAGAAAGAGGGCAAAAAAAACAGGTTATGGTTGTGTTCATGTCATTTCAACCAAAACCACAAACACCTGTTTGAGAAAAACCTGTGCCCTGTCATTCCATGTCAGATGTCAGGTGTAATGTAACAGATACTGGATTATCAGTCTGACAGTTCAGGGTAAATCAGTTTATCTGTTTATTACTAACAAAACTAAATATTAACCAGACACATTTACACATTTAAGGTTTTTCTTAGAGTAATAACGTATCATTAGTGGTTTGGACAGTTGGAGTGTTCTGTGTTCTGGTTTTGGTTCAGCTCTCCTTCTGGTTTCCTTCATTGATCCAGTGACTGCAGCGGCATTCAACAGGTTTTGTGGGACATTTTAGTCTGTCTTTACTTCACTCCTACTAGATAAATCATAACATGTTGGGACAGATCACCAGTCATTGTTAAACTGCTTATGTGGACTGACAGGTTTTAGCCCCACATTTCTGTGCTAAGTACAGTTTTTTAAAAGGTACAGAACAGTCTGGACTCAGTCTTTGATGTCCTCTGGGAATCTGAGACAGTATGACAACGAGGTCTCCTCACTCTCAAAAATGTCCACCTGAACCTCCTCAGACACTCATGTCTTTGTTACTGTTAACTCAGAAAGCACTGTTGACTCAGTGACATCAAACACAGAACATTTGGGGATCACGTAGATATTCAGTATCAGTATGTCCTCCTTGATGAAAAGGTTTGAACATTACCATCTCTACAGGACAGTCTAAGTTGAGTAATGGCCTTGTTATGGACTAAATGACTAAACTCCAATTGTTTCTGTGTGTGTGTTTTGCTATGTGCAGCTTACAATCCTTCATCATCTCTAATATTCCCACACTTTTTCTGTCAGTCCTTCTCTAGCAGTGTTCTCTGTGAACACAGTATCAAACCCATGACATGTCACACACTGTTAAGAATCTTTTCAATCGATGCTCATGTAAAAGACAGAGGATCTCAGTTATGGGAACTGTTTATGGAATGACTATAGTCACACTCCCTGAGCCTGAGGACTATCTTCCTCAGGTTATTAACTATTAACTGACAGCTGTAGTCACCGTGTTGTTATTGCTACAGTGATTTGACAATCTTTGTCACACCTTCAATAATCATTTGTGACAAGAAGCAAAACAAAGAATCTAAAGTATGTACATCTGTCAGATCAAACTGAGTGATTCATCAGGTGTGCCATGATGAAACTGTTTTTTTTTTTTTTTTTTTTAAATATTAGTGTCACTATGAGCAAATGTACTTTTTATATGTCATCTAATGAATAATATGCGTTAATGTTTTACAGCCTTTTTTACTCATCAATACTGTATTTAATCAGGACCAGGACAATTAAAACAGATAGTCTGACGTTCTTCTAGTTTTGATAAATTGCACAAACAGAGCCTTTAGAGGTTGGGACTGGATCCTTTTCATTCTTTTTCACACCATATACTACATTTTTGAGATACTGCATAGGTAAAAGTTTGGTAAAGTAAAGGTATTTAAAGTTTGACAGTTTCCCAGGAGTGGCACGACAGAAGGAAACAGCTTAAGAAAATGTCACGAAGCATCAATGTAGAGAGGATAAGTGATACTGAAAGCATAAGGAACACCTGAGGTCAGGAAAAGCATTCTGTTTACATACAGCTCGGCTAAATTAATTCATACTCGGTATTCCACAAACTGGAACACTTCTTGTAAATGTGTATTAGTTGAACTGTTTTAATTCAATGATGGGAAATCTTTAGAATTATAAGGAGAAAATGTTAATGCTGTGCTTTTATTTATATGATCACATTCCCAGGTGTGAAAAATGTACATGATAAATGTTAATAAGAAAATACATCAGGACTTCCCAGTATCCTTCTGCTTGTCAATATGGCAAACTAAATAAATCAGTACATCCTGTCTATGGTAAGACCAGGAAATGTCACATCTATATATGGAATCTCAGATACCGGTGACTTTTCATTCTCTCCCTTCCTTGGTTTTTCTTTCCCATTTTCTGCTTTTTCCACCTCACTTGTTCAAGGGCAAACTCAGACATGAACGCAGACGTCCATCCATCCCAGACATTCCACTCTGACACTGACTTTTGTGTCTGTCTGGAAACGCAGCAGCTGGACGGCCGCATTGTGACTTTAACCAACCTTATTGACTCGACTCTCATTCCTATGGTCGTCTGTGTTTTAACTTAGTAGTTAGTGATCAACTCACCGGTCTGCAGCCGTCATCTGCTGGTTATTCCAACAACTACTTCATGTAAAGTGAAGCTAGAATAGTTTAAATAATGTTTACTATGTGGAACATTCAGTTGTTAAGGGCAAATAGTTTTACAGATGATAGGGAAGGGTAAGGGAGTGGACCAGTATTTGTTTGTTAGAATGTTTAATTCTTGTCACTATGTACAGTCAAACATATTGTCTAACATATTGCAATTCCAGTCTTATAAAAATGTATGTTATTAATATTTGGTATTGTTTGTCTTTTGCACTCTCTTTATGCATATACATTTTTTGTCTTGCACTTTATTTTGTTGCTGCCTTGACTGTTGAATTTCCTTGTTGTGGGTCAATGGCATGTAATCTAATCTAATGACAGGAGTTTGCTGAGTCCACATTAGACATTTAGCTGAGAATCAAATACCCAAAGTCCTTGTTGTGAGAAGTGACCAGTGGTGGGTAGCATAAACAGAAACTGTATACAAGTCAAAGTACTGGTACTTTAAAACCCTATCGACATGGGACTAGTATAACCTCGGTAATTTGTAGTAACTGAGGGAGATTGTTTGTGATCTTAAACCAATGCAAATCTGGACAAAGGAAATTGTGATACGATGTAATTTGGACACTGACGAAAAGAGTGAACTTAAATCCTTCAGCATCTCAAAAGATGATTAGTAGAACGACCTGCTTTGATTCTACAATAAGAAACATTTTTCTATTTTTCAACAGTTGTTTAAGCTGATAAGCTGTTGTTGTGCTGAGCTGTTTAAGTGGTGAGCCTTGATGTCAGAACAGGGGAATAATGGCAGTAAATTGGATGAAAAACAGATTACCTCCAGGTTATAGAAGTCCCATGTGAATGAGGCATATGATAATAGTGCCTCAAGTACAATATAATGTGTATAATAATTAGTTAAGTGAGAATAATTACAATAATTAAATAGGTCACTTGCGTAATGATTTATAATCGTCTTTTGAATAATCAACAAAGTGCAAACTAGCTTGAGTCCAAATCATTCCATTTAAGAAACAGTAGATGGTTGGTGTGTTTCTTTAAACATATTATATGGACAATATTAGAAATTTCACATTAGAAAAAAATTAGGGAAGAACTTCAGTTTTGCAAAAAAAGGAAGGAATGTGTTATAAAGTTGTGACTCATCAGCTGTTTAATCTCCATGTCTTTGTATTTTAATAATCCAAAGTGTGAAAATATGAGTAAGTATTTTGTCCTGTGGAGGAAACCAATTATATCGGTTAAAAAATGAAAAAACAATCACAGCCATTTTAGATGGTAACAAAATTCTCCACCTCTTCTTACCACTTCTTATATTTTTTTTATTGGAGCCTCGTGTCATCACACTACACTGAATATTTACATCAAATTAGCTCACTGAAAAGCATATCATTTACATTTTGCATTTTATTTTCTGTGACTTTCCAAAAGTTCAAAGTCCAAATTCACTTGACATTTTATAAAAGCACAGCTGGTGACATAACAAATGAATAAATGGATTAAAATGGGTTACATCCAAAGTAGCTCAAACAGTGGAACAAAATATAATGAAGTAGACCTGTAGATTTTTCCTTCAATATCTTCAAATATTTAAGAGTTAAAAGTACCCTGCAATAAAAATGTAATTGGTAGAGTACAATTTTGTGAAAGCACGTTGCATTTTGAAACACTTTTCCATGATTTGTTATTTTTAGCAAATGTTAAATATGTAACAGATTGCATTTCTGACATCTGACGACTAAAATAGAAGTTAATCAGCACCACTTGAACAAAACACAGCCAACTTGACAAGTAGCCAAGATGTATAGTCGATGTGGAAAATCTGTTTCTTTTTTCCCTTCAAAGATAAGGTCTCCAAGATATGTGTTTAAGCAGACATATGGTAGATTAACACTTCCCTTCATGCCTCGTGTGTGTAAGAGGTCGTTTAAAGCAGTTGGTGAATTTAAAAGCGTTTTAGAGCGGCACACGTTGAGGATAAAATACGAACTACTGCGTTGGCGTGACTCAGAGCTGCTCCATTGATCGGAGACACTTTTGATGCTTTTGTCCTCCTCCTGCCATTCTTTTACTGTTTCCTTTCAATGCTCATCTTTTATGCGGCGCAAAAGCACAAATGTATCCTTTGCATTTTCTGATTCAGCACAACAATACACACTGTCTTTTTAGTCGGGCCGCTCCTGTAGCTGCACCACAGCAGCGCTCCGATCGTCACAATAAGCTTACTTTGCCATATCCGGGCAGACACACAGCATGGGACTTCAGAAAATAGAAAACTAATGGCCGTGCTCTGTTCAACACAATGGTCACTCGTATTTTAGTCCCAGTCTTTATAAAACATTTTGTAGCCACAGCAGGTAGAAAGAGAAAGGCCGCCGTCCCCTTCCCTCTGTACAAACAGGAAGAGAGAGGCGGAGTGAATGAAAGAGAAAAGGACGCTGAAACTGAGATGAGGAAGCATAAAAGAAGCTCATGGTCTGGTTAATGACAGCCTTATGACAATGAATAACCCCTCTGGTGCTACTCTTTCATACCTGATGTTTGTACGTAACCACACGACATGCTGCGTTTTCTTTGGCCTGGTCCTTTTCTAACTCCCACACCCAGCACCTCAGCTCAGATGTTTTGTTTCCTGTGTATCCTTTATTGTGTCATCAGTTCATGGGCCCCACTTTCTTTCTCCCTCGTCTGTCCAGGATGAACGAGAGGCCAGAGAAATGGTGAAGAGAGAACAAGACGAGGCCTACCGCCTGTCTCTAGAAGCTGACCGCAAGAAGGTAATTTCACAAGAATAATGTGGCATCTGTAGAAAGAATATTTGCCAATGTGACTGAATAATTGATTGTTGAATTGGCTGTTTTCACGGGAGTGCAATGCAATAACATGATTGTAAATCACTAAACACAATGCATTGCCTTTAATACATTAGTTTGTCTGTAAAGCCTAAGTCAGTTCAGATTCTCATTTGCATCGTGGGCAAAAACAACAAAAACTCTAACATAAAAATTCACATCATCATCAAACTCTGTCCTTTTTTTGATGTTTTGGTGGTAAAATATTGTGCGTTTCATTTGTGCAGTCCTATGACCGCTTTCACAGGTACAGAATAAGTACAGAATAAGGATATTTGCATCTGATTTAGTGAAGGGTTTTAACAGGTATCGTTTGACCGCTTAGGTTACTAACAACACAATCACCGTATAGGTTTGATTTGGACATACATGTCATGATCATACATATGTATTTCTCTCTCTGTGTCGACTTTAACTGTAGTAGAGCTGCAGCCATTGATTATTTTTGTAATGAATTAATCCCTTGATTATTTTCTTTGATTCTGTTAAAAGATTATTTGAATCAGTGAAAAAAATTGTAAAAATGTGAAAGACATGTCTACAAATTATAAACAACTTGTCCTTTATTCCAGAACCAGCTGAAACAACAACCACAAAATGTATAAAAGTAAAAGGATATATATAAAAAATGGATATAGAAATAACAATAACGTCAGTATAAAACTATATATATCCAACTTACTAACAACTTAAAATGGAATGGAACATTCAACTTTGTGTTGCTCCTGGCGTCATGTGTGTCACACTAAACGTCCGTGGGAAACACAACAATGGAACCAATGTTTAGCAGCAGCAAAATTAAGGAAATGAAGCTGTGATTCAGGAAAATTGGAATCAAATAATTTTTTTTTTATCAATTTGAGTCAATTCATTTTTTTAGCTCTAAACTGGAGTATTCAGGAAATGTGTAAGCAGAAGTGAAAAACAAACATGTCATCAAACAGATGGTACAGACCAAACTGTCAAGTATTTAGTGTGTCCTCACTTTGTAGTTAATGTCTTATCCTGTGTTTGGAAGATAATCACCAGGCTTCGATCATGACAGTCGTTTCTGTAAATACAGGGCACACTAATGCGGCTTCTCCTCTGACAGTATCAGCTCCACTCACCGAGGCTGTGTTGGTGTTTTCACTGTGTGAGAGCAACCAGACTCAATCAGATCCTGTTTTTGTTTCACCTTTGCTGAAAAGTGATTCTAAAAATGACATGTCACAAATTGGTTGATGCAGAATCATCACTGAGTCAAAACTAGGGACGCAATGGTACACGTCATACTGTTGCACCGTTCGATACGCCCCTCACGGTCCGATACGAGCATGTACAGCGGTACGGCTCATGTGTCATTTTCAAAAGACATTCCCACACAACTCACATTTATATTGGAACTTTGCAAGATGACTGATTAACGGAATTCTACTGTCATTGGTTGGAGTCGGACGCAGAGCGTTACCTGGCTAGAGCGTTACGTGGTGGAGCCAGACGCAGTGAAACCCTTCCCAAGCCGGACTCAGTGAGCCTGGCTCGAGCAGGACAGCCCTCCTACTTCCAACTACCCGACACCAAGCAAGCAGGAAATCCACAAGAATGACATAGGAAACTTTCATGTCTGTTCTCTTGAATAGAAAGGCAACTTTACTCTCACAAAAAAAAAAGGAAAATCTAATTTACACCTTAAAGTTTTTTCGTCCTCTTGAAACCTGAAAATGACGAGTCTTTTTTAGGTTAATGGCCTGTTTTACATTCCATGTATATGTCTGAAACACAATAATACAGTATAAGAAATAGATTTTCTTTAGTTGTTTGTCACAGCTCATATGTTTGCTTTATTATATTTCATTTGGTCATGGTGGAATCGAGCACACAACTAATCTATTGATCTATTTCAGTGTAGATGTAACCTACGACCTTCATGTGTGATCAGTGGCTTGTAAATGCGTAAAGTAACATATGTGGATAATTGATTATTGAATTGATTGTTTTCACTAGACTGCAATGTGAGTACATGAATGGAAGTCACTAAACATAATGCATTAACTTTAATGGTCTTTTTTTGATGTTTTGGTGTGCTGTGCATTTCATTTGCATAGTCCTATCACAGCCTCCACAGATACAACATAAGTAACTGAATCACTGTGATTTGACTGCTGATTCCATCCCAGTTGGTAAATGAGTTCTTTGTGTATCAGAGAGAAGCCCAAGAGAGAGAAGAGGCCGAACAGGTCCGTCTGGAACAGATGAGGAAGGAACAAGAGGAGGAGAAGGAGGTGAGGAACAGCCATATCCACCTCAGCTTCACATCACTCACATTATGGGTCCATTTTTATCAGTACAAGGCTGAACGCTGATCTGTTTCCCAAGTGCACTGTGCTGTTTTTTTTTTTTGTTTCTCTCTTTCTTGGTGTCACTTCACAGTAATGAGTCAACTACATTGTGGTTTTGGTAAAGCCTGCTGATCAGTGGATCGTGTGTAGTGTGAACAGCCGTATGGCCGTTTCAGAAGAATGAAATATCGTAATTACAGCGAAGCCTGTCCCTGTGAATGTCACCTTAACATACACACAGTTATTGTTCTGTTTTACCGCTTGAAATTGGCACAACGCACACGCCTCATATTGAAACCCATATGAACAAAAGACTGAGGCTCAAACACACACAACCTAAGCAAACATACACATGGACCTGAAAACAATTATTGTCAGAGAAGAGGAGGCAAATACACACACACACACACATACGTAGAGGCAGACACACTGTCACGCACATATGAAAACAATAATTGTCTGTAATACAGTCTGTAGTATTACAGTGTAGTCGCTGGTGGTGGTTGTTTACTCAGCAGTGGACGCCTCAGGTATTGGATGACCCGACTCACTCAGATGATTTGTCACTTAAGTCAAACAGATGACAACAAAGGAACGGGTCGTCCTTCTTAATTATATCACTGTAGTCCACTATCCAAACTCTGGCTGTTTTCAACAACAATGGCTACTCTGACCCTATGTTTCCTCTGGTTTCCATAGTGTCTCCAGTGTTAACATGCACACCTTAGGCAGCTCATATACAGTTTTTTTTTCACTGACGTTGGAGAATACAAAAGCTGTGGATTGATTAGGGTTAATGAATCGTTAATAAATCCACGTCTCCTGTCTAAAATGTATAATAATGGATTTTAAACTTAATACTCTGAATTGGAGGTGATCCAAACCGCCTGAAAAACAGAAACGATAACACAACCCAGGACTGGATATTGAGGCTTGTACAGAAAGTGCCAGTTTAATTTCTAAACCATCTAGGACTTTAAAAAGTAGAGCTTTAAAGAACTCCAACAGGACAAGTTTGTTCTGTTGGAGTTCTAGTTGAATGTCAAGAAGGTCCACAACAGTTCACAACAGCAAATATGAAAAAATACAAGGAAAGATTGAAACAGTAAATCTGTTTCATTCTTGATAAATAGAACATCTTCTGGGATGGGTAATGTTTTGTTTATCACATTTATTTTTCCTGTTTGAAAGGCTATTCGAGCTGAGCAAGGTCTAAACTCTACTACTGTTATTAGTGTACATTTTATTCATTGTAGTGATGCTGCTCCTCAATACATGTTCAGATTAATCACAAGAATGAACATGATAAATTTGACGCCTTCAGTTTTTACACAGCCTTCACTTATGCAGGTGGTCTCCAAACACAACAAAAGCATCAGTTCATCAGTGAACGAGAGAAGGTACAATCTTTTCTCTTTGATATAGTACCTTTGTGCAAAGAGACTGAGATGAAAGTAAGAGCCACTGAACTGGAGGGGGGGGGCAGTATGTATGTGCCTGTGTGAGCTGACATTACTATTTACATCCTCCGGGGGGTCTTCGCATACAGTTGTGTAGCTGTCAGGTGCACCCCCCCACTCCACCACCACCCATCATCTGTTTGCTTTTTGTGGTCGGGCCGGCAGAGCTGCACATGCAGACAAATGGACGGATAGATGTAGGTGATTGTTTGTGCGGAGCCGCCAGGGCCCGAGGCCGGAGCAGACGCGTGTCCTGTGGTTTCAGTAGGGACGCTAACTCACACGTGTTGGTGTGTCTGTGGTTGTTGGTCCGTCTGCATCTGTACGTCTACATCCGCCGCACACACTCCTGTCCTATTTGTGTGTGCATGTATGTGTTAGTTTGGTCCCCAGGGGCCCCTTTAACTCAGTCAGCATCAGCTCTTATACCTATGGGAGCTGATGGCGGAGTGGCACGCGCCCTACCCTGCCCACCAAACACCAGAAGCTGCTAATGAGCTACTGTTGTACACTCTTATGAAATATAATTGCATTATGGTGTGTAAATAAAGCCGGGGCGTGTTGTCACAGCATATGCTCCCCGGCTGGCCAAACAGGAACAACAAGCCGGGGGGGTGGGGGATGGAGGGGGCAGCAGAAAGAAGACAGAGGCACCAGGGAGGGGCTGGAGTGTGGTTTTTGGAACACAGGAGAGCTGATTAGCTTCACTGCAGAAGATGACAGTTGATGTTTGTCTTTTGTGCGAGCAAAGCCACCCTCACTGTGTGCTGTATGTCGGCAGTACAATCATGTTTAGCATCTTTAAACTAAGACATCTAACAAAAGAAACATAAAACACTCAATGACTGAGAAATTCAACAGGCTTGATCTCAGATGAACCTAAAGATGAAGTCACTGAGCAACAGCAGCACAACACGAAGCAGGATAACACTTTTTTGCAACCGTTTGAGCAACAGCAGGCTTTGGGGAACAGGGTGAGACACAGGGCAACTAATTTAATAACATTCTCAGGACAACGAGAAGATCCTTAAATGAATGTGAGGAAGCAGCGCTGCAGTCAGACTGTGGGAACAACTTCTTGGCTTAAATGTTATAGCTGTTTGGATAGTGTCATCATCTTTATATCTGCCAGTGTTACTGTTGGGCTTAGGTTTACTATAAACACACACATAGGGATAGAGCCATATGATTATATCTGATTCAATCTCAGGTTCTTTTTTCTCGTGCGTGAAAATGATCCTTCTAGGACTCTTCTTCCAGTTAGCTTAAGTGCTGTTTACGTCATAACATTAAACGGTCAAAATCAGAAAAAAGTAGAATCTCTTTTAGTATCTGATTCTACTGACATCTTTACCTCAGCTTATCTCTTGTCAGCAAAATTTTAACTAAAAAATAGAAAAGAGTCAGCTTCATGATGCTAAACGGTTGGAAAATAATTGCTGCTCCAGTGAAGGCAGATGCCACCAGCACCTGTATGTAAAGGTTATAGCCTTCAGCCAACAATGTGCAATGATCTGTCTCATTATTTAGGATCTGTGAAGAATGTACAACTCTTCTGTACTGTACCGGAAAATAAGGGAATCAAATGCTAAGTCACTCAGGTCACTGGTGTAAAAGGAAACTGAAAAAGAAGGCTTAAGTTTGAGGAGGAACGGGTAACATGATTGAGGTCTGTCAACTTGTTCATGATGGAAAAGTCAACCAAAAACAGGGATACTTATTTTTTGGACAAAATAAAGCTTTGACTTTTTGCTGTAAAAGCCTGAAATGAGCTTGCACAAGGGAGAGTACGGACTCCTTATCTTAAAAAATGGACTATATAGTTTTGTCAACAAAGGCAATGTTTTAGATGCAGCACCTGAGTGTTCTTATACAGCATCTAAGAAGAAAAACAAAAAATATAATTCTTCTTACTGAGATTTCCAGTCTACTCTGTTGAAAAAATAGAGTATGTTTGCTCATATTGGTTACATAGGTAATAGAGGTTTCTATTATTTGTACTAAGAGTTGCAGTAGTAGTATGTCCACTGTTTCGTGTATGTGGAATAGTAGTATGAACAGTTATGGACATTCTTTCTAGCTATTGATAACTATACTAATACCAGCTGCTCTAGTTTTTAACAAGTCTAGTTCAGTTTGCTGTGTCACACATGCGTCTCCCCCTATCTCCCCCCTCTCCCAATCTCTCTCTCTTTCTCTCTCTCTCTCTTTCTCTCTCTTTCTCTTTCTCTAAATTGCCTTAAGAGTCTGGTTTCGACCAGCTTTTTATGTAATTTTTGTTATGATTTGGCTATCACTGTATAAGTAAAATTTGATTGATTGATTGATCGATTGATTGATTGAAATGTTTTGTTTATTTTGGGGGGGGGGAATTTATTTTTTCTAGACATTTGGTAATAGTGGGGGTCATCTTTTATTAACTACTACTATTAACTTCATCAATAAGTACATGTTTGTGTGTCCCTTTGAGCTCTTTGCTAAACATTGATGCTGTTGATTGAAGCCCAAAAGTGCACAGTTTTGGATTTACTGTCATGAACCACACAAAGAATCAGTCCATTTGATCAGTTTCATGCAGATGTCTTAGGCACTGTTCTGACCTCTCTGGCCCGTCTTCTTTCAGGCCATTCGTTTGTCACTGGAACAAGCCCTACCGCCAGAGCCAGATGAGGAGTCAGGAGAGCAAATCAGCAAACTGCGAATTCGCACACCGAGCGGAGAGTTTCTGGAAAGGCGTTTCCTGGGCAGCTGTAAGCTCCAGGTCCTCTTTGACTTTGTGGCCTCCAAGGGATACCCGTTCGACGAGTTCAAGCTCCTCACCACCTTCCCTCGTAGAAATGTGAGTGCAAATGTACACACACTAATGGAAATGCTCCTCACAGTTACAAAAGGGAAATGCCATAAAATCTTGAGATTCAGAATGATTCACAGTATGATAGAATATTATCACCATATCAACAGTGTTATCACAATGAGAGGTCAACTGAAGCTGAAAGGAAAAAACTATGTATTATATGTATTGTACTAATACCCCTCCAAAACACATATTACATCTCTGAAATCTATCACTAAACCAGTAGTTTCAAAAAAGAAATGTTGCGTCTCTTCGGGAAGAGTCAAAGATGCATAAGAGTGTCATACTGATGTGTGTATGAGTGAAGAAGACAGAAATACCCATAAAACTGTGGAATTGTGTTTGCATTGAGATGAAACAATGTCCAGAAAATGTAGAGTCATTGTTTAGGGCCTCTGTCACATACACTGACTGTTATTTCCATTTACATGTGTGCCATTATTCCAAGAAATAGTGACTCTGGAGAGTAAAATTAGGGATGAATCCATTTAGAAAGTCTGTATTTTAACAAAAACATCAAAATTCGATACCAACCAAATACTATATATCATATATTTTGTAGGATACACAAGTTCGTACTGTAATATTCCATTGGTTCACCTTTAGCTTTGATTACAAAACGTATTCACTTTATCATCGTTTCAGTTAGTTTATACCACATGACCCCACAGACTTTGACAATAGGTGCTAGGCCTGATGTGTAATCATTTCATCCCCCTCTGGAACAGGGTCAGTCTGGACTCATCAGACCACATGACTTTTATGTATTAAACACAGTCCAATCTTTATGCTTCTATAAAACCGACGAATGTTTAAGAAATGAGAAGATACTGCATCAGCTAAATGGTTAAAGAACCTGTGATCAATGAAACATATTAATCACAGCTATAATTATCCAGTGGAAGGATCTGAACTATTTTCTGAGTTAAATTCAGGAAGAGACTCTTTTATGACCAGGTTGTGTGTGTTACATTCCTGTGTCAATATTGCGTTGCATCTAATGTTCGTTTCATTCCATTTCACATCAGTCACATCATCCTGTCTCTGTTCTTGATTGTGTTCCATACTGTCCAGCCAAACAAGTGATAAATGTCTTTGAACCACCGTTGAGTAGCAGCAGCTTATTAAGTGATCTGGTCCAAAGCTAACACCTCTGCGGCAGAGATCCACAGCTGTAATTGGCTTTTCCATTTGGGCCTCAGCTGAACCTCAGATGACAGCTGTTAACACACACATGGACTCAACTAACTAAACCACTTCACTTAACTAAACCTGTTGTCATCCATTTGATGATTCTGTTTTTCTTGCTCTTTTACTTTTATGTTTTGTCTGAATTTCAGTGAGTGTGCTGTAGCAGTAAGGGTGCATCACTGCCTTTGTTTACTTGTACCTGTGATGAATCAAGTTAAGCCAACTGTTTATCCGTCCACCTGTGCACACGTATTATTCAGTGAATATTAATTAGTATCAGCCCGTTGTGAATACAGTACTCTATGACTGTGTTAGGATACAGTTGTCAGCACTAACAGTAGTATTCTCTGTGGCTCTTGCAGCACTCAGCCAGTTACAACCAGTCATTAGAGGGCCTGGTGGCCGCTCGGTGGCAGCCAACTAATGAGCACTGTTTTAACTACCACTTTAATTAGCCATGCTGCTGGAAACAAAAATGGGATTTCCATTAATCAAGAGCTGAGTCGATGAGGAGGGGTGGGAGGTGTGTGTGTGTGTGTGCGTGCGTGCATGTGTGTGTGCGTGCATGCGTGCGTGCGTAGGCCTGCCCAGGCAGTGTGCCATCGTATTCTGCAGAGACCGCCGGGGCACAAACACCTCCAACTAACACACACATTAATGCATAGCTCACACTTTTTCATTTCGTCACAATCACACACTTCAACACATGCACAAATATTTTCAAGCAAACACATGCCCCACTCACAACTTTGTCACTTAAAGGATTCACAGTTGTCTCTTTATAATCAAGAGTAAACATGTGTTTGAGACAGAGATAAAGATGTGTCTGCATCGCAGATGAAATTCCGGCAAAAACAGGACGGGAGGATTAGAGGGGAAGAGAAGAGAGAAGAGGATAGTGACTGCAGAACTAGAAGAAAGAGAACAGAGAAGATAAAAGCTTAAACAAAGAAAAGATTTAATCAGAGAAACAGTCTGAAAGAGAAAAGGATAGAGAAGACAAGCGAGGAAGATATTAAAAAGAAGAAGATGGCAGATAATTCCAGAAAACAGAAAGGCTAGAGATTTGGGAAAAGAGAGGAGTGAAGCAGATGAGTGGAAGTGCCAGTATGAGGCTGTGAACACAGGCCCCGGTCTAATCCTGCAGCTCTGTGTTGTAATTAAATGAGAGGGAGCATAGAAAGCCTCCATCCCGTCCAGACGCTCTCACTGTTGCTCTGCCAGGATCAGAGGATAGAGGATAGACCACTATTGCATTTGTAATACTGCACAACTGTTGAAACCTTCTTTCCCTTTTCTACTTTTCTGCGGCTTTGTGCAGTGTCACTCTTTCTTTTGCTATTCCCCTCTCCATCAGCCCACTTTATTTCCGTCCCATTCATTCAACTGCACCACAAATAGTGTTTTTTCCCCCCTGACTATTCAAGTACTTTCTGCCAAGTGTGGTGTAATAACTGACACATTATTAACAGGGAGAAAGGGTTATATTTTGAATCCCTTAGTCTGGTAATCTGATAAATATTTGTTTGTCCCTGTTTGTAAATCAACTTTTGACATTTTCTGATAATACATCAGAGATCAGATGTCTGTGACTCATGCTGTAGCCACCTTCCTGTAGCTTTGCCAATAAATGCCTATTAGTCTCCAATTTTTGGACTGAGTGTCTGTCTCAACATTTGGTATCAGTGGCTTATGTCTTCAGCTCTACAGCAGGCCTTACACTGGCATCATTTGTACTAGGCTTAGCCGTGCTCAGGAAACTAACCCTTTCTCAGTTTCTATGACTGTCAGCGAGTTTCAAGACGCAAGGAGGACTTTTAGTGTTTCAGTTTTTCTGCTTTTCATTCAAGATTTTTTCCTTTGAATTTTTAGTGAGCACAAACCACCGTTAAAAGGCTCGAGGTTGTCTTTCCTCAGCTGTGTGGTGAACATGTTTAGACTGCCGCTGTAATAATCCTTAGGCGATCGCCTCTTCCTGCCCGGCTGCTCAGAGACATCCAAATACTGTCAAGAGCAGCATATTATTTTTCTCACAGTGATACTGTACTCTCTTTCACCTACTCCTTAATCCGTCTTCCAGCTCTGTCAGGGAAACAGGCCTGAATGATTCTGAGACAAAACCTGAGATGCAAAAAAAATAAACAGTACCACAAAAGGAAGCTGTGCATGTACTGAAATAGATTTTACATCTGTTGTACTGCTGGGTCTTGTTTTTCTTGTTCTTCTATCTGAAAGAGTTGGATTCACAGGACGGCGTTTAGCTGTTTATTTGAAAAAGTAATTTCTTTCATAGTTGCTTCCTCCAGATAAATCTTGTAATATATATTCTTGACACAAAACTGCTGCTTCGTGGAGCCGTTTGCCGTTCTGAACTTGGATATAAAGTTTAGAATGTGCACGGCTCTGGCCTCATCCAGCTGTTAATGGATGCACTTTCTTTAGTCCCATTGAAATCATTCTGTTGAGTCGATTCCAAACCAAGTATTCACATGGAATCTGATCCGAGAAGATTTGCATTTATTTCCTCTCAGTCTTTAATTGAATGTAACTGTTTGACACAAATGAAGTACAGTTTTAGCTGTTTTATTTGTCTTGCTTGGGATGTAATTTTTTTTTTGTGCTTATATTGGAATGTGCAAATATTTTAATCTGACGAATAGGTGTAAATATTTCCAAGTGCCAGTTACATATAGGATGAAAAAATGATGGTAAGAAAAGAGGGAAAGAAAATAAAAGTTGTATCCATCACATGGCATAACCCTAACCCTCATATGATTCCAGAAATAATTGGATCAACTGTTTTCTGTCTTGTTCTGATTGATACTTCCTTCTGATCTGAGGTCAGTTTTATTGTGATGGGCTGTTGTTCAGATTATTGGAGGCATATTAGGGTCCATGTGGCGACAGTCGGCGTCTCCCTGATCTCCTCGTGTTAAAAGCTGTTTCTTTGAATTATTCTTTGAGGAGACCCCCACCTTCAGCCTTCTGCCTCCCCTCCTGCCTCCAGCTTTCCCTCCCTCCGCCTCATTTTTCCCTCCTCTTTCCTCCTCTGCGTCTACACCCACTTGAACTTCCATCGTGTCGTGTACATTTTCCCTCTTTTCTCAAACTTTAATTTTACATGTCAATTTCCTTTTTTTAAAAAAAAAAATTCTTAAAAACTAAAAAAGTAGTGTGAAATGTACATTTTCGCCCTTGTTTTCCCTCATCTTTCCTGAAGATACAGTTTTTACTTTGTATTATTCAACAACACAGCTGTAATACTGTAAATTGTATATACCTGAGCTCCCC
>JAPTYQ010000019.1:32060837-32070920 GCA_029814465.1 Ostorhinchus cyanosoma
ACACACACACACACACACACACACACACACGCACACACACACACACACACACACACACACACACACACACACACAAAGCTATTTAATTTACAAACGCAACAAACATGTCAGATCATCAGGAAAATATTGTCGTTTTTCCTCACATTTATTTTATTCATCTAAGCCTAAAATAGAATTCGCCTGATAAATAATAAAATGGAACCGATGACTACATTTAATAGCTGTATTTGTAGTGCAGTAAATGAAGTCTGCCTTATGCGATAGTGCCATAGGTTATTATTAATTAATTCTGGTAATTTCAGTTTAATAATGTGACTGCTGTTGCCATTTTCCTCGTTTTTATTTTTATTTTCATTTGAATTAGTGCCGCGTTAATTTTACGCATATGTGTGCAGCCCCTTCAGCTGTTGCTCAGTTTATTTCTTGTCTTTTTCTTCTAATGCTCCTCACTTCCACTTCATAACTGCCTCCTTTAAAACACTACAGAGGCCTGATCAAAAAAAAAAAAAAAAAAAAAAAAGAGCTGTGGTATTCGGATTATGAGCCGCATGGGATAAAGCCATAAATGGGCCGGGGGCTCCTGAATGGGCTCAGTGGCGTGAACGGGAGTAATTACAGCTTCATATTAATTGTGTTCGTCTGTGTGTGCGCGCGCATAGACATGCACGCACCGAGGCGGGGCCACGCGGCGGTGACGTGCAGGAGGCCGCGTCTTTGTAAACCTTCAACACTTCAACTTTGAAAAACAAGGCCAATAGAAGCGGCGCCGCTCAAAGGCCGCGCCATTGTAGGCCAACACACAGAGTTTTGATTGGGGACAATAGTGTTTCTCAAATTTCTTGCAAAAAGAAAGCCATACTCCATCTGTGATCTCAATGAGCGCCTATTCATCAGCCTCCTTCTTTTCTGCGCCCATTCGGTCTGTGGAGAAAAGGAGGCAGATGTGGAGGGATGGAGCAGGACAGCGTTTTAATTGGCTGAGAGTGGAGGTGCCCCCCCACACACAAACATACACACGCACGCGCACACACACACACACACACACACACACGCATTTACTGCCACCACCAGTCTTCTTCTTCTTCTTCTTCTTCTTCTTCTTCTTCTTCTTCTTCTTCTTCTTCTTCCCAGGCCGTGCAGCCGCAGACGGAGGCCGTGTTGGTTCATACTTGTAGCCCATTCATTAAACACAGATAAACCCACCCCCGGGGCACAAAAACCGTATTCCTGGAGTGTGTTTGTGAGAGAGGCAGAGACCCTGAGAGCAGCCAACAGCTTTGGCAGAGGCAGGGGGAGGAGGAGGAGGAGGAGGAGGGGGGGGGTATCCCCATTTACAGATAAGTGTTATTCTATCGGGTTGAAGATGCTCGAGCCTCCTCATCCTCATCTGGGTTTGTCACGTGGTTAAAGTGAAGGAACCCACGCGCATTTAACTCAGACCTGTGTGTACAAAAAAAAAGAATAAAGTCTGTTGTTTTTGCAGGATTGCAGTATAATTATCTTCCATGTTTGTTTCTTCGTCTTTTTATTAAAATGCAACGACAAAACAAAACAAATGCCCACAGAACCAAAAGCATAATATATATAAAAAAATATCCAAACTAAACGGCTTCTACTGGGATGAGTCAGTTTTGAGTGTGAGCTGATGAACAGTGGCCAAAACACTCCTTAACGTTTAACATGTGTGGAATAAAACAGGTCAGTGCAGCGCATGCGTGTTAAAGACAGATGACACTGACACCTCTGGTCTACACACAGGACTGGAACACCTCAGATGGAAGGTTTGGAGTTTGTTTGTTTTTTTTGCCTTTTTTTCAGTTTAAACCAGTTATATCTTGATTAATAAATACAATACAGAGAAATGCACAGGTTTGGTTTTTTTTTTACCTTTTTTAACGACAAACATGAGTCCAGTTAAAGAAAACGTGCGCATTCGATCCTCATTCAAATAGACCAAGATTTATTCAATCTAAGGTTGAATCTGGATGTAAAGTCGCATTTTTAATAAACTTCTGAATGTTTCTTAATTTCTTTAGGAAACTTAAACAGTGGACATAATGTTGGTTTGGTGCGTGTGCGCCCCCCCCCCCCGACTTGGCCTTTAATGGAATCCACGGCTGATCCATTTGAGTTCAGCATGTGTGTGTGTGTGTGTGGGGGGGGGGGTCAGGTTATCCACCCCCTCCTCCATAAAGGCCTGCTTCACTCGGTGTGCCCGTCAAAGCGTGTAAATACCTCTGAGAAGAAGAAAAAAGCCCGTGCGTTTTCCTTTTCTGCCCTCGGCCCCTCCTGTGTTTAACTGCTACTCTAACCTCTCTGCCTCTGCGGGACGGGGCCGAGCCGGGCCGTGCCGTTCCGGGCCAGGCCGGGCCGGGCTGCGGGCGGGGCGGCGCGGCCGGTGGGAGAGGCCGCGGGCGTAGAAAGCCGCTCCGGGGTGCAGGGCAGCGGAAACATGCTGCTACATATGTTGGGTCAAGCATGGCCTTTGTTGGATCTTAGAGGGTGTTAAAAACCCACTCGGCTGTAGCTGCTCCTCAAAGAAATGAAAGCCTGGCGTGGGTTTGGGAAGCATAGGCCTAATGAAGCGGCTAAAAGAATGTTGGATTTTCTAAGTGGCACAGTCACTTTTAATTGCGCGTGGGGACGGTTTTAATTGGACCAGGAGGAATAATAGTGAACTTAATCCCTGTCATAATGCATCTAAAAAAATGAATTTTCCGTTAGATTCGGCCAAACATAACAGAAAACAGAATTTAAGGTTCAGTTAATAATGACCGTGTCTGTGATATCAGCTCTGTGGACGAACACAAACCAAGAAACAATGATTGACTTCAAATATTTTCCACTGAAATGTCTCCGAACAAACTGATGGAAACCGTCAGTGTTAAATGTGTCCATGTGTCTCTGTTTGTGTGTCTGTTCTCACAAACATCCGAGAGGAAGACTTGGTTGTACTTTGACATCATCCACCCTTCTTCCTTTCCTTCATCTTCATCCTCCTCTTCCTCACAGATCTGCAGGTTGTAACTGAAGGATGACTGATGACGGACGGCGTCGCCCTGCAGATAATTACTTTGAATGTCAAAAAGATGTAGTTTTAATATCGTCTCTATTAGCCTGTTGGTTGGTAATTAAGGTGCAGATGACAGCGGCGGGGGAAACAGATGGCATTTGCTTACAGTGATTCACAGTGTAAACAATTGGTGAGAGAGAGAGAGAGAGCGAGAGAGAGAGAGAGAGAGAGAGAGAGAGAGAGAGAGAGAGGAGAGAGGGGGAGAGAGAGAGAGAGAGGAGAGGGAGAGAGACAGACAGACAGACAGAAAAGACAGACAGACAGAAACAGAGAGGCAGATCTGCGCGCGCCGCTCACACTGACCAGCTTTCGGCGGCTCGTGCTTCCGGTCTCTGTTCACGAGCGTGGTGTCACTAAGGCTGAGGCTCCTCCGACTCCGAAGGACGGACAATTATTGACTTAACAAAACAAAACAAAACAAAAATATACAACCATCACTGGTTAATGTTAAATTCAGTGTCTGTGTGAAGTGTCTGAATAAAAGCAGCTGAGGATGGAGGAGGGTTTGGGTTTGGGTTTGGAGACACCGGTGCATCCTCAACTGGGAAAACTATCAAATATTAAACATTTTTATGAGGAGCGAGAGAACTACATACCACTAAAAAAAAAAAAAAAGTTCATTGTAATTAGCAACAAATGACTCAGTCATAGATGATTGGGTCATTTGTTGCTTTTTTAAGATAAAGAATATGAAATTTGTTATACATGACTAAATGGTCAATTCATACTTACATTTTTTTTAACTGAGCCCAAATAAAAATCACATCTTCAACAATGAAACATTTTCCAGTAATTTTGTGTAAATTAATCCAAATAGACGCACAAAAGTGAAGAAACACGACTTTGGGAATCAGTATAATAAATGTAAAATGCGTGCAGCATTATTATTATTATTATTATTATTATTATTAAAATAATAATAATAATAATAATAATAATAATAATAATAATTACACATCTTATTGGACAGTTACCGCCTTGGACATTTTCATCCTAAAAGTTTCGTCATTTACAATGACGTTTAATAGTGAACAGTAACATGTTAACGCTGATAAAAAATTACAGGTTATCCTGGAAAACACCAAAAGCTAAAAATATTCAGACAATATGACAAGGAATTAAAGACAAAAGTAAACAATTAAAAATATGAAGTATTGTTTCAATAATCAAACAGTGTAATACATGTGTAATCCTGCGCAACAGTGGAGTTTATCATTTGTCAGTTTGCGGAACTGAAAGAAAATCCAGAAGTCCGCAACATTTAAGTCTGGACATTGGACAAAAATGTGTTCGATAACAAGCGTTGAATAAATAGATTATTACAGATGGATGAACCGTTTCCATCAGATCAGACTGACTGAAAAATAGAAATGAATTTTATTTCAAAAATAAATGAATAAATAAAGGAATCGAAAATAAAATAAAATAAAATAACACAATAACATTTCTTTAATCCGAATCAGTAAAACCACGAAAAACATGAGTTTATTAATCGAAAATAATATTTTAATATCAAACCTTGAACAGAGGACATCTCATTCCAAAAACCCATTAAATGTATTATAAGGTGGTGTTTAAAGATTTTTTTCGTTAAGTTTGATCTCCACATTGCACGGAACGAGTTTAGAATCTGGACCAGATTTCATTTACAGTAGCCTATTTGTGTATCGAGTATCCCTTCACTTTATCAATAGCTTCAGTCTGAACAGTCGATAACCTGCAAATACACACCTGTCTGACAGAGCAAACGAAGCCCCACGAATCAACAAAATAAATCATACTTACCTCCGGGATGGTGAGGTAACGGTCACAGCATTTGGGGGAAACACAACTTTAACTAGTCTATTTCATATACCTTTAAAGGTTCTTATTACTTCATATCAATCATGTCTCCAAAATGATGCTAAATATGAGTAAATGTTCACAGAGGATGAGACTGTCCTTCATCTCAGGGCTACTGTTGGATTTAACTCTTCTATTTGGAAACAGAGTTATGATAAAGATAAAGTTTGACCCAATGAAGGGAAGAACATATTGTTTTCAGTCTATAAAAATCTTTTTTGGAAATACAGAGCATCGATTTGAGCTTTCCGGGAACTCCCTTCACAATCTTAACACTTGATATTTGGAAAAAGAACTCAGGTGGACACAGTAGAAAAAACGCCAAGCCAATCAGGTGTCTCCTTCCTCCTTTGGCCAATGACAGGCGCCACATTGTTGTCAAATTTGTCTAATGAAAACGTAGGAGCAACAATAGAGAGGGGGAGAGGGGGATCTGTATCCACTGACGATCTCTGGAGGAAGTTAGTGTCTCAGGCTGCGCCGAGTATCCACCGGGCTCCTCTGGACAGTCTGAGCCCACGGCTGGGCAGGAATGGTCGCTCCACTCGGCTCCTGTCTGATCCGGATCTGATTGTAGCGCATTAGAGTCCGGCTCGGTTCTGTTACTGACGCTCCTTTATTCAGTTTTCATTAGATCTTCGTCCCAGTTTTTGTCCTGAATATCCCCTCAGAACAGACCCGCTTGACTTCACCTGTTGGCGGACATGTCTGGTACCGCGGCGCTGATGTGAACGGCTCAGCACGGCTCGGCTCGGCTCCGTTTCAGAGTAACTGTACAGACCGTCGTCTTGTTCATCGATCAGTGAAACCACATTAGAACCCGGACATGGACCTGAGACCGGAACACCCCACCGCCTCCTCCGCCTCCCAGGTCCACCCCGGTGCTGCTGCGGCGGCCGCGGCGGCCTCCATCCCCGTGTCCATGGCCAGTAACCTGCTCCGCGGCCCGCCGCTGCTCCTGCGCGCCGCGGACAAGTACCCACGCACCCCGAAGTGCGCGCGCTGCAGGAACCACGGCGTTGTGTCCGCGCTCAAGGGCCATAAGCGCTACTGCCGCTGGAAGGACTGTATGTGCGCCAAGTGCACCCTGATAGCAGAGAGGCAGCGGGTGATGGCGGCGCAGGTGGCGCTGCGCAGGCAACAGGCGCAGGAGGAGAACGAAGCCCGGGAACTGCAGCTGCTCTACGGGACCGCGGAGGGACTGGCCCTGGCCGCCGCCAACGGCATCATACCCCCCAGACCCAACTACGAGGTGTTCAGTTCTGTCAACAGCGAGAGCAACTCAGGTGAGTGGAGCTGCAGGGGAAAGTAATCCGATGGATGAGAAGTGTTGAACCAGATTACACCAGGGCAGGGGTTTATAGAGTCATTAAACCCCCACAAAAACACTCTATTTGTTTATTTAAAATCATTCCGTTAAACTGGGTGGAATGTTGTGATGAACATGTTCTTAGAATAAAAGTCCACGCACGCCGTGACTCCTGTTGGTGTTATTTCATGACTGTTTCCACACCAGCCTCTTCATCAGTGTGTCTTTTGTGTGTCCTTCTGTCTTATGGCACATCTTTGGTGTTTGTCAACAGATTCCAGTATCCAGAAGTACGAGCTGTTTCCAAAGACCCAGCTGTCCGGCCCGGCCACCCCCCAGCAGACCGGGGCCAAAGCGGCGTCCACGGAAAGTGACTCGGCTCCGGGCATCTCGTCTCCGGACGGACGGCACGGAGGTTCTGGTTCCGAAAACGGAGACAGCGAGTCTTTCATCAACTCCCCGGTGTCCAAGCCCCTCAAGGACGGAGAAGAGACCCCTGGGTCCGTCAGTTCCCTCGGTTCCGACTCTGGTTCTGACACCGACAAAGACGAGCAGGACCCGTCCCCGTCCTCCGCCGCCTCCAGACACATGAACGCCATCGACATCCTGACCCGGGTCTTCCCCAGCCACAAGCGGAGCGTCCTGGAGCTGGTCCTGCAGGGCTGCGGAAAGGACGTGGTCCAGGCCATCGAGCAGATCCTGAACAACAGCGGCGCCCAGAGCCACAACAAGAGCGGCCCGGAGGAGCCGTGGACGGCCGAAAGGATGCTGCAGGGCGCGCAGCCGCCGCCGGCCTCCGCATCCGCCACCGCCCCGACCAGGCCCATGTTACCCGGAGCCATGACGCTCAGTAACCGGTCCGCCTTCTCGCCCCTCCAGCCGAACGCACCTCACTTCGGCGCCGACCCGGGCACCTACCCCCTGGGCACCCACCTGGGCCTGAACCCACTGCGCCTGGCCTACTCTGCGCACAGCAGGGGCCTGGCCTTCATGACCCCCTACTCCACCACCGGCCTCATGCCCACCCTGGGCTTCAGACCCCCGATGGACTACGCCTTCAGCGACCTGATCAGAGACAGGACGATGTTGCACAAAGAGCAGGGCTACGCCGGCGGCCTGTACGGGCCCCTGGTCAACAACACCCCGGACAAACAGTGACGGAGGCGGCGGTCCAGGCTGGACTCACACACACATTCCATTGTATTTGTAGCCACAAGTGTTGAACGTCCTGGCAAATCTGTGATGTGTTTTGGCTACGGGCTCCTGTAAATAATAGGATTATCTGCCTGTAGTCAAATGGTCCGAGAGGAAAAAACGAAACTCACTTATGTGTAATTTTAAAAAAAAAATAATTTTATATGTTACACTAAAAAAACTTTTGGATGACATTCCCCATTTATGATCCATTTATCGAAAAAAGAAAATGGAACTGAAGTGATATTTATTCTGTTCCGAGTCCTGATCAACCCGGGAAAGTAAAAAAAAAGTAAATAGGGGCAAAGAATGCGTAAATGATTTATTAGTTTTTAATAATGTGGATCTACAGGGTTTAAGATAAAACACGGACAAATTAATTTACTCTGTTCTCATCCATCAAATAAAAACTGTAAAGTTTTCATAGTCATTTTCGAAGTTCAGACTTTCTGTATTCATTCCCTCTCACACCTGAAAGTGTCCAGACGGACCAGGTTAAGTTATTAAAGCATGTAGTTCACGGATGTTAACCCTAAAAGTTTCCTGTTCTAAAACTAATTCTGTGTGGATACCGTCATCCTTTTTCTTAAGTATTGTTTCACTTCTCTTCTTTTTAGTTGGTTTTCTGCCTGTATTATATACTATATTGCATTTGGTAAAAATGAAATGCTATGCTATACCTATCTGACTTTTCATTTATCCGTTAGTCAGCTCTATTTTGTGACAAAGTGCTGAATCAAGTCATTTCTTATTCCAATGTTCCAAGCTGTGCTGTCACATTGTATGAATATTCTGGAAATAAATGTTATTTTAAAGAAACAATATTCCATTTATGTGTACAAACTTCATCCTGACGTGTTGAAGCAAAGTTTATGCATAAAAACAGCTCCTAAAGGTTTTAAATGTGTATTTATGTGTCACCTGAAAGGGAACATGAACAAACTTCGTCTGTATTTTTAAATATTCAAGGACAGAACATAGAATTAATCACGAAACAAACGTGCGTAAAGAACAAATGTGCATAAAAAGGATTGTTTAGCACAGGATGCCCACCACGGACAGGGTTTTCTTAATTTCTTGATGTAAATAAACTGCACATGAACATCAATATTACACAAACTATTATGACAATATTATAACATATTTAGTTAGAGATTGTAAATTTAAGTGATCTTTCTGTTATTTAGAAAGCAGCTTCAAACATGACGTTTGATTCAATTCCCTCATAACACACTGACCTTGAGAAAAATGTGAGAAAAAAACCTTTGTTTCAAAATGACTTTTTATTATGTTTAAATCAATATTTTACAACCACTTTTACGTTTCATTTAAGAGACGCGTAAAGGCCTTTTTTAAAAAACAAAATATAATTTAAGTTTAATTTTTTTTTCTTTTTTACCTCTAATATTTTTCTGTTAGAACTGAGTCCTGATATCACACCACTGACTAAAGTAACAGTAAAATTAGGCCTAGATTAATATAAACTGATGAGAATCAAAATGAAACACTATAACACAAGCGCAACGGTGAATCTGTTTAAACTCAAAATGAGATTAACTTTAATAAAGACGACGAATAAATGAATGAATAAATAAATAAATAAATAAGCCTAAATAAATAAATGAAATAAATAAATCCAAATTGAGAATACACTCTAAAATTTTAGCACAAGAACAGACAAGGAGGAATTAATACATTTTGATTAATGCCTAATTTTATTTCATATTCAAAGATATACCTCTTAAATCTTTGTGGAAAGTTTGTAGAAGAAATATTCAGGGTCAGAATGAAAATCCAGTCTCAGATGTGTAAAAAAAATGAAAAGTCATGAAGGCTTTGGACTTTAATACAGTTCAATATAACTTTAATTCTTAAACACAGATGACCTACTGCTCAGTGACAGAGTATTTTATTTTTGCTACAGATCATTCCTTCCTCATCCACTCGCAGATTTCGCTGCAGGACAAGAAGGGAGACGTTTGTACGGACCACTGGCGCCACCTGCTGGTTTAATATGATCAGTACCACACAGAGCAGTTCAACACTGGTGCCTGATTCTGCAGAATCAACTCATAGAAGGAACTCCAATGTCATAGACAGGTGAATGAAACTAAAACTTTGGTGAAAAATCCCGTGTTTAGTATGAACTGAAAAAATTTGAAAAATAAAATAGAAAACAGGGCAAAGTTTATTTGTATGATACAATTCATGCACAGGGCAATTCACAGTGTTTTACAAAAATGGAAAAGAAACAGGTTAGAAACACACAATTACAGTTAAAACACAATCAATAAAACATAAATATCAATAAATAAAAATAAATTAAAAGAGAAGAGTGCAGATAGAACCCTTTCAGTTGTTCTATGCACAGTTGAACAGAACCATGTTCAGCCTGTAGTTTAACACTGTCAGAGTAAAGCCTGTCTGACTGTTCCAGAGTTTAGCTCATGGAACTGAAACACAGCTTCACTGTGTTTAGTCCTGACTCTGGGCTCCAGCAAAAGGCCTGTCCCTGAGGTTCTGTGGGTCCGAGATGGTTCATATGAGACCAACATGTCCCAGATGTACTTTGTTGTTAGACCATGAAGAGACTTATACACAAGCAGAGTTGTTTTAAAGTCTATTCTCTGAGTGACAGGAAGCCAGTGCACAGACCTGAGCACAG
>JAPTYQ010000019.1:32107491-32118826 GCA_029814465.1 Ostorhinchus cyanosoma
ACACACACACACACACACACACACACACACACACACACACACACACACACACACACACACACACACACACAAAGCCTTTAGGTCATTTGACCACTATCTTCCTTTAAAATTGAGCAGTTTATGTATGTGCAGAATTACCCTATTCCACTGAACACACACACACACACACACACACACACACACAAAGCCTTTAGGTCATTTGACCACTATCTTCCTTTAAAATTGAGTAGTTTATGTATGTGCAGAATTACCCTATTCCACTGAACACACACACACACACACACACACACACACACACACACACGCAATTACTGCCACCACTAGTCTTCTTCTTCTTCTTCCATATGTGTAGAGCCTCGTCAGGACTTGGATGCATGGATGTATTTGTGTTTATGGACGTGTATGTATGCACAAGTTATCAAAACATTTTGTTGTGTGAGAGGGAAATGTATTATTCACTTTCTCCCCTGATATGCCTTTATTCCTTTGTAGGTTTTTTTAAATTTTTTATTTTTTTGTTACTGAGAGACAAACAGCCTGACCTGTATGTGATGAACAAAGGAGAAGGCACACAATGATGGACAACATGGACAGGACAGAAGTGTAGATTTGTGTGTTTTTGTGTGACTGCTGAGGTGTTATTGTGGATGTGATCATTTTGCTGGTGTGTGTGTGTGTGTGTGTGTGTGTGTGTGTGTGTGTTTAAGTGTGTCTTAGAGCTGTAGCAAGTGTGTGTGTGAATGAACTGTATAATGTGAGTCTGGGGTCAATTAATAAATGAATGCAACACTTGTATAATATGCAGGTTAATAGTAGCAGTAATAATATTAAGCTGAATTAAACATTTATTGACTACATTTTAAATAATTTCAGTATATTAAAAAATCTAATGAGTAGAAATTATTTATCTAATTTCAAAGTTATAAATTAAATTCAGATTGCGGTGGTGCAGGTGTTAGCTCTGTTGGAGTTTCATTCCACAATTCAAACGCATGGACCTTAACATGTTAACTGTTGAATCTAAACCAAGCACAGGTGAGAATATGGCAGTGACGTTAGTCTGTATATAGGCGTGTACGTCTGGGTACATGTAGGGAAGGGGGGTATTTACAGGTCATCGTGTCACTCGTCCCTCTTGGCTGCCGTGTCTCCACTGCAGTCGGACCCACCATTGGTGTAATTGCGATTTGACCTTTGGATGAAAGCAGCGCCTGCACTTCTGCGTTGGTCCACTTATCATACATTAGTTTGTCCATTTTAAAATCTGTTGTTACACTTGAAATAAACGATTAATCACTTGACTTCTGCAGGGCTTTAAAAATTTCCTGCTCTGACTCTATCCAATCAGCATCAAGTAAACCTTTAAGCTCCGCCCAGAAGTTTTCAGTCACAGCTGGGAGTTCCAGCAGTGACTGTAAAACAGGGCTGTCAATCTTATTTTAGTTCAGGGGCCACATTGAACCCAACTGATTCTCAGTGAGCCGGACTGGTACAATAATAGCATATGAATAATGACAATTCCAAATTTCTTCTCTTTGTTGTAGTGCAAAATATTTACATTTACAAACTATGAATAACCTGGAAAAAAAAGACATTTCTTAAGAAAAATAAGTGGAACTTTAACAATATTATACCTGGACATCAGATCAGATTTGCAAAGGCATAAAACATTTAGTAACAGATATTGTTCATATTTGTTCAGGTTATTCACATTTTATTGTTAAAGGATAGTTTGTTAATGTAAATATTTTCATAATTTAATGTTATTTTTTTACCATAAAAAATGAGAAAAATTTGAAATTGTCATTATTTATAGGCATAATAAAAAAAAAACATTTTCACATTAAACCAAAAATTAAAACTTGAAGTCATTATTTATAGGTTATTATGCTATTATTACCCCAAAAGGGAGGGAAGGGGTAGTGTTTTTGGTTTAGTTTGTTTGTTTGTTCCTTTGTTTGTTTATTAACACTTCATCAGCAAAACTATTGGTTGAATTGATATCAAATTAGGTTTATATATTGACAATGACCCAGAAAAGATATGATTACATTTTGGGAAAAATACGTCAAAGTTCAAATTTGTTATGAATTTTTAAAACCTTTTTTCCCCCATTTATTTAATGGCCAAAATGTGTCTATGCTGTCTATTTCTATGCTGACATCAGCACATGCATTGACATGATGACATCAGCAGGATTGCTGCCAAAATAAGTTAAAATATGCATGAAGGGCGGGGTTTGTTGTGCCTGGCACCGCTTGTTTTTACTTGAGATCATACTGGTACGTACTGTATGTGGCCTCTGAACTCAAATGAGTTTGACACCCTCATGACTGTTAATAGTTTTAGTGTCATTTTTGCAAATTCCTCCCATGGCTGGATTGGAGCTTTTGGTGGGCTGGTTTTGGCTCACGTGCCACATGTTTGACATCCCTGTAAAGCTTTCTGTAATTTGACTCATGTTCCTGGAGTGGAGGCGTGAACCAATGGCTCCATCCCCGTAAAACTACCCCACAGTTCCTGCAGTGGAAACGTGCCTTCAATCAGCCCTGTGACGTTCAGCCATTTTCACCAGTCATTTAAAGGAAGACTTAGCATTAGAGATGGTAGTAGTGTTTTTCAGTATTACCACCAAAACCATTTTGACTGAAGATGAAAGATTTCATTGTTGGTGGTTTCCCAGTTAATGGAAACATAATGGAAAACCTACAGTTAATAGGCTTAAGCTTTGGTCACATGTATCAGTCTGAGCCAATCAGATCAGTGCCCTGTATCACCAAACTTTAAACTGAAGTTTGTGTCCTGTGGTTCAGCAGAGTGTGTTTCTCAGCTGTGATGGGAGAAATTAGTGGTGTGTTTGTTTTTTATTACCTTGATTTAAACACTGTAAAAAAGATATTTGAAAATTAATGCTGTCAAACGATTAACATTTTAAATCAGATTAATCATAGGGTGTGGATTTATTTCAGTTAATCTCAATTAAATATCATTAATTTTCAATCTTAATCTCATTTCATTTTACGTGAACAAACAGACTCAAGAAAGAAGGAAATATATGCACTTAATGTGTTCATTAAACACCTTTAACAGTTTCAAGAAAACAACTTGAAACAACAGTTCTGTCTTAGTTTTTTTTGGTTCATATTTCCATTCAAAGGCCAACGTGCTTCTTAGTGTCTTCCATCTTTATGAGTTGGTTCTGATGTCTGTCACTACAGGATCAACTGCCCATTTGTGCATGTGCAATAGTAACTCTACTTGGACAAAATGTGTTGGCAGAGACGTTCTGAGTCATTCTGCGCCGCAGATGGGTTAATTGCATTAAAATTTTTAATCAGATTAATCATGATGATGTATTAATCCACTTTAATCCACCAACTGAGGAGCTGAAAATGGACTTTGACAGTTCCAAGACCTGACGTTTGGATTCTCTACTCTTTTTTTTTTCCCAAATCCTGTTCAGTAGGTCATCTCTTTACTGATCAGGAAGCAGAAGCAGTGTTCACCACAGTCACATTTCCCTGTGATCCTGAAAGAAGCTGGAGCACCAACATTAGCACTGAACAATCCAAACTCTGACACAAAATGACAATGACATTTAGGAAAACAGAAGCTAAACCAACAAAATGAATAAATTATTCAACAAACTGTACAAAAATTGACTCAAAATAACTAATTAAAAACAATTTACACAAAAAATCAACACAATGAACAAAGTAATCAACAACATGAAAAAATTTAACAACATAATTAACAAAATAAACAAATCATCCACCTAAGTGTGTAAAAGTGAGTGAAAAATGAGCTAAATGATCTAGAAAAAAATCAATTTCAAAATCTAATGTAATTTGTGTGAAATATTCAGTGTATCTATTTTTGTACACTTTTAATTATTTGATTTTATTAAATATTCAGGTAACATTGTGTATATTTTAATAACATGTGTTTCTGTGTTGTCATTGTTTTTTGGTTGTATTTCACACAGAGCTTGCAGACATGGGCTGATATGCACCCTCTGTTGCATTGACCCATCTTGAAATGATGAAGGCTTTTACCTTTTTGGGAAAACACTCCCCACTGTCAGCAGGATGAGTCAGATGGAGGTGGATGTGGGAAGTGTTCGCTGTCAGAATGGGTGTGTCTTTGTTATTAGATTTCTGTATGACATACAATTCCAATCAAATCTAATCTCTCCGGTTTCTGCATTTTAAAGCTTCCAAAACTGTTGCTGTTTTTCTGCCCCAAACATATGTTCATTGTCACAACATGTAATGATCAGGTTACCATGAAAGCAATTTGTGTGTTTTGCACAATGTGTTAGACTGATTCTCATCAGCTCTGTAGTGGACATTAGTCACACACAATCCAAACCCTAATGTAAAGTATCAGCATGTTTTCTTTCCTATCACCTTTCTCTGGAACTCTTTGTGTCTCCCCTCTTAAAAGTTGACAGTGATGAATGTCCTTGATAGAAGTATGCATTGCCTCCCACTGTGAGTGATGTCAATACAAAAAACCCAAGATGACAAAGCTATGCTCTCAGCCGGAGCATCGTCTTCCTTTTTTCTTTCTCTTTGACTCTTTTCCTCAGTTTACATGAGTGTCGGAGGGAGAGAGGGAGAGAGAGAGCGATAGAAGGGGAGAAATGGGAGGTGCAGATGCTCCTCTGAATAAGAATTTAGGAAGAGCTCGATATTGTCTGTGAGGCTGATGAAAGGAGGGAGAAGAAAGACTGGAGGAAGAAAAAAACTGGGAACAGAATAGAAGAAAAGGGGTAAAAATAAATTGTGAATAATGTATATTGCTGGCCTTCTAATGCTTTGCTGTTTAATACCGGCCTAAATCCCTCAACTTCTCGTAAAAACTTCAACAATTTCGCAGTCGAGTAATCTTCCGATTTAATAACCTTAAGCTTCCCTAGCTCCATAAATCTGACGTTCTTACGCCTTCCCTCCCCAACCTCGCCCTCCCCTCCTCGTCCTCCCTCCTTCTCTCCCTCATTCCAAGCCTCTGTGCATTTTATCTCCATAATAGCACAAAGCGGTGCGAGCTGCCTCAGTGGGAGAGATAAGGGAAATTCCTGCCCGTATTTTAATAGCTTCGCTCAGCTATCTCTTCCTACCAACTCCTCAGGAGCTGCCAGCCGGCGCTCTCACCTTGGATGCAGCACCCAGAGGAGAATCCTACAGAAAGGCATGACTGCTCAACGCCTGCTGTGTGTGTGTGTGTGTGTGTGTGTGTGTGTGTGTGTGTGTGTTCACTGGTGTGACAAAGAGACAGAGTGTGAGTGAATATAGGCATGTGTGCACTTGAGTGTGTTTGGCAATGTGTGCAAGTGAATTTGTTTGTATGGAAATGCACAGGTTCATATGCGAACAGTACGGACACTGTCGGGGAAATTTACAATACTATAATTGAGATTTAATAATTGTTAGTGCTTTGCTGTGTGTAGGACATTTCACTGTGACAGTCAGTTGAAACCGCACCACCATTTCACTGTATGAATATAAACATCACTTGTTTATGTCTCCTGCATGTCCAGTGAATTCTCTAAGACAGCTTTCATAAGGTCTTTCTGTAGGATGTTTCTCTTGGGAACACTTTCTAAGTATGACACGTAGACTTAGGGGCAGGATCATTTTCCTTTATAGTTTTCTGTTAGATCTTAGGTAAGGCAGACTCACAATACAGTGTGTGATTCTCATTACCGTACAGTTCTTATTAAATTGATCATTTTTGTATTCCAACTTCTCTCTGCTGTGTGTTTTCAGTGTTTTGGCTACAACACTTATCTATTAGCTATTCCATGTCTATTCCATGTCTGTGTGGGTTCTCTCCTGGTTCTTCTCTGTCCACAGACATGCACCTTAATCACTTAACTAGTCAATCAAAATGTCCTGTAGGTGTGAATGTGAGAGTGAATGACAGTTCACGTGTATGTCAAGGGTGAACCCCTCCCCGTGCACTTGTAGCAGGTAACGGGTAGGTTCTGTCCACCTGCAACCCCTAAACTAAGTAGTTCAGAAAATAGGTGACTGAATGCTTTTATAGCCAGAGGTCACATTAGCTGAAAATATTCTGGATCTTTTTTTTTTAAAGATGATGGAAAATTCCAAAGGCCGTCCATCATTTTGACAGATGAAAATACTGAGGGTAACCTACCAAAGAAAGTTTTCACACAACACTGTGAACAGAACCTGCTCACAGGATCACTGGTCTGTGTCTCTTATCAAGGCATCAAACAGCATCCTACGTGTATTTAACCCTACAGCGCCACCGTTCACAACTACGCTTCTTTCAAATGACTCACAGTTAGTTCACCTCTAGTAGACCTCCTGTTCTGTTGATGGCGAGTGTGTTTCCTTATCATTGACTATGATAAGTCATTGTTAAGTTTTGCCTCGTTGTTTAGCTGACTTTAGCCAAAATTATGTTACTTTGCTGGTGCAAAATGTCAAGACAGCCGAGTCTCCTTAATTAATAAATTTTTTTTTAAAAAGCATTTTTAATTATAATAATATTGGATTAGATTTCTCTAGCACTTTTCAAGGTACCCAAAGCGCTTTACATTATTGAGCCATTATTCATTCGCTCTCACATTCTCCCTCTGGTAGTGGTAAACTATGTTTGTAGAAAGTGTGGTAGCCAATTCATGCCAAATGGCCCCGCCAACCCCCACCAAACATTTGTGCACCAGTGTGAGTGACACTGGAGGCCAGTAGAGGGGTGAACTGTCTTGCCCAAGAACACACCGGACTGACTGGGATTCCAACTGCCAACCCTTTGGTTTTTGGACAACCTGCTCTACCTCCTGAGCCACGGCCGCCCCAATAATAAACAGGTGAAACAAGAGGGACTGATGTGGTGGAGAATGAAGGACATGCAAGTTATACTGATAACATTTTTCAGCCAGCAGCAGCTATAAGAACTACACTTGCTGCATCATTGAGGTGTTTTTGAACTGAATACTACTACATATGTCTCATATCATTAAAAATTTAATTTGAACTGACGGATAATAATATGTTAAGATGGAATTTTTATGACCCTGTCCGTCAAAATGATGGACAATAAAGATGTCTAGCGAAACCTGTGATTATAACTATATAGTGTTTCTCACCACCAAATGTGATTAGTCTCATTTGTCCATCAGCAGAATTTCACCAAAACTACAGTTCAGATATTTGTGAAACTTGGTGGAAGGGTATCTACAAAATATCAACAACAAAAGTAAAGTCGCTAAACACGACGCGCCTGCACTTGAAAACACTTGGATTTCAGCCAGGGTTTCCTTATCATTGACTATCTACTGCTATTGCTACTATTTCTTATTTTATTTCTTTCCTTCTTTATATCATCACGACCAAAATTAAAAATAAACAACCTCACTAAACATATAACTAATTTCTCACATAAGTGCAAAAACAAATTTGGTCTGCACATTGCACTAGTCGTTGCAAACATGAGTGTTCTGTGACATTAGAGAAGTAAAATGACTGACTCCTAGTGATAGAAAGACTGAAGCTGCAGCTGACCTGTAGCTTCAACTCTGTTCACATGTATCTCCATCAGCCAATGGTAGCTGTTCTCTGATGTGTCTCCTGATGTTTACGACAAAGAAGGAAAGATAAACCAAAGTGCAGGTGATTGCATGTGGCTCCATTAGCGTTGTAGCCAAGACTACACCATCTGAGACCAAGACATTTGTGAGACCAGAGGGTTCAGAGACCAAGACGAGACCAAGACTTTTAAGGGTCAAAACCAGGTCAAGTCTGAGACAAAACCAAGACCGTACATACCAACAAATAGACCAAGGAACCATGCACCTTTTTGTGCTTGATGAGTAGCGAGTTGCATGGGTAGTCAGAGCTAATAGCAGCCGCAATGAGCTGTGGACGGACGTGGAGCAATGAGTGTATTGAATGTCTTATTAGCATTTGGTCAGATGCTCATATTATGAAACTGGAATTGAATGAGCTGTTCTTGACAGTTAACATTGTTTTCAGAAATTTGTATCTATAAAAGTAGAATCCATATTCTGAAAATGATAACTGGACTTCCATGTTTGTTTTCATCAACAACGGCCATCTCTCACTCTACCCCCAAATTTTCGGTCCAGTGCCAGCCCAGTTTGTCACATGCATGCTTCTATTTACACATTTTGGTCCAGTAGCAAAAAGTGCAGTGAGAATGCGATCTGATGCAAACTAAAAAAATAAAGTCCACATTCGAACTGAATCAAATCAGAGGACCAAAGGACTTTGCAGGTCTGAATACACCCTGACACTGAAAGTTGTCACACATCTCACCAAATACTCCTTTAGTTGATTTTAGACCTTATCAGGTGGCATCGTGATTTTAGTTCTATGGATAAGATGTTAAAAATCCTCACAGACGTCATCTGATTGCAATTAAACTAACTGTTCTCACAACATAGGAGTTTGGGATAGTCCATTCAAACCCAGCAGAAACAGCCTTTGGCCTTTCTTTGCAGATTTCAGGCCCTTAGATCATTATTGTTTGAAGTATCCTAGTGAAAAACTTACATTTAATTTGACATGAGTTTTGGTGGAAATCTCCAGCATCATGCTAAAACATGCTACAAATATTTATGTCCAGTTCTACATTGTGTCATTATAGGAATGTGAAGGCGTGTGCACATCGACACAGCGCTGTGTCTCATGGTCAGTGCTCTCACCTTGTATGTTCTGAGTTGTGCTGAGTTTGCATGTTCTCTCAGTGATTCCTCTGGGTTCTCTAGTTCAAAAACATATATGTTAGGTTAATTCTCCTATTGGTGCCCTTGACCCTAAGGTACTGGCTCAGATGTAGAGTTGGTCCCACTGCTTCTAATGTGAGGGGTTAAACGCAGAGCATGAATTTTCTTTCCAGGACAATAAAGGTGAACTTTCCATGTGGCTTTGATTAAAATTCACCTCTTCATTTGTGATTCCACTCTGATCATCTCGTAGTGTTTTAGTTTATGTATTTTCCATTGTTTTGTCCGGTGTTACCTGCACATCACAATCTGCAGTAGAAATATTATTGCATTATATCTGAATTATGTACTACAGAATTGGCAGGTAGAGATGTTTTCTTTGCAGTGCTGTGCCAGAAAATGCTTCTCTCCCAGGTTTCTGGCTCTGGTCGCTGCCAGTGGCCATCGGTGGCCTGAGGAGAACCACATGTCTCATTTGACATTCAGGCCTCCAGCTGATTCTTTTTACCAGCAGTGAGCTGCTTCTCCAGGAGCACAGCTCACACCAAATGACATCAACCAGCTGGTCAAATGTGTTGCCTGATCATATAAACTGCAGTTTGATACAGACATTATCAAAAGTATTAATATTTGCTCCAAATGGCCACACTCCAAGGCAGAGTCAAAAGTGGCCATCAGGAAAAGAGGGGAAATTAAATTGTAGTTGAATAAACTGTAGGGATCTTTTTCAGACACACTCTCATGGAGAGGATTCACACTGTTGCACTTAGTTGTTCACATGAAAAGCGACAGAAAAAGTCGTTTCAAGAACAGAACAAAAACAGACAGCTGAGCAAAAGAGAAATGTTGAAAACTTTCTCATCTCCATAGGTTTGGTCAATTACTACATAAAATGGATGTGACAGTCAGTTGTCAGTTTTGGTAAGTTACACACACACTCTGGGACTCTTCCTATAGGACATCATAAATGTGCATGAGAGTGGGTTTCTGAAGCTCTACAACTATGTAACAGACTGTTCTGATTGACAATAAACAGGCATTAATGTGACTGGAGGCACCCTCACCCACCAGCAGGAGCTGCTATAATGCAATGAGAAGAAAATAATCCCACAGTGGTTTTATTCCCAGCTCCTACACTAATTGTCAGCCAAGCCAGAAGTGCCCGGTAATGATAAATTTGAAGAGTCAAGGACATAGTCATCAGTGTTCCTTAATTTTTTTTTTCTTGGTCGTGTGGGCTGAGCCAGAATGAAAGTAAAGAGTGTTCTGTCCCAGCAGAGCCAGGCCGGTAATGGCACAGTTAGCTTCAGGGACCACTTACATTAAAAAAAAAACAAAAAAACCCACACCTGTTTAGGAGTCAGGAAACTTAATTCAATTTAATCTCTGGCACTGAGAAAAATTAATGAAATCATCAGAGACAAATTGTGTTTAACATTTTAGACACTGTTTGTGATGTCATTATCTAGAGTGCCTTAGAAGTAGTTAGGCAGATAATAACCCGTTCAAGGAGACATGGGACAAATGTGTTCGTTGGAACATGTAAACCGCCATAAAACCAGAGGGGTATATATACTGTATATAAAAATGTCAAGAGTCCTTTGTCCCTGTTGAAGGACTCCAAGATCTGTATGCAGTAGGAAGCCATAGAAAACACTTTCTATTGAACAGCTGGTGGATGTCAGTGCTAAAATCCCAGACTGAATAATAAAGCATAGCTGAATGTTGATAGGTAAAGCTCCATGTACTGTAGGTGATACGGATTCTATTTACCTATACTAATTAACACTTCAAAGGGAAATGACTTAAAATTTGCATTTCACTGTCAGGAAATCCTATTACATTGTTTTGATGTGTGCCTGCCAGAAATGAGCTCAGCAGACAAAAGCCCACATGTTCTAATGACTTTTAATCCGTCTGAGTCAATAGCCACCAAGGTGTTTAGGAATATTAGCATCATCTGTCAGGGAAATTCTCAACACAACTATTCCCTCACAACAACAACAACTGGATCTTTAGGAAGTAAAATAAAATATACACATATATATAAATAAAAATAAAAAGAGTAACAGGCTCAACTCCATCACACCAGGAAGTGTGGGCTGCTGTGTTTTGATAGGCTGGTTGCCAACAGCGAGGCAGTGACAGAGCGTGGCGCTCACACACTGTGATGACGCTGTATCCCAGCCAGAGATGCTGCAGCATCACTCACACAAAGTGAGCGTGTGTGTGCACAAAATGAACACACACCAGTGATAGTGTGTACACATGTACAGAATAGGCAGCGGTTATGTAGTTTCCGAGATCTCTATGAATATGCATCTGCGGTTGTCTGTATTTGATCAGTTTGCAGGTTTATTTGTACTGTACATACAGTATCTGTACATATAGTATTTGTATACATACAGTATTTGTACATGTAGTATTTGTATACATACAGTATCTGTACATATAGTATTTGTATACATACAGTATTTGTACATATAGTATTTATATACATACAGTATCTTTACATATAGTATTTGTATACATACAGTATCTGTACATACAGTATCTGTACATATAGTATTTGTATACATACAGTATTTGTACATGTAGTATTTGTATACATACAGT
>JAPTYQ010000019.1:32152361-32163696 GCA_029814465.1 Ostorhinchus cyanosoma
ACACACACACACACACACACACACACACACACACACACACACACACACACACACACACACACACATCATCATCATCACTTGTGGGGACTACCCTTTCCAGGGGTCCTGGAGGAATGACAAAAATGAGGTATGCAATCTGCTGCAAAGTTTACTCATACACACCTTTAAGACTCTGAAATGATGAAGTCATGTTAGGACCATGTTTCCTCTGGACCCTGGGAATATCAGGCTAATACAGTGCTTGGGGATCAAATTTAAATAGAATTTGCCTAATTCACACACATTCCTTTGTGATGACTGGGGACCATGCTAAAACAACAAACCTTTATTTGATATTATCCACAGGTTATTGTCCTGCAATTATGAGAAACTGCAAGTACAGCCACTTCTGTGATGTTCACTACAAGCTGAATTCCTCAACCCCTTTCATCAACATACATGTCATACATATAAGAATCCTAGAAAAGTATCCTAGAAAATACAAAAATTTTAACTCAGTGAAAAACTTTACTATTGTTACCTCTGCCAAGGAGGTTATGTTTTTGCTGGTGTTTGTTTGTCTGTCTGTTTGTGTGCAACATAACTCAAAAAGATATGGACGGATTTTGATGAAATTTTCAGGATTTGTTGGAAATGGCACAAGGAACAAATTATTAAATTGTGGTGGTGGTCAGGGGGGGGTCTGCCTCGGTGGAGGTGTGCACTCTCTGAGTGCTTTTCTTGTTGTATAATATTAATGTCACAATCATAAAAAAATAAACGCATGATCTCTCTGATTATTTGACTGTTTCTGTAAGTTCCTGTGAGGCGACTTTGTTGTGCTATTGGGCACTATAAATTAAACTGGACTGAAATTGAAATGAATTCTTCAATAACATTTAAATACTCTGAAATCAGGAACTGAACTCATTTCAAAGGTATCTGTGAATTCTTTAATAAGTGAAATAGCTTCAAGATGTTCAGTGCATAGAGCTGCACATCTATCACTCATTCACATCAAACTCCAGAAACAAGTTGAATGTAAAGAATGCAAGCATGTGGGAAATTGACTTGCCAATGTAACTGTGAACAGCAGAGGCATCTATATGTATTTAACACTTAAGTAACACAAGTTTTCCAGTGTTTGCTGAGCAATCTGTAAGTAAAGGAGAAAAAAAAATCTGAATACAGTAACTGTATATTTAAACTGTCTTTCATGTCTAAACATAATTTCAACAAGTCCGCCAGTTCAATTTTTTTGAAGGTTGAACTTCAGTACTTAAACATTTAACACAGTCACTAGTAAAAAAAAAACAACCCAGAAGTAAACCATATCTAGACTGTGTAATCATCTGCTGATAAGCTCCTTGCTATTTAAACTGGGTTTTTCTTTTGTAGGCCGTAATGCGGTTCTAGACATAAAACTTGAAAGTCTACCGGGGTTCAGCTTTAAACATTTCACACAGTCACTCTTTGCCGGCACAAAACCAGACGTGATGAATCCAGTCATGTGTTTCTCAGCAGCTTTCAGCCCCAGCTGCAGCCAGGGTCTCCTTTT
Organism: Ostorhinchus cyanosoma; assembly: GCA_029814465.1. Lineage (NCBI taxonomy): Eukaryota > Metazoa > Chordata > Actinopteri > Kurtiformes > Apogonidae > Ostorhinchus > Ostorhinchus cyanosoma. Next base: position 32,153,899 of record JAPTYQ010000019.1, read on the forward strand.
CTGCTGAGCTTTATCTGCAAATTAGCAGAACAATCTGTCAATAAAAACTGAATTGAGCATGTGAGCTATGATTCTGACTTTGGTTTTTTTTCAGCTTGGTGCAACTTGACATGATGTAAGTGAGACCTTAATAATAAGAAGGGTTTCAGCCTGATGACACTATTAGGGATGCAGGTACTCTGGAAAATACCGAACTGTTGGGTCCATCCTGCATGGGACAATCTGCCCTTATGGACAGACGGTCAGTTTTGCAATTGATTTTGCGTTGGTGCTTTATTTACTGCTTTACAGGCCACTGAGTGTGTGTCTGTCCAGGCAGTCGAAAGCAAGTTCATGTCCAATAACAGTTGTGCTTCCACAACAGTTACTGGGGGGGTTTGACTTCATAACTCATGAAGGTTTAAGCCATAAAGACCCAAATATCTACCAGTGACTGAAAGAATCTACTGATGTAAAATATTTAATATCTTGAGATCCACTAATCCTATTAATAAATAAATAAATAAATAAATAAATTAATTAATTAATTAATTAATTATAATATTATAATTAATATTAATTGATGCTAAATACAGTTTGTCATTTTTTCATGATAATCAGATATGACCCATTTGTACAATGTCCATGTTTGGACATCCTCGTCGTCAGAGTCAGGTATCACGTATCAGTATATTCACGCTAACATTCGCACAAACATTGAAAAAATAATAAGCAATTCTTTAAAATGGAATGAATTTACTCCGTTGTAATTTTTTTCCTTAGATGTTTATATTTTTCTTTCCATCTTTTTTTCTTTCCAGCCACCATCGACCAAAAGCCGCCACTGATGGAAACTGTTTAATAAACTGTTGATCCACTAATCCTGTCAATGCATGTAAATAACTGCTGTAAAATACAGTTTGTCATCTTTTCATGGTCATCAGATATGACCCATTTGGACGTTCAGAGGCTCCGCAGTTACCATGGAAACACTGTCATCTTCTACCACGTTGATTCACCAGTAAAACCCATGGAGTTTAATAAATGACAGTGGATGGAGACACTGGGTTTATGTTTAGTTAATGGTGTTTTTTACAGAAAAATAATCTTTTTCTTCAGTTTTCTCTGTTTTGATACAATAACCTTTGAGTTTTCATGAGCATCTAAATTAAGTATAGGAAATTAAACAGGAAAATACATGATTTACAGTGAAAAATACGTAGGTTAATATTATGATGAATGCTGATAAATCACTTAGGGAAGGTTAAATAGAAAGAAAAGTTCATTTTGGAACTGTTGCAAAATTAGCACTGGGTGTTTGAGGGTTAAAGTCACACATGATTGCTCTAGATGCGTGGTGGTGTTTGCTCAACAAATTACAAAGGTGAGGAAAATGAATGATAAAAGAAGTCAGATTTGGAGGCATTCTAATATCGTGGACATAAACAGTTCAAAAGCAGAGTGCAGACCGTGCAAAGGAAAAGATTTGACTCCGAGCAGATTCCACAAACAACCTGCGAACTGTTCATCCATCAGTGCAATTCGAAAATACAAGCAAAGCAGCCTGTTGTTTAGGACGGTGCCAGTGTTTTTTGTAGTGTGTAGTGTGTTTTGAAGCGGAACAAAAATCTGGGGTACCATTTGGGAGCCGAAACAGATCAAAGTTATCTACAGCAGGTATTGAACCCTAGATTCTACCAGGTTTCATCCAACACGTTGTCAGATGTTTGTAATTGTTTGTGTTGCTTCATGTTATGGAATCCAGGGTTAAACTAAATAGTGACTTTTACCGTTACAACCCATTTAGTTCAGTTTTTGTGTCTTTTATGGCTGTGTACATATTTTCCTGTTGTATGTGAAGAAAAAGAGTGAATCTCCAACTACAGTCAAACTTGGTCTGGAATTTAAAAAATTTTTTTTTTTTTTACAAAATCTACCAAATATTTTTAGAATTTTTTTTGTGTTTTGCTTCTCCATAATGTGTTGAGACATGTTCTGATAGTGGTTGGAGTGAAATTATTTAAATACTACAGAATTTTTTGTCATTTTAGTCCAACATTGAAGAAAGTGTAATTTCCATCCCACCCAACACCACCAGTGGTGAGGAAAAACTTCCTTTAAGAGGCAGAAACCTCGAGGAGACCCTGGCTCTTGGACGATGGGCGTCTGCCTGAACCAGATGGGGTTGGGGGGGGGGGGGTACGCATCAGCAGTTCCAGAACTGATCCAGGAACAACAAGCAAAGAAACTCAAATCAGTAACATGTCGATGCTGGGACTTGAATACAGAAGAGGAGCAGAGCATAATTTACATCTAAAGAATCATTTCCTCTTCTTATATGATGGTTTCCTGTTGCTTCATTTGGTCAGGATTACCCCACCCCCACCCATCACCACTCATGTTACATTTAGCTTATTACATACATATGTAACCAATAGGTAATCTTAAAATAGGCCTATGAGTAAAGCCATGAAGCAGAAAAAGGCTATTTATGGTGTTTCTATAGATCAGTATTAATCCCACATCATCCATATGACACTAATATTAGCTCTGCTTTGTGAAGGTCTTATGTCTTTTTGTGCGTTTATATCTGCTGAACTATATTGTCCCATGCTGGATACCGGTTCAGTGTTTTTGTTAGATTTTTTTTCTATGGCATCATGGGATTTTGGCTCATAATTCCTGTCCCAGTTTAGGTCATTTCAGGCCGAACCCCTTCCCACAGCTGAATAAAGCACGATAATCGAACACTATCATTTGCCAGTGGAATCCTGTTGTCGGGGTTCAGCTGATGTCAGTTCATAAACGTTAGGGAAAAAAAAACGTCAATGGGGCAAATTAATATTAATGATTTTAGCTTTTTTGTTAAATAAATCAATCAACAACAAATCAAATACACTTCATACTAAGAATAAAGTCAATAAATCTACACATAAATAAGGTCTAAATAAGTCCTTGTTTTTGTGGCCTTGTGGGGTCTTGTCTCACCATAGAAAAGCGCTACAGAAATCTAATCCAATATTATTGGATTTTTTATTATTGTTATTATTATTATTATTATTATTATTATTATTATTATTATTATTATTTTGTTGTTGACATTAGCACAGACCACACTTCCTGTCCCTGACTGTTGACACTATGAAGACCTTTTACATTCATCCATCTTCTGGAGGCGCTGGGGTTAACAGGATCACCATTCCCTGGCTAGGTGGTACCAGAACACGTAGACCAGAAGACCTAATCGGGTGCCTCATCTTGGCTTTTCTAGTTATGAAGGCTCAGCTGATGTAAAATCTGCCTGGGCATTAAAAACACACACACACACACACGCACGGACGCACACACACACACACACACACACACACACACACAGATGCTCTGACACCTTCCAGTATTATGATATAGATTATATTTTGATTAGTAGGATTCTCACAAATTTTTTAAATTTTATTTATTCATTTATTTTACATTACCTCAGAATGAGTCATTTATATCTACAAACACCTACATAATCCACCAATCCAAGTAGCTTAGACGAAATCTCCTCTTCTTCTGTTTTCCATTTTATATCAGGTGGAATCCCATGTTCAGGTGCATAATTGTCACCTACAATGTTTGAATGTGGAGCAGAGTTCGTATCTTCTGAAGTAAAAAAGCACCAGTTATGACATTCTCTGCCATGTTATGTCACCATGTTTGAGCCTCTTCAGAACATATTATTGCTACTTTCTATATCATCTAGCAACTCAAACAGAAACTTCATTTTTCAGAGAAGGGAGAAATGTTTTACTCTAATGCAAATGATGTTAATCTTCTGTTCTATCTCCAGAGTTACATAATCCACTCGTTCGTCCAAACTCTTAGTTGTCTTCATGTCTCTTAGCAGCAGACGTTTTCAATTTCAGTGTGTGTTTTGGTTCAGTTCCCACAAGTGCATCTAAAATAAATAAGAAGTGATAACACTTAAACATTAATAAGTAACATATGGGAAATAACACTTATAAGGATAAGATGATTCTTCTGTAAAGTAGGAGTTTACTGCTGTGTCATGTTCTGGAGCTGAAGGTCGTTGAGCCTGGACTCAAACATCCACAGTAGTCACTAGTAATGTCACTAGTAGTGAATCTCAGGTTGATTCATGGTACCAACCACTCTAGCATTGGTCAGTCATAATATATTGGGTCAAATGACCAGTCGGAGCAGATAGGGCTATGGAGTGAAAAGAGGTCCATAGCAGAAAAATAATAGATTATAACCTTTACATTAAAACATGTAAATCCATAGGCAGCTCCAGGGTGTGGCTGGGGTAGGCTATAGCCATACCAAGGAATGGCCCCACCATGATAATTTGTCTGAAATGTCTTGTTTATCTTCTATTTCATGGCGGTATCGGCAGATCCAGTGCTCACCGGGAGCAGATCAAAATGTTTCTGGACACAGTTGGATGAATAGCTTAGATTTGAAGCCAATCCGAGCAGCGACATGTGGGTTAGTGTGTCTGCATCACATTATTACACTGATCTGAGATCAGTTAGATGCGCCCTTAACATGCTCTATCAAACATCACGTTCTTGTCCATGTGGGATTGCAATGTTTGCAAGTAGGCCCAGGCTAGTAGCAGATTACTAAAAGTTTAACGTCAAGGTTTAGCTAACTAAATATGGATTGATTTCTTGTAAAACCAACCACAACATCCGGCAAATTGTGCTCCTTTGAAAGCGTCAATTATGAGTGAATATATTTTTAATATTGTGGTCAATATTGTGCTGGGTTGTTTTGCATGGCCTCTAGGCATAGGCCGCCTATTGTGTGCTCTGTTTCTCTCTCTCTCTCTCTCTCTCTCTCTCTCTCTCTCTCTCTCTCTCTCTCTCTCTGTCTCTTTTCTTTTTTAAGGCTGCCGCTGTGCTGCAGACCTATGCATTTGTCATGTGTGACCCATGGTTTGGGCTACTGTTGTTCAGCACCACGGACAGTTACACGGCCGCTGCACTCTGACATTTCGTACATAAGATCCTGCGTCATCATTCGTATTCTTTTTTAATGCTACTGCCGTGTAGCATGCATTTTACAAGTATGCCTTACGTGAAATGAGCAGAATAGTATGCTATTTTCTAACTTGGTTGTGGTGACTGTGTTGCTCCTGATGTAATTTTGTATCTGAATAAAGTGGTCAGTGTGATCATCTAACCTATAGTAGCCTAATGCGTGGTATTTCTAACTGTTGGTGTTTGTGGGGGTGGTATTCTATTGTGTAGGCTAGGCTCATATTCATATATATTTACGTTGGAATTTTAACATTGATTTGAGCCCCATCACTGTATGGATTAGCCCTACCGTAGTTTAGTCAATAAAAATACCCTGGAGCTGCCAATGTGTAAATCTATTCAGGTAGACCCCCCCCCATAATTATCAACTTGAAAATGAGCATAAAATGAGCATTAAAGGTGTGTTATCGTTCTATAAACGTGTAGACCAGACTTCATATCCCCCTAAAAACCTGAATGAACTAAACAAATCCTGGCTCGAACCTGGACCGTCTGTATATTTAATGGCCTCTGCAGGACAGGGAAAGGTAAAGCCACAGCCTTCCAATCTCTACAACTTTTCTTCTGGATATCACCGTATATTACACACAATATTACATTAAAAACTGTTGAGATAGCTGAGTTTGGAAAGATAATTTCATGTCTGGCTGAGTGAAACCAGGATGTGACCCGCACTGACCGTTCACTACCGTGTCATCAGAGGGAAAACAAACCCACAATTGTATTTTTCACATATTTAAAGCACCTGTTTACAAAATACTTCCATACATTCGCCCACTTCCAGGCGTACATTTTTCTTTAGATGTGGTAAAACTGCCCTTTCACATTCTTGTTTGTGATGCAAGATAACCAATATTTTTTTTTTATTACATATTGCAGTGATGCTGTGCTGTTGATTCCACTTTTGCTTTTCACGATGGCACGAGCAGATCCTTCACTTTTGTGACGGTATGGGAGTGTTTCAGTCTGCCGGGAGCACAGACTGCTTGTAAGATGAGCATCTAAAGTAAATGACAAAATATAAGTGAAAAGAGTAACCACTTGAATGAATTATTCATGAGAACACATCAAACTCCGTTCATCTTCGTAGGCAAAGATGTGGGAGATTAAAATGGGAATATGATACTGGTGAAAATATTCTTCCTTTCCCAAAGGAGTGGAAATAACAGTGACTCTCATATATATGCTGTAGATATTGTACTTATAATAGTTTTGGTCGACTTCACAAACTTTGTAAGAGATTTGAGTTCCAAACTAAGATAAGGTCCAATACTCCACTACAGTGTTATTTATGTAACATTAGAAACATTTGTGAGGGAATATTGTGGCGACGTGAACATTTCTGAGCCTAAACGGCGGCTTTAGTTTGACTGTTTTCCGCAGATTTCCCCGTCCAACAGCTGAATGACGACAAATGGCTTCAGTCATCTTCCAGTTTCTTGAGATTTGTGTGGATTATGAAATAATAATGAATGTAGCTGGTTTATCTGGAGAGCAACAAGGCTGGAGTGGATGCTTGGACATGATATGACACACCTGACCACTGGGTGGGGTTGTTAGTCCAGCTATGGTCCAGCAGGTGAAAGGGCAAAATGGGAGTTTTGGACGTCCCTGTCAGAGTAGCTGTCCAGCTTCAGTTAAAGGAAGGTTCTAAGGGATGAGGTTGGACTGTTCTTCCGGCCGGTAAACTCCACATGACCATCCTGTCTCAGTACCTGAGACGCTCTAACAGTCAGGAGGGCGGTGGACGACATGACTGTCCTCCGTGGATGGTTTTGTTACAGCGATTCCCCAGAGATGACAGCCAACCATTGCCATGTGTGTTAGACTTTGGCAACACAGAAACAACAGAGCATTCTCTCAGGAATAATTATTTAACGATGCTTGATACCATCTGTTTCTCAAAACAAGGTGAGACCATCCAAAAAGGACACATGAATACATTTACTATCACAGTCATGGAGATTAGTAGTGATTAATGTGCAATGACAGTAGATAATCATGTCAATATTTCTCTATTCATATTCAGATTTTGTACTGTTCCAGTGAAGGAAAAACAAAGTGACTAATCATAATAATGTCATAGACAGACTTTAATAGATGCATTAGGATTGATATACCCCTAGGGTGAAAGGGTTATTGCTCATAAAGCCGAATCAGCTGCACTGGCAATTAAATCAGATAGTATTACAGGTTCATTTCAGAGACTTGTAGATAATGCGGGCATCGAGAAAACGGTCAAATGCACCGTAATTGCGACAAATTTAAGAGATTGAGCAAGAATATGTTAAAGAGATTATCAAAGCGGTGCCTCTGTCTGCAGCACCAGGACGATACAGTCTTCAACTCAGCCTCATTTCATCTGTTTTAATTAGAAGCACTTTATTCTCAGATGAGACGAGTCAGAACCAGTGGACTCCATGTGTCCGCTTCCATAAAGGGTTAAACTAGCCTTGGGTTTTGTGGACAGGTTAAGCTCATCCATTTTAAGAGGAAAATGCCAGTAACCCTGCGTTTCCCAAACTTCGGGTTGGTATGTCAGCTGGATCACAGAGGGGTTTTTATCGGACCAGCACTCAGAGGAAAATAGACACAAATACAGCAAATATTAGGAAATGTCAATTCACTGGATAGAACTGAAGAAAAGTCTGGTCTGGAAGAGTTTATGTTCACCTATAAGCACCGTGTGAAATGTAGAGACTTTAGTTTTAAAAGACACAACAAGAGGCGTAAAAGACACCAGAGAAAAACCATGTAGAAAGATACAAGATGAAAATAGTGTAAAAGATGCAACAAACAAAAGAAGTCAAACAGAAACTTTTGCAGACAGTGATTTGGACAACATGATATGACTTTTTTGTTTTTCCATTTTTTCTTCTGGGCATTAAACTGAAATATTTTGGAACTATTGTGATAATTAATGAATTAATGAATTAGTCAATATAAGATTCTGATTCAGAATACTGGCAATCTGGTTATTAAATCCAAGAGGAAATTACTGAAATGACACATATATCACAAAATTCAACAAGATTTGCCTTTATTTTTTATCTAAGTAACTGAACAATAAAATCATAGTTATAAAAATACCTAAATAAATCAAATAAATACAGTATTTTGAACTCTTATTCTCCTTCAGTGTCAGTGATTCTAGTTGACAAACCTGATATTAAATTATCAGCTCAATCCGTCCACCTCTACTGTTTTTGTCAGTATTAACAAATACACACAGAGTTTCTGTATTTATACATTTCTTGAGTTTTTATTTTTGTCATAACTTTTCTTGCATTCCCTACATTTTGACAATAATATCTGTTGGTCAACTTCTTTCCATTTTTACACCAGGCTCATCATTCTAGTTTAAATGCATTTGAGAGACATGATTGATTATTTCTATTTTGCATCAGTCATGCCTTTACCAAACATCAGTTTGACCTGAATGGACAACAAATAAAATAATCTGTGTCTATCCATCAGTGCAAAACTGCAACAGAATGTAAAATGTACAACATACACACATGAGAGGGAGATTGAAGAGCCTTCCCATTTTATTAATGTGACATGAGGTTTTTGTTCTGCCAATAGAAACATCCTATTCTTGGGCAAATCTTCGGACATTTTTACTTTTATTACAGGGGAAAAAAAGTCACCTGAATACATGTACTTTTTAATAGTGAATTGGTAAGTGTCTGTACATCTGCAGGAGTGTCTACTTTTGCCTCCGTAGTTTCATGGTTGGCCTGTTGTTGTTTTTTTAAATATCGATTTTTATATTTTATTACATCCACCAATATGAAAAATGTTTCTTTTATATATATATATTATAATAACACATATATTGTATAATTATTATATTAAAATTGTTGTCATTATTCAGTCCTTTGCTCAGCACTATTTCTGAAACTTTCAGAACCAAACAGTTGGATTCTACTAAACATCACATTTTACAGATAAACTGTGAATTTAGTGGAGAAAATCATTTTTTGGCATTCAGTGAAGTGCTGAGGGTTTACTGTAGTAAAACAACACATTGCTCTCCTCATTCATCTACTCATATCACTTTAGGTTTTAGAGATTATTAATCTTAGTTACTATAAACACTTTGTTTTTTGGGTTGCGTTAAGTATTTCAGTGTTGTTTCAAGTGAATGCATGTTGTTTATGAAGTTGTGTAATATTATTTTGGAATAAACAGAGTTTATTATATAGTTCCTTAATTCGTGTATGTGTTTCATCGAGGTGCTTGGTTTGAGTTGTTTGGATTTTTACCTGCTGTTGTTTAGTGGCATCCAACAGTGTCTGAGTCTCTGGTAAACACATCATGTAAAGTTACCATATTGTTGTATACTTATAATATTACTGAATATTATTGTAAAATAAACAATGGCCTGCACATCACTAATGGTCCTGAAAGACTGAACAATTGTACCAACACAGAAATGAGGGTTCCAGAGGCATTCCTGCTCTTACTCAACAAAATCTCATTCCTTGCTGTTTATTTTATTTTTCATAAAATTTCTGATTTGAAGATAAGGTTCTTAAAACTTATTGTTACTGATCCCATATTCACGCAGTTACCCCCCCCCCCCGTTAGACTTAGCTGTTGTGTTTGTAATGGTGCAGAGCTGATGGAGATAAACTGGTGATAGTGTGTGTGTTTATTCCAGGGTGGTGTATGTGTGGATACAATGCTACTGGACCATGTGTGTGTGTGTGTGTGTGTGTGTGTGTGTGTGTGTGTGTGTGTGTGTGTGTGTGTGTGTGTGTGTGTG
>JAPTYQ010000019.1:32194608-32205534 GCA_029814465.1 Ostorhinchus cyanosoma
CAAATCCAGATTCTTGTAAAAATTCTTCAATAATTATTATTTTAATTATCATTTATAAAAATAGATCTTCTTTCTCTTTATTTTTATCTTTTTCTAAATGCATTTTTTTCAAGCAAAGAGATCGTCTCTTTGGCAACAGTGTTATTTTTTTTCTTAAATTACTGAACGTGTCATCAGGAAAGCTAACCCATCCCCTCCCTCACCCCATCTCCCCTGAACCCAGTGAGGAAAGACATTATGTTTTGTTTGCGATACAAAACAAAAACAATGTTAGAAATTCATTTTTTTCTACATCAGAGTTTCCGCGGACTAGACAGTCCCATGTATAATCGATAAGGGGAAGTTTTAATACACAATAAAAATGAATGATGGTTCACTAATTTAAAAAAGAGCCCCCTCCCATTCACTGACAGGGAGGTATATAATACTAACGACAGTGGATCCGGATTTACAAAAGAAAAAATAAATCCTGAATCAAGACAGAGAAAAGGTTTCAATCTAAAAAGGACATTCTCTTCTCTGAAATAAGGGGATACGGGGATTTGCTACTGTTTACACAGAAGAGAAAAATCATTAAGAACAACCACAACAAACAGAATATACAACAAAGAGAAGCCTGCATTATCACAGGAGCTTCAAAAAACTCATGAACATTTTCATCATTTCATTTTTGTAATACTTAGGCAACATTGGCTTATAGGTCCAAAGTTATAATATAAGCCATTTCTAGTTCAATTTGTTGATGGTTTGTCGGTTGCTTTGTGTTCCGGTTAGAGTTTGAGTTTGTTGTGTTGGATGGCTGTAATAGGGTGGTAGTGGTAGTGACTGAAGGGGCTAAGGGATGGGTGGAGGTGGGGGGTGGGTTGGGGGCAATTTTGGAGAGGACACAGTCGCGGGGCAACTGCTTGTACCTGTTAAAGTTCAGGACTTGTGTGTCTTGTTAGTCTTGAAGGAGACTTGCAAGACGCGGTCGCCCAACCTGTAGCCGTTGAGACTGGCGATGGCCATGGCCGCCTCGTCGTAATTCGTCATGGTGACGAAGCCGAAGCCTTTGCACTTGTTGGTGTTGAAGTCACGGATCACCTTGACGTTGTTGACAGCGCCGAACGGCCCGAACAGCTGCCAGAGCACGCTCTCGTCCGAGTCCGGGGACAGGTTGTACACAAAGATGCACCACCCGGTGCCCGTGTGCCCGGGGATGTTCATGCCCACCAGGCTGGTCATGCTGTCGATGGTGATGGGGGAAAACCTGAGGGGGGTGGCAGGGTGAGGGAACATGGAGGGAGGAGCAGAAAGGAGGAAGAGACAAGAAACAAAGCTTTAATGGAACGCGTTAAAAGCAGAAGAATGAAGCTCATCTAGACATAAAATGACTCTAAAGCTCTCTAACCTCCTGCCTACTGTCCCTGAATCCTCCTCCCAACTCTAAAAGCCCACCACCGTGCTCACCTACGTACTGGACTGTCTGCAGCCAGAGTAAATAAACCGCCTGAGGACGTCAGCTGATAAATATTAGCATTTATCAGTCCAACCACAACGACACTGATCTCCAAAGCAAACACACCAATGACTTCCGACGCATGCATGGATGTTTATTTTGTGTGCATGTATGTCAGCATCTAAATGCAAGAAGAGTCTGAATACGTGTCTGCATTGCTACGACTAAATCCTCTCTGAGCTCCTCACTTCTGAAAGGCCTCCTGTCAGGAATGACGACAGCATGTGCAGCGCTGAGCTGTGTCTCTGCTGAAGGAGCGGCAGGCGAAGGTTTTCTCTTTGTGCCCTTGAGTGGCTCCTTTAGGAGCTAAATTGCAGGAAGTTGTTGAATTAAACCATTGGTAGAAATTCATCAAAGATCATGCACCAGCCTGCTAAATCTGTTCTCATTCGCCTCATAATCTTCTCCTTTTTCTTGTGATGCAAGAGATTTGAATCCTCAGTTGACTTCACTTAATTGCCTTTCCGCTCAAAGGAAAAGGGAAGGAGAAAAACACCCCCACTTTTAAATAAAAGGTAAATGAGATAAAAAGGTTCATTTCTTATGCCACCTCTCGCCAAGAAACGACTATAGGCATTATTGGGCGTGCTTTAATTGAGATTTCCGCTTTGCTGCAGCTGTCTCAGTGAACGCTGCTTTCTGAAGGGGGGGGGGCAAACTAAATGGAAAGTGGAAGCACTTTACAGCCCAGTGGCATTAGGGTACAAAGTGTATTCCTCCCACTCCTCCTGCAGTCTGCACACTGTTCTGTTCTTTTCTATTCTATTCCAGAGCCTGTGGCACCGATCGATAGCGCTGCCTCCTGCTCTGGGCCCCCCCCCCTTTCTCCAGTGACTCTATATATGGCCAGCCATCACTACGACCTTCCTGCATGACTTTGGTCATGCACAGACTGCTCTTGGCCGCAGTGCTTTCTATGGACACTGATACAAACATAGGCTGGGGAACATGGACTATGAGGCCTCTCTTCTGTCTTTCTTTCTTTTAGTTGAAATATGTCCATTACTGTGTCTGATAATACACTGTGGTTCTATAGATCTACTGATGTGAGTTAAGAATGAAGCACATTAGAGTCCCTCTGCATGCAAGCGCTCTGACTGTCGATCGCTACCAGGGTCTCAGTGTCTGGTAGAGATGAGTTTAACATTTTCTAGGATAAAGCAGGTGGAATATTTACTGACTTCATCACATCAAGGCCTTATCTGACACTCTGAGCAGCATTTAGTCCTCTGCTGCTGGGCTTGAAAAACAAAAAAAACTTTACATTTCTATCCAAAGCCATTCATATGTGAGGTTTGCATGAATGCTGCGGCCTACGGTGTGGAGGACACGGTGATGACTGTACTGTATGTACGTGTGTGCGTGTGTATATGTGTGTGTGCGTGTGTGCGTGTGTGTGTGAATGTACATGCGAGCGTACCCATCAGAGCAGGACCAAACACTAACCAATGTTACAGACGAGACCAGGGGTTGCATAGCAACAGTGTGGCTGACCACATATCTATTCTGTCCTTTCTAAAGCCAACCATTTCCAGCTCTTAACACCTTTCTTCTCATTTCTTTCAAATAATAACCTTAGATCAGTGAAAAGCACTTCTAACTAGGTGACACACTATGCAATCAAGACAGCTGAATCAGACCCTATTTTCACTTTTATAAAATGATGTAAAGACTTAGAGTGAGGGCACATATTCTTTATGCTTATTGGGCACAATAGGCAGTAAAAGTTAAACCTACAAATGCCAAAGTGCATCAAAATCAGCGTCATTCTGTGAGAGTTCCAAAATCCTGACAAAATTACAGCTCTTTTTTTTTTTCTTATGGGAACTCGCTAACGTTTCTCTCAAGCTGAACCTCCTCTGTTTGAGGTACTAAGCTGACTTCAGATGGTGTCCCCTGTGCTCGCAACATGCAATATGACACTGTCAGCACATGAAACATCTATCACCACAGTGGCTGCTGCTCTGGGTTATGTAACACCTATAGCAGCGACAAAGCAAAATGAAACATGGAGGCGAAAAGGAAGGAGTTGGAGCAGAGCAGTGCCGAGCAAAGCTGGAGCTGTCTGCAGTGAAACAGCGTTTCCTGTTTCCAGCAGGGATCCAGGTTCATCCAGCCTCATCCAGTGTCCTACCAACTAAACACTACCTACACACAGGCAGAGCTGCCAAGAAATAGAGGCAATTCAGAATTTAGCTTCAACTAAACTTAAATCCATCAGCAATGGAATATGCAGACAGTTAATAGTGGATGTACATATATTTCAATCTATGATGCAAGTTCTGAAGTTAGTTTTGTAGATTTGAAGCTCTCATTGTACAGTGACAAGGCAGGAGAACCTGAATCCTGTAGAAAAATACACACCTAGAAATCAGGAGCTTTACACCAGAGAACAAAAGTCATTCAGTACACAGAAACAACCCAAAAAACAATCCAAACAACACCAGCACTTGTCATAATCAAAACAAAGCAAATTCATCACCACTGAAAACAAAGACTTATTGTTTTCTGTTTTTTTTTTTTTTTTACACCTTAAGTGTTTGATAGGGTTTTAAAAACCAACTCAAGCTGACGAAGAAAAAACCAAACAAATTAAAAAACCAAAAATGCAGGTTGACCTTGAACGAATTGTCAAACGCAAAGTGACTGCAAAAATACAAGGAAACAAAGAAAAATAAATAAATAAATAAAAAAACAAGAACAGAAAAAAAAACGATATTGAAAAATCATTGAGTCAACATGGACATCTGGCATTGGGTGAAGTTTTTAATTACCTCTTTACGCCATAGGCCATATTAAGCAAATTGTCCAGCCTGTAAAGAGAAGGAGGGTTCTGGGGTTAATGGTGGGCAGATGGTCGACTCACTCAATGGAACTAATGTTAAGTCCCTGTAGGAACTGCATGGTCTTCCTCACTCAAGAACAAACAAACCCATCTATAGTTGGCCCATTACACTGAGGAGCCCCACCAGAAAAATGCAATCATCACTTAATGAATCTACAGTACCATCAATATGGGTGTCACTCGCTCAGTCGGTCGCTGTATGACTTCGGTGCAGCCCTGCACCAACTCACAACTGAGTCAAGTGTCACAAGCAAATTGTCATTGCTTTAGTGTTTTTAATAACACAAAGGCTACGACAGTACACTGGTCACGGGTTGGTGTTCCAGATCATACTGGCAGCAGAGCTGGAGCACAGCACATCCACTGGCTTCAACAGGATGATAGGTTACCCAGAGTGGTATGCAACCATAAAATTACTATATTATACGTACAGAAAATGTCAGGTGCATATCTATAGGAATTTAAATCACCACATTGATGGCTTGTTGAACAGTCAAGGTTAATGAGAATTCTTTTTGAACTGTGCTCTTGAATTTGTTAAGTCAGTTAAGCCATTAACAAATTGAGAACATCTGAGATGACAGGAAATGAAGTAAATGCCCTGATCCAGAGTTCTGTCAGTGTAATGGTTTGATATTTGAATAATGGTGAGGAAGTGACAGAGGCAATGGGGGTTTTTGCATGTTGTCTATGAGGTGGAGCAACAGAAAAAAGAAAAACAGAACTGAACATTAAACTAGCCATGAAATTGTGGACGTCTGTCTTTGTGGTGGGGTCGACCTGTTAAGTGCTAACAGGTCAGGTGGAATGACCGAGCCTTAGTCAGACGGCGTCCTCTGTCTAAAAGCTTTAGTTTTTCAGATGTTCTAGTTTCATAATAATTCTAGCCTCTGAGCTAGAGCCATGGCAGGCAGCCAGGGTAAACTACAGTTTGTGCGTGTGTGTAAAAAGATATGTGTTGTGTATTATTTGTGAGAGCTGGTCTTCTTTCTGTCGGCTATATGAAGGGTTGGCCGTCTTGGATGGATGCAGTCGGCTCAGTGACTCGGTGACCTTCATTCGTCTCACGTCTCTTCCAGTCTCACGTCTGTGACCTGTTTCATGTCATCATTTCAGCATTCTTGTGATCTCACTCAACTACTACCCCTACAAGGGGGAAGATATTTAAAGAGTAAATACTATTTGGCATTTTTAATCATTGGGAAGTTGTTGATTGCTATTTCAATAGGGTGGGGGGTGAAGATATAAGATACAGATTTTATCATGGCATAGAACCGGTCTATTCTGTATATGACACAAGTAGCTGATTATTTCCTACACAGTGGGTCTTACATCGGAATGGAAATGGAAAAACTAAGGTAAACAACTGTTTCATAGTCAATTCATGTGGATTCAGTGACAGTGGACAGAAGTGATGATCACAGGTTATTTTGGTTTACATTAAATTTGCAGCCCTGGAAGTGTTTCCTGATTAAAAATATGAGAATGAACCTTTAAAGCACAATGTTGATGAGCATTGATAGGATGGTTTGCGGTTGTGTGTTGGTTAAAAGTCCTGGATCAGTCTGAGCTTCTGGGTGGTGTCCTACTGTTCCTGATGGACCCTGATACTGGGGTCTCTAAAGGAAAGGGAAACTATATATTTTTTTTTAAAATAGATGATGGTTCAATAAATTGATAACTTTAAAAATAACATTTAATGACTATTCAAATATTCTGAAATTTTGACCCGTCCCTACTACGTAAATGGTCATTAAATGTTCATGATATTGAGTAATTTTATAAGATAATTATACGATAATTTATATTATGAGGTAATTTGGAATAAGTGAAAAGATTTTATAGACCTCGAACTAGTATTTTTTAAAATGATAATAAACCTATTAATATAAATAATATCAAGAATTAAAGGCTGGTTTACATTACAGAGGAAATGCACTGAATCACTTCAGAGAGTCTTTAACCCTTTGGAGTCTCACTGAAAGTCTGATGGAACATAATGATGCAATGCAAACACTCGTAAAATAAAAACGAGTCGTAGATTTAACGTTCTCCACACATATGAAATATGTTTTAACAACATGTTTTAGAAATAAGTGATCAGTTGAGTTCTAATCTTCTACCTCTAGTTATTGAACATTGAATGGTGCTGAGATGTGCAGTTTTGTTTAGCTCAATGTAGAATATGTCTGAATGGCAGTGGTTTTATCTCTAAACATTACCATAAATAAGCGAGCAGCACAAAAACAAAGGGAAAGAGTGGAGAGAAGGATATACAGAACCATTAAAGCAATAATTAGCCCATTATGGTGGAAGGCAATGAGCAGGCGTCTCTATGGGTAAATGAGTCAGTTGGAGAGGATGCTCAGCAGAGACGCAGCCGACATCTGCAGGCTGCCGCCGAGCTGCCGTTGGGCCACAACAGAACAACCTGCTGCTAACAGCACCTGTCTGTCTCTCCGGTTGTCTCACCCTCTCCCTCTTCCTTTCTCTCATGTACAAATGCACATCAATGCTCGTTCCAGCTTTTCACAGCCTCTCCAAGCTCCATATAAACAATAGGGCTTTTGTGCTTTCTCCCAACACATGTTAATGGAGGAAGGGGCACATTTTTTTTTCTTTTTCTTTCTTTTTTAGAAAACGAAATCTGTTCAATTAAAATTGGCTCCTGCCCTGGATATAATAAGGCTAATTTGCTAATTAGTATCATTAGTTAATGACAGAGAATCAGAGGCGAGCAGGGATGAAGGGCTTGGTGTGTTTACTGGTGTCGATCATGTTTGCTGTCTTGGAGGCCGACCATACGAGTACATTATACATTAGTGTTGCAGACCCATATGATTTAGTCACAGAGGATGGATGGTAATTACAACTGGAGGAGGATTTGCTGTATTTAAGTTGCTTAATTTTTAAGACAAATTGGCAATATATTCCAATATATTCATCTGTTTTTTGTTTCTTTTTTACACATTCTAGTAGTTAACCATGAAATCTTTGACTTGGATTTATTTCTTCAAGGAAACAAACAACACAAGTAACAGAATCAAATCTGAATGAATAGTCAGAAAACGTCCGTTTGCACCGTTGTCCTTAACAGATAGAGTTTAAAAAGGGGAATGTATGCAGAGTGTATTTGTAAGTTGTAAAGTGTGGTGGTTTTGGGTGGAGGGCCTGGGAGCAGAGAGCAGGAAGCCAGGACCACGGTGAGGAAGAGTCCTGTGGTTGTGAGCTGTGATGGGAAGCGACAGCTCTCCTGTGGAGCCTGTAAATTGGTTTGGCGTATCACAGACACACAGCCACGCTACATCGCTCAGGTGTCACACCAGGGAAGCCGCTCACCGAGAAAAATACCTTCCAAGCTCTGACTTTGATTGAGAGTAAACAGCACAACTGGCTTTAGTGTTATTGAAAGAGAGGAAATTGTATAAGGACATATTCTAAAACCTTCTCATTAGATCGGATGATAGAGTGTCATAAGAAACGCCTGTTTCCCTTGTGTTTGTTGTGCGTTGAGGTGAAAATTGACACGACTTCTTACAATCTTTAAGTGTTCGAATAAAAAAAGGATTGCTTGTGTCAGTAGCGAGTGAGTGGAAATGATCAGGTATGATGCAACATATACAGAACCCTGTATATGACAGTGAGTGTTTAAAGTTGAGGACGCTGACCTGAGAAAAACCATGGTTAAAAAGCTTCAGATACACCTCAGTTAATTCAATGAACAAACTCAAAGTATCAGTTCTTAAATTAAATTTGGCATCCTGTCTTTCAATTTGTCCACTGGATTTAAGGCATTTCTTGAATTCCTTCTTTAATACAGTAGACTGTCTTTAACAGCGGAAAATGCACATAGTTAGAGGTGATACCAGTATAGGATCGTTCTGTGTGTTAAGGATCATGGCTTGAAAGTTAAAAACACAAATGAAATTAAGTGGATCTCTTTTTTTGGGATAAAAAGTGCATCTCTTTTTTTTGATAAACATTTGTAGTATTTTTGTCCAAATGCATGTTTTTACTCAGGCCCTGCAGGGATACATTACATGAACGGAGTGGACACGATGGCAGCATGATGAAATGAAGTGAAATGTGTATTTGTGAACGACAGAACCCCACAGTCTCTTAAGAACAGTTCCTCTCTGATCTGGGTGGACCCGCACAGAGCGCTTCCTCAAGGGCCTGAGTTATTGACACCTGCACCAGGTGCAGAGCCTCACACCTGTTGTTCAAAGGAGGGACATATTCGCCAAAAATCAATGTTCACAAGACAAAACTTACATCAGTGCTCATACAGAGACATGACTGTTACCGGGTTCTCTATGTGTAGGCCTTACATCCCCTGTGTAGTAAATACAAATTAGCATTTAGTCTTCATTGTTTTACTCCTCGACATGTGAATGCAGAGATTCCCAACTTTTTAGGCAGATTTTTTTCACCCTAATGACCCTGTCGTTATTATTGTTCTTGCTAGTTTTTGTCTAGAGCAGCTGTGTTTCATTTTGTTACATCATATTGTCTCTGGAACAACAAATACTGCCCTGAAATACTGGCTGTTCAATGAAAACTTACATCATGGAAGACTGTTTTTTAGAATTATTCAACAGCTCCATTTACTTATTGTGGAAGGGAACAGTCACCGCATGGTACTGGTTCTGGTAATGGTTCTGTCTATGATGTTGGGAAAGTCTGAATTAACTACATACCTGAAATAAGACCCATACATTCATACATACCCCCATGCTGTGCCCCCCCCTACTGTACTCACCTGAACCTCTGCGCCTGGTGGTGGAGGGGGCCGGGGTATCGGCGGTTGGGGGACTGGTACAGCTGGGACAGAAGGGCTTGGCTGGTCTTCTGACTGGGGTTGTTGGCGAACTTGACGGTGATGGGCTCTGCGGCACCGGACGGTTTCTGCCCGTTCAGGCCCTTGATGGCCTCCTCAGCCTCTATCCTCTTATCAAAGCGAATGAAGCCCACGCCTCGGGAGCCACCTGAGGGGCCAGCACACCACAAACAAACAGGGTCCCCTTTACTTCACAGAGTTCAGACACAACACAAACACATTTAGACTAAACGTGCATCTCCAACCACACACAGATGAAGATGAAACTGCATCAGTCAGTCTGGACAGTTAATTAGTGGTTACAGTCGATGGGCTTCTGAGGGGGAATTATTACATTTAGGAGAAGCTCAAAAAGCTCCAAAAATAAAAAGCACACCTAGAATCAAATATATATTTTTTGGGGCTAGTTTGAGATTCTTTTGCAGATTTATTGCTTAATTTGACATTTAGAGATCCAAATGCACGTGTCTGTTGATTTATTCATTTACGTATTTATTACTTGGTCTCAGATGTTTAGTTTCACATTTATCTAATTTTAAATAAGGTAAAACATTTCCAGCAGTATCTATTTTTGTACATGGGTTTTGTGATATTAACAATTTATTGGTCGTTAGCTTTTTCCTGTTAGAAACTGTTGTCATTGTATTGACTTTTATGTGAACATGGGTTTCGTTTTTGGTTGACACATACAGTTTAGGTCTGGGGTTGCTCTTCCAATTACAGCAGTTTCCAACACTTCAATTCTGCTTTCTGGTAAATTCTTAATCCCCATCTGGTGTTTGTTTTTATCAATTTATGGTTTAAATGTTGGTTTGGTGTAAATTCATTTATGTAAAGAAAAACAAAATTCAGGCACTAGGTGACAAAGCTAAATATAATATAATATAATATAATATAATATAATATAATATAATATAATATAATATTCCTCCCACCATCCAAACACATGCACTGATAGTTTAATTAGTTAATCTAAATGGCTCATAGGTGTGAATGTGAGAGTTGATTGTTTGTCTCTATATCTCAGCCCTGTGATGAACTGGTGACTTGTCCAGGGTGAACCCTGCCTTTGCACATAAGTAGCAGGCATAGGCTCCAGCGACCCTGTGAGGATAAAGAAGGTTCAGATAATGAATGAATGAATGATAATATAATATAATATACTATAATATAATCTGTTTTCGAACACGTATTGTTTTCTGGTATTTATTTTCCTGTAATTTATTCCTTTGTCCTCACAGCTAGTTTTTTTTCCTCATGTTTCAAACTTTTTGTACATTAAAATTATGTCACGCATAATCTGTATTTGGGGATAATTTTAGGAAAACTAAAGCTGACTCAAGGCCTAATAGATTGCAGCCATAACCAATTAAAATATTGATTCGTCAAGATTGGAGACAGAAAGCCTGAATAGATTTGCTGTTTTTCTTCAGGTTGGGGTGGGTGTAAATATGGTGGGGGTCACATAACTGTATTATAGCATTGGTCCTGTTTAAACCGGTCCATTCTTCTTTCATGCACAGTCACAGTCAGACGTGCACACTCTTGGTGCATTGTTCCCAGTGACATTTGAGTGGTTTCCTTGGAGATATTTTTTGACTGCCACCTGAGAGGAACATTTAAAGACGAGCTTCCTGGGAGGTCTTTTACGGGAGTCTGTAAAGACTATATGTACACACACACACACACACACACACACACACACACACACACACACACACACACACACACACACACACACAC